>CM017797.1:68157241-68757241 GCA_008086715.1 Sitobion miscanthi | reverse complement strand
TGAAAATAATTAAAAAAACGGAATTTTTTACACGAAATACACATAATAAATAGGTACCTATTGTATTCTGTTGTATAATATTAAAATGTATCTACCTACATATTATATTCCTACCACGCGAACAAAAATCAAGAGGAGTAGTTATAGGCATGGGCCAATTGCACCAAAACAAAATTTGTACTTAAGGGTCAATATGGGCAGCTTATATTTTAAGGCCAGTGTAACAATTGGTATATGGACCCTAAAATGTTTAGAGCGCAATATTGGCGTATGAAAAAGTAATTTTAAGCGCAATTGGTAAACTTCCGTAATTTATCACTCTATATCCACTGGACTATTTGACGTAAAAGTCTGTTAGCGGACGAGTGAAATGTGCAAGTAACATTCGAATGAGATGTTTCAACATATCCGACATACTGCAGTCATACAGAGGCCAGAGAGGGCTTCGGACTTTCTCAATCGTGAGGTGTTCGTAGACAGATGTTTCGATAGGTTATTATATATATGTTGCAACACGAACATAATAATAAACAACATTTTAGTGATTGTTATTTGTTACTATCGTAACTTAAAAAATTTTGATGAACGGTATTAATCGAGGATCGAAGCGCCTGCAAAAATAAGGAACAGTAATTTTAACAGTTTTTAAAAATATCTGTTATGTTTTTTCTCAGTTCTCACGAAAAATGTATGCTTAAATGGATTTCAGGCCGAGAGCTATCATTTATCAATTGTATGATAATTATTTTAATTTTTATGTAATAAATAATAATATCAATTGTGGCTTGGTGTAGCGCAGTGCGTACATCTGCGGAAACGCACTGAGTGTACGCAACGGCTGGCGTTGCTAGTTCCCGGATGGGTGACCACCCGGGATTTTTAGCAACGAATCCTCGCCACACATACAAAAACGTGTTTTCAACCGTTCCTCCCCCTACTAACAACCTATAAACAAACAAAAAAAAACCAACAGTTAATGGTCAAAGTCGCTGGGCTAAAGCTCAATAAAAAAAAAAATAAAATAATATCAATTATATATTAGAGCCCACATTAATTATAGTTGTTGTAACATTGAAAACAAAATCATATAATATTATGATGTAAAGTATACAGGAATGAAATTTTGTAGCCAGTCTATGTTATATAAGTCGTACAATGCGTATCTCGTCATAATATCGTACACAGGGTGTGCAAGCTGTGATCTCAACCCGTTTACCTTATAATTTGAACCTTATAAGGGATCGACCTGTTTCGGTGTATGTTTTTTTTCCCCCCGTTTTCCGTTTTCGTTTATTCATATTTGTTTTGAGATTTCTTGTGCCAACAAAATTGTCCCATGTTTCCGGACGCCGCTGTCCGGCCCTCCGCCCACGAAAATACGTACTCCCGGAAATTTCACGACCCTCACATAGTACGATATGATCAAGACGGTCGCATTTCCGGAAACAAAACGGAGACGTCGCGGTGGAGAGCGGGAGATAGCCATCGCGGTGCGGGGTAGTGGCACCCCCCGCACGCACATCCGGTCAATAAACTCTGATGCGGACGGAACGCTGAAAATAGGAAGCGAATGCGGCGGAAGTTGTATACACAATATATATATATAATATTGTGTACAACATGCATAGGTATATATTATTATCTAAAGAGTGATGCGGCCCAAGGAATGGTCGTACTGCGATATCGGCCGGCGGAGGAGAGGCAAAAAGAAAAACAGTCTATATCCTATATAGTGGATGCATAATATATTATATTATTATTTATGTAAGGCCGACAAAGGAACAGAGAATATCGAGAAAGAAGACGGTACAATAATAATAATAATAATGACGGCAGCCGCGTAGTTTATTATTATATTACCGCGGCGTTTGCGGAAAAGACCTGCTCGAACCCAATCGCAACAGTCGGCTGCGACCTCCCCGTCGGCCACAAAACAGGAAAAGGCTCCAGACCATCATCATCATCATCACTACGACGGCGGCGGCCCATCGTTATGTTATTACTAAAACGGCGCCCCGATGACTTTTCGATAAATTTCCTACCAGTTTTTACTGTCGTCGCCGCATTTCGCGTTTTTACACCGATTTTTCATCACCGCGCCTATACGGTTTAAAATGTATATATATATTGTGCATTATTACTATCGTTGTTTCCTCGGTTGTTATTTTATTGACGATCCGCAATAATATTTGTTATTATACTTTATCGTGTGTATATAATATGTATATATGTCTGTTTCGAAAGACGATATTTTTTTTTTACAATGCGCCTAAAATCGCGTTTGGCCGCCACTGACGGGCGTCGGTTTTCCGTGTGTGCGCGCGCTATAAAAACGGAAGAAAAAAAAAAGAACCGACAAAGTGCTTAATAATATTTTCATATCGATTATTGTATTAAAGTGCGCGTGCATGTATGGAAATTAAATCCTGTGTATTATAGAAAACTGAACGGGCGAAATGTCAAACTGCTCCGCGACCGTATATAAACGGGGGCCGGTTTACGACCTTTGCAGAGGACCCCGACCATAAAAAGGTCTACTCGACGGGCTGTTTTCCCGGTTAATCTGAATCCGCGTATATAACGTCATTATTTCCCGATCGTATTATATTATATTATTATGGTAACGATTACGCGTGCACGTTTTTATCGGCTGGCGGAGAGAATAATAATTACCAACGTTTTAGATTTTAACACATAATTTCGGTCGAAACCGATTTGGGTGTGGCGCGGTGATCGCAAAAAACGCGTTCTTAAAATAATTAATCTAAATTATCTATTAATAGTATTAAAAGTATCATGAGGGTAATATCGAGTAGGTGCACATTCGCAAACGTACCATCAGTTCTGAAAGTTTATAAGCTTCGATGTACTGTGGTAAATTTATATAAAGGGTTAAAATATATCCGGTATTTCTTCAAAATTTGAAATTTAAAAGTAAATGAAAAAAGTGACTGCTTTCTGTAATTTTGAACTGCCACGCTGTCAGAAAACTTTGTGAAGAACCTTATATTGAAATTTCAAGCATTTATACTCATAATTCGCAGACGAAAAACGTATCATTCATAAGTCAAAACTTTATAAAATGTTTTTAAATATAACTCAAAAAGAGCTAGATTATTTTTAAACTGTATAATGCCTAGGCAGTGCTTTTTGCGATATTTTTTTTCCTGATTTCTCTGTTAAGTGCTGAGAACATTCAATTTTTGACCCCTATCAAAGTACAAACTAGATGCAATTTTTTACCTGAATAACCTCCCTAGAAGTTAACGATTTGTGAATTTTTTTTCTTCTATTTATAAAGTGTTTTCAGACTGCACAGATAAAACATAAGTTAAAAAAAAAAAACACATGCATTTTTGTACAACCGATATACATTTATCGAATATAATTAAATAAAACTTATTTATTTTAAATTATTATTATAAAAAAAAGTCTTGAATGCCTAAAAACCTATTCATACCACGTCTAAGAAAATAGTTGAACTTTTTTTGTTTGAAAATATTGAAATAGGCAGGTACAGTCCAATTTTCGAGGTTAAAACTCTTCGAGATAAAATATTTAATATTATTTTCTGAATAAAGACAAAATAATTAAAATATGATATTTTGTTCGAAACGAGTTTGGTATAACAAATATTTCGCAGTTTGTTAGAAACTTTTCGACATTTCTTCAAATACTACTGCAGCGGAATTCCAAAAATGACTCCCAAAGGAACTTTCGTGTTCAATTTATAACCGATAAAATGTCTGTATAAAAGTTATGGAGTGGTTTTTTTTCTCAAAAAATTGTACGCCATTATGATAAAATCGCATGTAAAAACAATATTTTTTCGCCATTGTATTGGCCGAGAAAAGAGTAGATCCGCGATACATCTTATACACTATTTATACATATCATCATTATTATTATGTGTACATAGAACGTGCGTGCAATGATTTATACTAACCATACGGGGTACTAAATATAATAATATTATGTGATGATATCCGTACATGAAATGGCGTTAAAAAAGAAATAAAATATATTCGTACGTCTGGATCGTCGACAATTATAGTAATTTACTGCCGATATTATATGCCCATCGCCCAACACGCAATCGAGCGATTCGTTATTTTTTTATTTCAAATTCGATTTATTCCATTCGGCGAGCCTTTGGTCATAATAATATGGTAACCTCGATCGCACTTCAGCCGGCTGACATAATATGTATAGGCATCTGCTACGGTAGTACAGAGTGAATTTGTGGATGTTTCGAACGTATCGTTTCAAGTGTTACACAACCACTGACCTACCTATATTATTATAATAATAATCGTGTATCCCCCCCCCCCAATAACCTGTGGGAATCGTAGTAATTTTGAATTGTCTGCGCAGCCGTCGTCCGAAAACAACACGCGGTGTATCGAAACACAGTGCACAACAGGTTTTTTTTGTACGCAGTTTATGTACAGAGATGATGCGAATATTATCCAAATCGAACACGGAGGACGAACAATATTACGTAACATTATAATTGGACACCGCTCAGAATGCCAGTGAAAAATCATATTGTTGAATAATGATCGATGGGATATGTGTAGGTTATGATAATATCATAATACACGTACGACCTTTGCGCTTAGGGTCATAATCTCTGACACGTATGTAACGGTGTATATACCAATTCGTAGAATCATCTCACAACTATCATATTTAACATGTTTATTATAATATACAGTATAGGTACGGTATAGTACAGTATACTTATGAGTTATGATAGATAGGTAATAATTGAGCTCTATAATATATAGTGCACACACGCAGGTACCTATTGTACATAATGCACCTTACAGGACGATCCATTAAACAGAGTACCGGCCAAGCTGATTCTCCCTTATACCACATTTTGCGGTGCAAAACAAATTTCTAGAATTTATAACTTTTACATTTTCAATTAAAATAAATCCCACATTTTACTATTTTCCGTCATGGACATTTATTGCTTTTTAACGCTTTGTTTTTAAAAAAATAAACAACCTATAATTTACATTTCATAATCCAGAGGCTATAATGCTTTTCTAAAAATGTGATATTTGAATATTAAAATAATGCAGTGATGATGCCGAGGAAGGGCTACTGCGGTGATTGCCTCCATCCTCCCTTGGGACTTGGTTAATGCCTTGCAATAAATATAAATTTTAAATATTAAAAAATAATAAATTATGGCAATTATTAACAATAAATATTATAAAAGTTTTGAAATATATGACAAGAATAAAACGCGATTAAGCTTGGACAATCTTCGGCAAATGGATGGAAACATTTTTTTTCACATTATTTTGATGTCATGGAACTGAATTTCCCTCCGCCTGATGTTTTTTAAAACTGCTACTGAACAAATGGTTTCTTATTTATAACTTATAAGCGTTTAAAGTTTAAATGACCAGAGTAGTGCTCCTACCCCTTCACCACCATTCAATAAATTTTTTTTATAAAATATAATATTATACAATATCAAGTTGGACCACTCTGTACAGACGAATACTATGGTCGGCGTAAATAGAATATTATTTGACCTCAATACCTCTATAGTTGTAGTCATAGAAACTCATAATAGTGTGGCGTGTATATGATATAATATAATAATATAGTTGAAGTCATGCCGGTATTACGCAAATGTACAGAAGTATTATGATGGTCCTTCGCAATAATACGCAGTCCAAAGTACCTATACTTACAGGGGCGTAATAAAAATATAAAATAAATTACCAAAGAGAAACACAATATTATATGAATTTTCACCGATAACTAACAACAGATTAGATTTACACGGCGTACAAATTACCAACACCTTCAACGTAGTACAAATGTACAATACACTCATAAATATCACAATAATATATTATTAAGTGCCTGGGTAACTTGTTTATGTGACGTCGAAGATTGTCAAGAATAGACACGCACAATCGATAATGATTGATAATCTCTATTACGACTAATAAATAATATAATAATTATTAATTTCGAATGCTGGAATTTTATCAAGATTAATAAAATCTATTCGTATTTTTTGTATTTTTTTTTTGTGAGACTTAGCCCCCCCCCCCCATCCTGGCTATTCCACTGGCATAATATATTATTAATATGGTAGAGTATACACCGTGCTCAAGTCTCTGCACGGATTTATAACCAATATACATCTCTCTATACACCACATAGGTACGCACATATTCGTCACATACAATATTGAAAGAGAAAATACTCGCGTGTTTGTAATTCAAGTGGCGTGCTGAACTCATTTTTGGTGAGGAGCAAAAATGTATACAAGGTGCTCACCCACCCATCCACCCCCCTTAATGTTTATTACGGTATTTCCAACTCAACAAAAAAGTTGGAATTAAAAATTTACAAAATATGCGTACATTTGTAACGATTTGTATAATCGGATATGATATTTCTACGATATACCTAGTCACCTAGGTATTTTGTGGTAGGCGGACCTGCACCCACCAGCCAACAATTTTGAAGGAGCAATTGCTCCAAAATAATACCTTCGACACGCCACTGGTTTGTATAGGTATACGTTTTCCGGAAACGAAAATGAAAACTGTGTACAAGGTCGATCTCGAACGATATGGCCGCGAGAGCGATAAATCTACCCCTCTCGAGACCCGCCGAATTAAAACGTCACGATCTCGAACGCAAAGAGTTATTTGTTATATTCAATTAGATATATTATTTTGTAGCTATAACGCCCCCGAGGACAAGTTTACGCATTTACGATGCGTCTGGCAAGCTTTTTCGGTACACGTCGCACGGGCGCAGAAACATACTTTTCGGAGCTTCTCGAAGCCAAGTCTCGGAGGTTCCACGATAAATAATTGCATTACATATTATTATCAGTCGGTGTAAAAAGTAGAATAAATCGAGTGTGTGTGTGTGTGTAGGTGTGTGTGTGTGTGTGTGTGTGTGTGTGTGTGTGTGGGCGCGCATGAGTGTGATATGATAACACGCATATTATCGTATCAATGTTAATCCAGATACTTCGTGATAATCACGATTAAAGATAGTATGACTGCCCAACGAATCTAGAAAAGTGTCTACCGAAATGAATCTCCATAATCAGTATTAAACAGGTGCAGAGATTTCTGCATTATCGCTCATTTATTGAAGTGACTATAAATGCAGTTATCTTTCAAATGTAAATTGTAGTTCCGTGATAGTCAAGTAAGCGCTAGTGCTTGAATCTCTAGCTATTTAATTTAACTTTAATACTGATTATAGAGATTCATTTCGGTAGACATTTTTCAAGTACTGGAATCATGGGTCGATGGGCAACCATACTTTCTATAGCCATGGTGATAATAATTATATTACAATAGTACATAAATATATAATAATAATAACATCCTAATATTGTGCGTATCCATACATTGCGGACGGGTTTTGTTTAGCACCTACTTACAAATCGTACAAAGGTCGGGCGTTATAACAACTACAATAAATATTGTAAATCAATGCTATTGTTCAGCGGTGGTCCAATATAAATAAAAAATAAACCAATTAATTAAAAAAACGATACATCTGTATTACTGTATAAGCCCATGATTTGCAATTTCAGTAAAATGAGAATAATATTTTCCAGAGTGTTTTACATAATACATTCAGAGTGGAATTTTACCGTTTCTGAGTAATTTTTTTCTCTCCATATTATAATATTTATTTGAAGTAGCAGCGAATATATATATATATTTTTTTTAGCGGTACTTTGTATTATTCAAAACTGTTGAGGATATAATAGCTCTTTGTATTAAATTTCAAATTAAAATAAACTTAATACAACCTCTTTCAGAACAGTCTGTCACGTTACAAGAAAAATACAATGCGCATGTTACAGAAAAACGAAGATAATATGACTTTGAAATGTTTTTCAAATCATTTCTTTGAAGCACTTGCATGTTTTATAATTCTACGATATTTTTTCCGAAATTTTCAAAACAATAGTCAAGACTTTATGTTAAGTTCACAATTATATTTCAGTACATAAAACCAATATTGATTTCGACTTTCTCCAATAATAATTGTATTAACAAAATATAATTTCTTAACTACGTATCAGGTACCAATATTCTATCAACTACAGTTTTTATCAAAAACAATATCAGAATGATCCATCAAAGTGTCGGCTTCATCAATCAAAAACTTTTGGATTTTCCTGACTGATCTGATAACTTAAGAGAGGGGTGGATCCAGCCTAATAAATCACGGAAGGCGTTTGTTGTGAAACGGGTGAGGGGAGGGGGTGATTAAGGCCTAAGGGGTGTGTATTATATTATTCTAAAAAACAGTCAGTAACACAATCATTTTCGATACCTCTAAGTGTAATACGAATAATAGTTTCGTTTATGACAAGTATTTTTTTTATTTTTTTTTTTTTTGATACCTACTCAGTTTTGTTAGAGACCTATTGGTTTTGAAATGTTACATTGGACAACTGACGTTTCGGTTTTTACGGTGTTTTTCCAGATACACTTTTGGGAGCAGTAAAAAAGCTTAAAAAGTTTTCTGTAGATTGGGGATTGAACACAGATGGTTGATACTTTAGAGGGGTAATTCTTCGGATATCCCGTAGTACCTATAGTAATTTGGAGAACACCGTGAAAACTGCCAAATAACGTCAAAGAAAGATAAACAAACATTCGTTTTAGACAAATCATGACGATTTGAACCGAATACGGCTATGAATCGTTTTTCAGATGCGATAACTCATCGTCACGACGGGTCGCTTTCTAATTTGAGCGTTTAATACATTTTGGCAACCCACATGGTTCTAAGCAGTACCTATCACACTTTTTACACTCACAATACTCTCTTCTATTAACGCTACATTACATTATGATTCGCGGATGACTGACGCAATGGCTGAAAACGATTGAGGTAAATAAATAATCGTGTTGAATATGTTGAATAAAAACTTACGTGGCATACAATAAACATCAGTTTCACGTCAAGTAATTAAGCTACCTATTGTAGAATACCGTATGTACACTGCACAGTAATGTTCTTCTTCAAAGTCGTGAATAATGCGTTTTCAAAGAAAAAAAATAATAAGGACAAAATGAAATGATAAATCATGTCGTAGATCAACAATAGAGTAGTTTAATACATTATCCGTCATTTGCTAGGGTATACTCGCACATGGAAATTTGGCAACGTAACTGTTATGCGAAGACCCACCGCAATAAATCATCCCTTATTCTCTTCCCTAAACATGAACACACGCCACGCTCGCTGCTGTATTATGTAGACGTCAAATCTGTTCCTATATAATTTAACGTGTTGAATTCTGTTGAATATTCATATACGAGGCGTGAGATTCATGTTCTATATGGTACGATTTGTTTCTTTCGTTTTTAATAAAATTATATACTATATTGACAGCTTATTACACGCTTATGGTGAATTCCACGACGTCGTTATTATTTTTATTTATGGGTTTTTTGTTTATGAGATTTTATAAAATTGTCACACTACAATATTATTATATGTGCGGTTCTAATCAGGACCATAAACTCTAAATTCACTTTAGTGCGTAAAAATAAAATTTAACATTCTTCATTAAAAAAAACTACCTTGCACATCAAAGTTTAACAGAAATATCATTGTTGTTAAAAATAATATATGTTTGGGTTTTTTCCACGCATATTTTGAAAACTCTGCACCGCCACGTGTTATGTTTTTGTTTCATACCGTTTTATATAATAAATCTGTATATATAAAAATTTCGTGTCACGACGTATGTTCGCGATAATCTCCGAAACTACTGGATCGATCGTGATGAAATTTTTACTATGTGTGTAATATGGCCGAACTTAAAAGATAGGGTAATTCTAAAAGGGAAAGGATTAATCCCGGGAGGTGCTAAGACGGGAATTTTGAGATTTCAGATGACAATTTTTGTTTATAAATGGTTGCCATGGGTTTTTAATGATAATAATAAAAAAAAAAACTATTTGCTTTACTTTTTAAATATAAATTATAATATAATATCAAACTATAAAAACGTAAAATGAAAATCTCTGTACAGGCTAAACTCTGGAACTACTTATCAGATCTGTTTGATTTTTTTTTTTAACGAAAGAGTATTTCACGAAAGTTTATATGAAAGAAAATTTTAAGTTGCTATTGGTTAATCGGTCATGTTTGTTGATTTGTATTATTATTTTTTGTCAATATACATACATATAATATAATATACAAGAAGATCTGATAAGTAGTTCCAGAGTTTAGTCTGTATAGTTATAGTCTCTGTATTTATATAGTTAGATATATATATAAATTAATGTTCTTGGGTAGATTAGACCTCTGGGAAGAAGATAAGTTAATTTACAAAGGGTTAAATTTGTTTTTTTTTATTCATCGGTACGGTTAGATTAGGATAGGATTTTGTATAGGTAAATTGATTATATTAATCCATCGTAGGTAGAATTAAGTAAAACCAACAAATTTGGTATAACTTTGATACTTTAGAGTTAAATCATACACTTACGTACTAACAGCACGGCGGGGTCCGCGATCTACCACAGGTAGATTGCCTATCTGATATAATGTACTGCTGCGAATCAGAATTTTTATTCTGGGCAACGGAAAAGTTAAGATAAATTTTGAACACCATACACCGAATATTAAATAACGAATTGAACAAAGTTTGAGTCATACAGAGTTGATACATTTAACGGGCAACGAAGTGCACGGAATCAGTTAGTATATATATATATTATATTTGGTTATAGACGCCTACCTAGCTAAGCATAGTTCTGCGTTTGTTGTTATCTTTTGAAAATAATTTATAGTCGTAGGTAACTCATATTATATGCTTCTCCTATCCGCTTATAACGTTATAATATTATTATTATGAATGTCTACCGCTGTTGTGTGTTCGCAATTTACTCGCATATTATAATCCCTCCCCATACCGATCCCGAATAAATGCTTTGCAGCCTTGTTCCTTTCGTCGCCCCGCGGCAAACATGGGTTCGGCACTTTACAAGGCGAAAACTCCGACCACCACCCCCACCCCAAGTGATTTCACCCTGCCCGCGCCGCGTTGTACATACATCCAGAACAATAACACGTAATAATATAATCGCATTATAATAATAATAATAATAATAACATTATATCGCCACACGACACGCGTGAAACCCGTATTGTTATAACGAGACGATTGTTATACAGCCGTTTTCAGAGCAATAAATTAGTAATTATTTCTACCAGCCGGAAGTCCGGTGTTTCGATCGAACCGTCGTCGGGGGCGACTATCGCCTCGGGCTGGTCGCGCCGTCGAGAGACATGTCACGCTCAGCTAACCGAAGCGTAAACGGACGTTCGTCTGCGGCAGACACGTCTGCACTTCCGACGTCCGGTTTTTGAGTGACCGCGGTAACACGTGGTCGCAATGCACAAAGTCTGTGGCCCTTTAAAACACCGTATGACCGTATATTGACAATTACCTATGTCAAAGATGGGCAACTCAATGCTACTATAGAGGGCCAATTTTGAATGTGCAAAGATCTAGCGGGCCAGAGAACATAGAAAGCAAAAAAAAAGTCTAATGTAAACTATACCCCTATAAATAATATAATATTATTTACATTTAATAATTCAATAATAGATAAGAATTTATATCTACGTTTTACGATAAACATTATATCGATTTTAATAATTTTATAAATATAATAAAATAAAATACAGAAAATTCTTAACATTTTATATTTTATAAGAGCTATATTATGATGTAGAGCGGCCAGTGCGTGCCAAAACATGCTTAATTAGTAAAATACGTAATTAATATAATATACCTATTATAATAACTATATATCGTTATAACCGCAGCGTAAACGTTCGTCTGCACTTTCAGCATCTGGTTTTTGAGTAACCGCGGTAACACGTGGCCGGGGTGCACAAAGTCTATGGTCAATTGAAAAACCGTATGACCGTATATTGACAATTACCTATATTATTATGTGTAAGGTGGCCAAAACATACATATTTTGTAAGATACGTTATGAATATAATATTATATTATAATCCTTATAATTTATATATATAAATAAGAACAGGCCTTTTTTACTGTTCCAATTTTGTGACGACACTATTTATTATTTTTCCAATTTTTTTTCACAGAGTTGTTCCAAATACCTTCCTGAGTGTCGCCACGTCACCCGGTTTTCACTTTTTTGTCAGAGAGAGGGATAGGGGAATTTATACGTAATATTATATAAAATCCAAATACCACTGACTCACTGATCGCTGTATCTCAAAAGCTACTCAACGTACCAACTTGAAATTTGGAATAGTGGTTCCTTCAATACTTTTACCGCGTGCGATAAGAAAGGATTTGCTGAAATTCGCATTTTAGAGAGATGCTTAAACAGGGACATTGAGGTTCACATTGGAAATTTTTTTTTATATACTAATAGTTGCCATTGGTTACAGTCTACAGTAGAAATTAGTGTTTATTTACTGTTGATTACCGTTGGTTATTCGGGCAGATTAGGGTACTACCTTGCATCAAATTGAATTATTGAACATTGCCTACCAAGTTGAAAGAGTTGCCCTTTATTAGTCGGATTGCCTACCAGGGGTGCTGAGTTGCACTTACTGCAGCAAGTTACACCCAAAAGAAGCCGAACAATCATAATTTTTTCAAGAGTTGCGAGGTGCACGGGTTCAGCTGGTAACTATAAAATAATCGTTGTAACGTTCGTCGTAGATAATACGATATAGCTGTGACGGAAGAATACCCAAAACACTGTACGTGTGTGAGAAACCCGTTACAACCGTTCGAGTGAAAATAATTAATAAACGCGGTATTGCGGCTCTGTTCGTTGGTACGATTTCGTACCCGTGAAAAACTTTCGGAGTTTCCGACACTGCCTGCCTCGCCGATATGCCATGATATGAGATACAATAATTTACGGTTTTAAATGATGAAACTATATAGCCACTGCAGGGGACGATGATCATCCACCGCATAATATGTATATTATACACTCTCGCTTTATTATAATATTAAGTTGTTGAATATTTTCTACTGTTGTAATAATTGTAATTTAATACGGCACAGTGAATAATAATATGTATATAATATTTTGTATCATCGGGACATTTTATGCGGTTAGGCTCGCTTTTACGCAAACGTTATTTCTGCTGAAACAAAAATAAAATACTGCGATAATAATTTGTGTTAGGGCCAACACATACTACAAAGACCCCCAGTAAAAACTGCATTAAGATTGTAAAAGGATTTATGACAACTGCAATGTAGTTATAATACTAGTTGTACAACTACACGTGTACACTCAAAAAGTTATTGCATGCGTAAAATATGTATTATAAAGAATCCTATAGTAGTAAACTAGAATTGTACATCAGATTTATTAAAATAAACACTTTCGGTTTTATTATGATACGATAGAACGAAAAAAAAACATATTTAATAATTAATATTCCAAATAAATCTTTAATATTTTTAAATTAATTAACTTTAATACGTACTTCGAAACGTATCGAAACGTTAGTACTTAGTAATACAAACTGTGATAGTCAATATTTTTGAGATATTTTATGTAGATGTAGTTAAAATATCGTAATACAAATAAAGTATTATATTTTCAAGTCTTATAAATGTTAAGACATTGCAAAATTAGTGATTACACATTTTATCATGAGAAAACAATTTACTAAGTAACAATATCATCATAATTCGTGAAATTAATTAATTTTAATATTTGGCGTTGGATTTTTAATTATAATTATTATAATATTAATATTCTCGATTGAGTTTTCATGTCTTGGAAATTTAAATTGCAAATTTTATAAACGTTGTACAACAAATATTTAAAAACTTGGATAAGAAAAAATCAATATCTTATTATAATTATAAAGTACCAAAAATAAAAATAATACTAATAATAATAATGAATTTTACAGTCTGGAATAGATTTTTTCTCGTGAGTGTTTAGTTATTATTTTTAATCTCTTCAAAAACCACTGCGATATATATCTTTCAGAAACTACTATTTTACTATTGTATAACTAGATGCGTACTTCACCAAAACAAATATTATACAAAGTTAACAAATCCTTACATTTCTATGCGTTGAGAATTAATTTGTCAACAGAAATGTAAAACAGCGGTTAAGTCATACAATTGTGTAAAACAAAAATTTGAATACTCTAATATATTTATATCAGAATATTCATTGCTTTATTAAAATAATTTATAACGATTTCTAGATATATAAATATTGTAATAGTATTTCATATAAGACTCACTAGAAACAAAAAGTCGTTGGCACGAATCACAAAATTTATTGTTAACTATTGTCTCAATATTCAATCACTCACCAAGTATTATACATTTTATGAAATGCATAGGTGACAATATTCTGCAGTGGTTTTTGGAATACTTAAAGGTACCACCGTAATTGGCGTAATTATACAAACATCGCGCGCAACAATAAATCCATAATAGTATTTTAACAATGACACTATATAGACCACAATATTGTGAAATTGCACAGACAATAATATTATTTGTTATTATCTGATCAGAACTTCTCAATGAAACATTGAACTCTACGACATGGTCGCTCAGCAACTACCTACACAATATTTTCCTTTTCCGTATATTATCCCGTGCAGTCAGGATTATTTGTCGGATAATATTTACAAGTCCGTATAAATACATTTAGTGTAAAAAAAGATCACGATGATTGTGGTAAGTACAATAAAATGTGTAATAAATCATTATATTTACTCCTAACGGTAAAACGCCGATTTAAAGTATTTTCTCGATTGAATAAAGAACCAGCTGATCTCACTAATTTATACGTACGCCATGTGTTCAAGACCAGCGTTTGTGGTTTATTTTATTGGCAAATCATTGCCGCAACAGTAAATTAGATTGTACATGAAAGGCGTAGAGTACTTGTGCACGAGTGTTTGACTTATCTTGTTAAACATTAAAAATTAATAATAATAATAATACTGACTAATTAAATCGATAGTATTGAAAGATAACATTTTCATGCGAGACCGTAGTCGACATATTATAATTAAAGGAGATACATTTAAGATGACTGATATAAATAAATTTAATGTCAACAACGATCGCGATTATCGTAATAAGTACAGTAACGTGTAATAAAGGTAAAAGCCGATTCAAAGTATTTTCTTGGTTAACTAAAGAACCAGGCGATCTCACTAATTTATACATACGCCATGTGTTCAAGACCAGCGTTTATGGTATACTTTATTGGCGAATCATTGCCGCAACAGTAAATCAGATTGTACATGAAAGCAGCTGTAGAGTGAAATACTTGTACACGAGTGTTCGACTTATCTTGTTAAACATTAAAAACTAATAATAATAATACTGACTGATGAATCGATAATATTAAAAGATATTGTACAAAGCAGTATTTTCATACAAGACCCTAGTTAATATTATAATTAAAAGAGATACATTTAAGATGACTGATGGCTGCTAATGAAAGAGGATTATAATTTGTATTTTTTTTTTTTAATAAGGTATTTCATTATACCATAGTGGTATGGTTGGCTAACAAATATCAAACAATGTAAATAAATTATAAATATCGTGACAAAGAGAATACATATTTTATTTCAACGAAACACAATGAAAAACTTATTCCGTATTAAATATTCCGACAAGTTGAAAAGTTAAATAATAACAGTGTCTCCTTCATAAACTCAGTCGTTGCAGCAACGGGGAACGTCGGTTTTTGTTATTGCATTTCGATCGAACTACATTTTGAAATGGCCGACTATTCAGGTCATGGTTTTGTAAATATGACATATTTCGTTTAGAAGACATGTTGAACGTCACTTGAATTCGTATTCGTTTAAGTTGCTTATAATTATGCTGTACATTGCACGGGCCAGAGACTTTGACAGGGTTTTTTCTACGACGTTATGCTATTGGAAATAAAAAAAAAACTCCGACGATATCCTGAAAATTAGCACGTCATAATATACCTCAACCACCTCACGATTTGAATCACTGCATGCGCAGTGGTGCGCCAAAACGCTTCTGCGTCACTATACTGTATCAATGTTTAATACATTTTTATATTATTATCACTAACTAATGAGTACTCTGAAGGCTCAGTCAAATACAAAGAGGTCTGTCCGCGCAGACACTGTAAAATAATAAAACTGACCGCTGTCCGCCGCGGACTAGCTTAGGTACCCGTACACCATGGCATACCGCTTTCTGTTTGACCGAGTCTTAGCTCTTACTCTACGGCACGAGGTACTTCCTCAGTGTAGAGTAACTTTATAGTAATATTTCTAATGTTTTGTTACACCATTATATATTATTTCTTGTTACTAGAATAAAAATAATAAAAATATTTATTATTATATAGGTATGAGTATACTAATAAACGACGATATTATGGCTTTGTCGGACGTACGTGTGCCCGTAGTTCCCATAGTTTTTTTTTTGTCTTATGATATTCGACTAAGTGCTTGCAAATTGTGAGAAAGTCTTGCAAACGGTTGCTTATTGACTGCTAAACGTTGGGTTGAAAAAAAATTTCATCATTTTTATTCGGTGGTGTTGGGACATGTACGTTTTTGGCGGGTTGTGACAATCGGTTGGCACAGTAGTCGTGCAAAGGTTTAGCTCGAGTGCGAACCATTCACACGATAGTATCATCTATGCATATTGTGTCGCAAAACGGGCAGTATAACGATAAAGACGTGGTGGCGTATATCGGTTTAAATAAATAACATGATATAATTCGTTATACACTTATACGCGATGGTGGGAGGGGAAGTCTAGAACAATTAAACGTCCCCGTTGTTTACCGCTGCGGTGTTTATAGTGTTCGATCGGTCGCGAGACAAAATAATATTTAATACAAGCATATAATATAATAGAAATAAAATACATAATATAAGGGATCGGATTTCGAGAAAAAATGATTAAATCGTCGACTGTAATAATAGCTGCCCATTATGGCCGGTAAACCAGTGTTGTAAACAAAACGCTCGAATCGTTTATGTGGACAGTAAAAACAATGAGTCCACATAAATATAATATTGTTATTGCCCCTGTAAAATGGTTCTACGGCACTCGACACACACACACAGAGCATTTGGCGAAATAATAATTCTGGCGACAATATCGACGATAAAAAAAAATTCCTCACCGCTTGTCCGTCGATCTATCGAGGTCAATTTATTATTCGACCAATATTACATTTTACAAATAAATCGCGATGGATATTATTAAGTCTCCGAGACGTATAATTATTATACGACAGTTGGACATTCGAAATAATATAGTTTTGAAAAATTAATTAATAGGTTCTCAAACATTATATGTCATTATGATGGCTGGACTGAATACGGGACTGACCGATCGATATTCCGATGCACGATAGATCCCCAAATAAATAAAAATTTGTTTATATTGTGTGTTTGTACTATTGTGTATAGGTATGATGAATTCTGAATTCTGCTAGGTATTATGTAAATTCAGAAAATCAGAGAAACTCGGCGTTTCCTAATAATAATATATAACTGTAGATAAATCATTAGTTATATCACACCAATTACGGTAGAACGAATTCAACAATAATTTTTATAATAATTATCATCTGAAAATATTAAGATATTATCTATAATTAGGATCGAAATATTTTTTACGAATTTTAAATTACATTTGAGTTTATGGTACAGCATTATATTTTAAATGACCTTTGAAAAAAAGACACCAATAATTAACTTTCCGAGATAATTTTTACCATCTTCCTCATTGAACATGTTAAAAAAAAATTAAAAAGCCATCGAATTAAATTAACGGAATAAATAAGGAATTATGTGCAAAACCACATTGCAATTTGTGACACAGGTGCAATTTGGACTACCCACTTTGAATATTTTAGCATTTTGCGTCATTTACGTCTACGATAACGAGTATTTCACGCTTATACCAAACATATTTTGTCAGATTACAACTTCACAATAATTACAGTAATAAACTGTAATGACGATGTGATACGTACTCCGTAGGTATACGGCGATCGACCGGCTAGGTAATATTATTATATAAAATATGTACGATAATAATAATAATAGTAATAACAGGTTAGGTTGGGCAATTTTAGCAGATTGGAAGTGTTGTACAACGATCGACGGATATTTTGGATATAGGTACTTGCTATGCGGCATGCCGACGACAAGATCATTAAAAATCTAACACGATTGAATGTGGGTTAAATTGTAACAAGTTTAGAAACGTTAAGAAATGGCGGTTTCAAATTTATCACGTTAAGAAATCGGATTTCAAAAAAAAAAAAAAAAATTGACTAACAATGGTATTATTATAATATACTCGTAGGTTATAGAAAAAATAAATTATCGGAAACCCGATTTAGGGTGCTTAGGAAATTTTACCGCCGAGCTTTAATGGGCCTACATAATAATACTATGGATCGCAGCGTATACATAATATAATAGTGATAAAAGATAGCGGTCTTCAACCATTACTATATATAGTTCGAATTTAAAATGACCAAATGTAAACTTCGCGTGTGTGCCCCAAATGACGCCACTGCAGCCGCCCAACACGTAGTCCTTGAGGTGACTCTAAAATATGTTATGCCACTGCATACCTATTAACTTATATCAATTAACCAAACTGTGCTCGGTTCGTTTGTATTTAAATGTCATTATGGGACAATAGTAATTAAATGCTATGCCGAAGGACGCCGATGGCTGACGACGAGAACAAGAGATGATATTATTTTTTGCAATTATAATATGATTGTGAATTCTTATCGTTTGGACTTAATTGAAAACAAACCATTTCAACTAAGGGAACTTCAGACCCGCCCCGCGTATTGCATCGTAATCGTTTTGCAAACGAAATTGAAAATCCACAATAAAAGAAAGAAGGCTTTGATTTGATTTTTTTTTTTTTACAATAATTATAAGATGAGTACACTGAACAGTTGTTTTGGGATTATCAAACTGTGTAATTAATAATTGTTTCGGTTGATATCCACGATCATTTTCACAAGTTATGAAAATTGTTTTTATCTATAGACAAATTAAACAAACGTGGCCTATAATAATAATAATAATATGTATCAGTGATTAGTTCACTGTTGTCTGCAGTCGTCCGCTCTAATAAACTACTTATTTTAATAATATTGTAAAAACAAATTAAATTCACTTCGTAATTGGTAATTACTAACGGTCGAGTGTCAACATCTTCATTTATTTTCACGTACGTATTAATACATATTATAGGTACGGAAGTTGAGATTTTAAATTAACGACGTGTGCGCAAAGATAGAGTTTACCAAAATTAATTAGGATCGTTCTACTCGTAATTACGTGTGCTTAAAACACCCCCAAGTTCCACATATATTAATCAATTACGTTGTGCTTTAATTAGTAAGCGATGGTATTAAAAGCCGTATTAACGCTTTTCCGATCATTCGAGACATTATTCTTTATACCACTAGAGTTTGTGCATAATCGAACAAAATCCACAATGTGGGCTTACAATATATTCTAAACACGCGATTCGTACAGTCGACGTGGAGGTATACTTATGGGGCCTCCTACCGTGGACGAATCCACCCCCTCCCCCCAACCCTCCCCAGCTCTACACACACAATACAAAATTAGCTCGATCAAGTCCCGAGAACTATAACACTGATATTTATTTTAATATTCTATTGATCAATGGGTATGATTTTCTCTTAACTCGCCAGCTTATACTTTATAGGAATATACTTATTAGCATATCAAATATTCTAGTTTCGTCTGTGTATCTATCACGTTCCGAGAACATTTTTTTTTTTTTTTTTATATTAAGTATTGTAATATATACAATTATATTGTTTCTGCGTTGCACGACGTCGTTATACTTTGTGTACAGTTAGTGGCGGGCACTCGGTATATTTTTTTTTCGAGTCTAAGACTGGTGGAATTTATACTTTGTAGGTAAGGTTATCGAATTTCATAAATCGGTCTCCGGATTTAAATAAATAAATAAAAAAAAAACGTTGACCCATAACTCTAAACCTCTCCTGCTTACGCGTAACGGCGTGACGGGTAGAAGGGAGGGAGGGAAATATGATATACTCGCGCGTCTGCACCGTTATTGGTGTTTTCTGAGCACGTCCTTGCGGGTCTCAACAACATTGTTATTGTACGCAGGTGTACTAAGTACACACATATAATACCACATAAGATCTCATACGCGACGACGCGCGTGAAATAACAATATTATAATATTATAATACTATGTGGGCACAAACAAAACGCGCAAGTCGGGAATTGAATTATCGTTGTGAGGACTCACGGACATAGATGTTGGACAAGAGCGTGGCGGGCAGACAGAAGACGAGCACCAGTATGTCGGCCACGGCCAGGTTGACGATGAAGTAGTTGGTGACGTTGCGCATCCTGGGCGACCGGCAGACCACCGACACGACCAGCAGGTTGCCGACCAGCCCGACCAGGAATACCATGGTATACGCGAAACAGTAGACGGCCGTCATGGCGGGGCTGTGCCTGTACCATAGCTCGCCGGGACCGATGCCACCGGAACCGCCGGAACCGGAACCGCCGCCCATGCCGGTGCCGTCGTCCTCGTCGTCGTCGACGGCCGTGCCGGAACCGTCGCCGCGGCTACCGGAACCGTCGCCGGAACCGTGCGCCGACACGGTGGACGCCACGGCCGACGAATCGGTGGACGTGACCGGGGCCAGCATGTCGAACAGCGAGTTGCCCAGCATGTCCATCAGGCCAGGTTCGATGACCATTTTTCCAACTTTTGCGCCGCTGCTGCTACGAGGACGAACACTCCAATCCGCAATGCTCTCGGTCCTTCTCCTCCGCGATGCGCTGGTATATTATTATCTCGATCGACGAGCGTGCAATAATAATACCACACCGGATACCGGCGATACCGCAGGGTTACCCGGCCGCCAACGACGGTGGTACCATCATCGTCCGTCCGGATGGTCTGTGCAGGAGCGACACTGTGCACCTATACGTAGAGTATACCATGTATTATACAATATGCATAGTAAACATTTTTTTTTTTTGGGGGGGGGGAGACCCGAAGATCGGATTTGCGCCCACGTAATATATCGGCCAAAACGATACGTGGTCATGATAAACAGGTGTGTGCCGAGGTACACCCGTACATCTGCATCCGCGAGTTCCCGCGATCGCGTAGATCCCGCGACGGCCGTCGCATTGCGATTACGTGAACACGGCGTGCATGACGGTTATGCGATAAGTGTATTGTAATCATTATTGTAAAGGTGTATAGGTACATGATGTTATAGGAATACGTTATTTTTGAATTTTTTGTAATCTATACTGGACAATGTATAGTTACTTACCGCTGGTGTATTTTCGGACTGGTACCTGTTGCTGAGTGTCGGGGCAACGCCGTTATATAAAAATATATTATACTCGACCGTCGTTTGCGACGTTATACGTCACGGTTGTACGTGTGAGCAGCTCGAAACGTGCGCAATATCACACGTGATTTTTACGAAAACAAAATATTATAACGGGCACGGGCGCATAATATATTATATAATATCGTCGTCGTCGTCGTCGTCGCGATTAACATCGGCGGCGCTGATACGACGTGGAGGGTGGACGTCCGGTTCGGCGGGAAAAACGTCCGTACGGCGTGGCGCTCGGCGACCGTGTGGCGTGCGTACGTTTTCGGTTTTGCGGAACTCCCGGGTGGTTCCGCTGCCGTATATCCTCTGCCGCCGCTCCCGCCCCGAACCCCCCCGCGGGTACCCTTCGACCAACCCCTAACAGGCCGTCGCTCTACTACCCTCCGAGACTGCGAGCGGACGACGCCGCCGCCGTTCCTTTTCTTTTTTTTACACGCTACATCACAATATATAATATTATATTATATATATATCTATATAATATGTGTACATAGGCGACTCGGGCCGTATAGCGTTACCGTTCCGCGCGCGATATTTTCGCTCGTTTTTATTCATTCGATTTTTTCACATATTTTATATTTTTCGTCTTCTTCTGGATGAGGGATGAATGCTCCCGTCGAATTAACCGTAATTACGAGTGTGTGTGTGTGTATGCGTGGTGTATCGCATTCGTAATTAGTATTGTTATTGTCTCTCGACCTCTGCGTCAATTGTTTTTGCGCCGGTGACCGACTGGCAGCAGGATCGGTCGAAAAGTCTCACGCACCTTCGCACACGTCGGAAATCGGCTCCGAGCTCGGGCCAGATTGTCGTGGTTTTTATGGTCTATGATATTATTATTTTATCGCCAATCATTTAAGTCAAATGTTTCGCCCGCAGCTTCTCCGAAAATTCACACCGTAAATTGAATATGTATAAAATAATCCCAAGTATAAACGTTTTTAGCAGAAAATAAAAAATGCATAATCGAACTGTTTTCCTACCAACATAAGGTGGTGGTTGACATTACTGACCTAGACACGGTAAGTATTCACGTCGAAGATGTTTGTCCCCATTGTACAGTCATTACCCTTCAGTAGAGGATGACCCACTGAGAAACGTAGAAAAATGTCGAAGAACGCCAGTAATCTCGATTAAATTATTGTAAAACCAATTTGCATTCCTCGGCGCCTCGCTCGCAGTCCAAGACACGACCACAATAAGCCCCCTTAATGTACTCTATCCAAGAATACATCACTAACTGCTGCACGTGATTAACCAACTTATCGTGTGCCGTAATAATATGGGAATAGTTCTCAGTAGTTTGCGCGTAGAGTTTTATGCAGTTTACTGTGCGTGAAATGTACAGTCATATTGGGGTACCTATGTCATAATAATACATTTTATTGCAAAAACCGTATTGGTACGAAGCTTAATTTTGGGCAGTCTGAACTGTCTGAATCGTACTGTCTACAGTATACTATTATATGCATCGATATCAAAATAATATATAATTATCAGGCATGTTATACAACACAATATTATGATGGACCCTTTGATACTGCCGTGGAGTGTTACAATTTTTTATGAGTTCGATCATCCGTTTTAAGTACCATTTTAAGCTTTTACCGAAATACTTTTAATTTCAAAAACTTGCTGTAGTATAGTGGAAATTACTAGCTTGGTGTTTTAAAGGACGTGGTAAGACTTTCGTTCGATGGAAAACTATTTTAAGCGAGACACAAGACCGGAGTTGTTACGGTTGATTAAATTATGAACAACGTGATACCGATCTTATTTATTGTTTATTAATAGCAAATACCCACTTAACGCTAATCAGTTATTATAATATCTAAATTCTATTAGGTTCAAAAGTTTTCAAAACTTCTTCATAAAAAAAAACGTCATATTGTTCAATGTATTAACTTTAAAATATAAAACTATCTGATGTGTATACATAAAAAAGAAACTAACACTCAAACAATTATTCTGAATATGCAGAGCCACAACTGAGGACGATATAGAGTTTCTATTGTTTCATATTTCATCACTTAAAAAACAATAAATTAAGTTTTATACGTCATATTTTATTATTACAATATAGACAGAATAAATATTTTAACTCAATATTGTTATAGCGCTGGATAGTTAAGAACATATTATAATATTATACACAATATATCTGTTTATCAAAATCGCATAAAATATTCTAAACATAGAATAACACAACACGTTGTGCTGATATATTTTTTTTTATAAGAAAAAGTCGTAATTGTGTTTTGCTTCATTTTTACATAATACATAATATTTTATATTACAAAACCAATGTTGTACAAAATTTAAAAAAAATTGCATTAAAGTGTAACGATTACCACTAGAATGAAAGCAGTTGATGTTTATTTCTCATAACGACGTAACCTAACGTTTCCTCGTTAACCCACACAGACTTGAAAATATATTTTTAACGTAATTTATGAGAGCATGTAACAGCATACCGTTTAATCATATTCTGATGTTATTAAATTTACTTAACCTATGTATTATTCATATATGTGTACATAAAACGAGACAAGGTTGTTGTTAAATTTTCTCCTAACGCATTGACATATTAATTAATTGTAATGATACGCTTTATTAAACAAGCATAAATAATACAATATCGACAATTGAGTAAATACGACGTTAAAGAAATTAAGCAAATTTTGACGAACAACGCGTGCCAAGTGTACCTACATTATTCTTTATTTACGTGGCTAGATCAGCGGAATCAGATTGTTAATGTGTAACAGGTGTCCAGTGGATAGTTCGGACTACTAAAGCCTCAAGGGAAAACCGGTTTCGGTAATGATAACTGGGCAATCATCAATAAACCCGGGCAGGTGGTGTAGCTATATTGCCTGTTCAGGACGCCGTGCTAGCATATTTGTGTGATTTCAATGCATATTATAAAAATAAAAAACTAATCTTTTGAGATAACAAAAACTGACCCCCCAATGGTGGCACGGACAGATAAAAAAAAACGGGACAAAAGCTGTGATCAAATACTGTATTCTAATGTAATGTTTACAAATCTAGATTATGTAAAATATAGTTCAGTGTTGTTTCGTTTAAAATATCCATTTGTTTTAGTTGTAGCTTATTCAAAATGGTCAGTAAAAATGTATAAATTTTGAATTCTGTTTGGATTACGCCATTGCTAGAACTTTTAATTTAACTAAATCCTATTTTTTTCAGACGTTTTATTCGTGATATTTACAATTTTAAAAATGTAATAGTGCAACTATTATATTATGCTTATTGGCTATTAGCAATACTTGCCATACTTCATACATTATGCTCTTTATTCTTTAAACATATTCGAAATAAGTAGTTATTGTGAATAAAACATAATATTATTATATCATAATGTGTCATCATGATACGTTAAACATATTACCCGTGTGATATAAGACTAGCTGGTAACCAGATCCATTTGATAATAATTTTGCACGCCCCACAAGAGATAGTCTGTACCACTACGAAAAAGGCTCTCATTGAGTGAATTCAAAAAGTATGTGATAGTGTGAAGTTACGCTTTTAGTAAACGAAATTTAACTTAATTTAATTGATACATATATTCCACTCGTCGATAGTTATTAATCATACCAAAAATGGAACCAAGATTCAAACGAGAAAAACATTCGCAAATTGACTGTGATACTTGAACGATAAACGTATACTTATACAGAGTGTAACAGAAATAATTGACAAATTAAATAACTCTTGTTCTTATCAATACGTAAACTTTTTTTGTTGATAATTTATAAACGTTTGTGCTACAATATACATTTTATTTTTTTTTTGGAATACCAAAATATAAAAATTTAAAATTGTATCAAGTTCTTTTTTGATAAATTCAAAATAACCAATTTTTAGATCAAATTTTTAAACAAATTTTGATGTTTAAATGTTTATTTTAGTCAAGTAGTTTATTTTTACGTTTTTTCTTTAATACCAATATTTTTTATAGATGGTAATAATTTGAAACATAATATAACTTTTTTCAAAATATTTTTTTTAGTAATTTCCTGGCATAAGTATATATTTCATTAATTAATTTATTGTTAATATTATTTGCATAATTTTTGTTATGCGTTCAACTAGTGTTTTTTTTTTTTTTTTATTTGATAGGTCTTTCTCCTTAACCCGTAAATACTATACCTATGTATCTTTAAAGCGGTACCTATAATGTAATTATTAGAAAATATTTTTGTGTAGAGGGTGAATTGAAACATTTCAGTGTATATTTTATTATATCCGTATCTCTGTTTATCTTTTTCGTGTAATAAATTATGTATTATATGGAATATTGGGATACGTAACATACATAATAAATCCTTAAGGTTAATTCTAAACGAGATAAAAAATTAATCTTATATCCTTTTTCATACTTGCATTAATAATAATTAATAATAAAATTGACCAGAATATAAAAATTATGAAAAAAAAAACTTTGGTTTAACGATAGATCTAAAAAGATACGAACATACAATACAAATAGTTTTCAAACTGCTACTGCTTTGTTGGTGACCTTTGAGATGGAAAACAATAATTTTCGTTCCTTCTGACTAAAAATGTCTTTTCCGTAATAATTAAAAATTAACGGCATTTAAAATGGTTTACCGATAGCAAAATATGTTGTTACACTTTTCAGCTTTTGATATTTTGACATTTTGTTATACTTGTTATACCTATTTAGGAATATTCAACATGTACATAGTACAAAATAAAATAATCATAATAAAAAAAATAATATATTTATTAAATAAACACCAAAATGATTAGTTTAGCTCTTATTTCTAGGCGGACAATATGAAATAAAATGTCGAGTGTCATCAACTTAAAAACATTGAGAAACTCTACCCCGGAGAATAATACTAATAATAGTCCGTAATATATATATATATATTTATAATATATAATATAACTATTTAATTAATATAATAATATGCGCTTGTCCGTACCAAAAATCGTTTAAATAAAATTGAATTAATCGATAAAAACATCGAATAAGTCAATATTGTCAGCAAACAGTGTTGTTGTTACACGGATATCGTACATCTTATAACTAGGAGTAAACAATTTTAAATTAATAACGGGAGACAGCGTATTAATTTGAATAATAATTTATTCCACGTCTGCACATTTTAGGTACAAGTAATTTTAGTTAAAAGTGTTTTCGTCCTAGAAATGTGACGTTTTTTATAATTTAAATTTATCTTAGGTTTGTTGTTTCCATAACATTTTTACAACGATAAACTCTACGTTATAGACCGAAATACAATTTACTTTCTTTTGAAATAAAAGGATTTTAAACCTTTAGTACTATCTGAAGAGCATGAAAAAAAAAGTTTTATTGTAAACAAAAGTTTTGGACACCGGAAAGGAAACAAGTGAATTGCCTATTTGGAACGCCGTAAGAATTGCATCACGTAACAAAGCAAAATACGACTAGATTTTAGTTTTTTTTCTCTCCTTTTAAGTCTTGACAAACTGACTATGTGACTTGTTTCAAACTTGAAACAAACAGAGTTTATTTTTTTATTGTATCCCTGTATTTGAACGCTTGAATGAATGATTAATTTTGCGACTTCAAGTTGTTATATTACACAATTCTGTTTTATGATAAGTTTTATTTTCAGATTAAGTTTTAAAGACTTAATTTTTATACGAATAATTTGCGTGAGTATTAATAGGTTAATATTATGTTATACAAAATATGTTTCAAAAATATAAAAACGCGATCGTCGTTTTAAATTTTGATGAGAACATCAATATTATATTACCTATGTATCTACATTAATGTCTCAACAATACAGTATTATGATTATTTATTTTGATAAAACCCCTTTGCTGTTTTATATACAATAATAATATATCAAATGTGTCACGTTATTATAGTAAAATCCAAGTTTTTGGCTGACATAAAAAAATCTAAGAATCGTGTAAATAAATTTTTTATTATGAGCAGTTACTGTCGTTATTACTCCGTTCAAAATATTTTATTTATCATTGTATTTAAATTCTAAATAATACTAAAATATTTTAACAAGTAACTGCAGTGTCCGTCTGAAGTGACCTATTCAACATTCAAGTAATGTCCGTTTAGATTTTTTCTCGATTTTTATATTATTAAAGTTTTTAGAGCCACCTTGAAAGTGGATTTATATTTACTCTGCATTTATTGCCATAGGTACTATATTATAAATTACAACTGCTGCTATGTTATATTTGCTTTTATGGCAAATTTCTAGAGCAGATATACAGAATTTCTTTATAGACAATGTTAAAAGTTGACAGGAAAAAAAAAAAATAAAATGTGTCTTGATTTATATACTTATGCGCGAGACACTGCCATAATAATATATTATTATAATAAATATTAGCAATAATATACCATCGCATTTAAAAAAAAAACTGAACGAGATTCAGGTTAAATACTAAAGTATATGTACCTACATGGGCTGCATGTTATTTTTTCAAATTCATATTCGTAAAAAATAATATTTCTATCAAAAATGTTCCAAATTTGTCGGCTACAACGTAAAGTTAAAATATTATACGATTTCTGTATAAAAGTTTCAGATCCAGAAACTACTAACTGTATACAAAGTAATTTTACAGCCGATAAAGAAGTTAAATATAACTTTTCGAGCAGTCTCTATATTTTTATCCAAAAATATGATCACAGACAAAACAAATATGTAAGATAAACAACACACGGCTAATTATAAAATAGGTCTGCTCAGAATTTAAAAATAAACGCGATTGAATGCGATACAATTAAAAAATAATTAAATCCATAAAAATATTGTAACAAAATATTTATGACTTTGCTTGTAATAATATAAATTGTGTTATGTCGGCATAATGAGGTTTGTAACAACTTTAGGATACAGAGGTAGATTTTTTTTACCATCATAATGATAGAGAAATTCAATTTTCAATTTTGCATATTTGATTGAAAATAATCAATACATTATTTCTGTATAGAATTTACTAATACCAATTTAAATTCAGTATATTTAAATTTCCCGGTTAAAATATGTTTACCAGTCATATGAATAAAGGAAAGTATGTTGTTCCATAAAATGTAAAAATAAATGTAATCAATTTTATATCACGGGAAAATCATAATTTAAAATCATTAATGATAACAATTTGAAAAGAAATTTGTTGGTTACCAATGTTTGACAATACCTGCATTCAATGTCACAATAAGCATACCTAGATACTCAATATCATTGTGACTCTCCGAGTGGTTTAAAAAGTTAGGCGAGCACAGGCAACACGACTATAATATTATTGTAACTATATAAGTCGATTTCTTATAAAATTACGCGCCACAATCAATAAAGCATAATATTTTAAGTTAGTTTACAACGTTAATTGGTTATTATAATAATATAAACGTCGATTGTTAAATATTTGTAGACTCGCTGTTTAACAAGTTGGTTCGAGTTTACGTGGTTTCTCGAATTACGCGCAGTGGTTATGCGGGACGGGCGGCGGCAGCGGCGGCGGCAGATGAGTGAAATATCGAATCTGTCACTTTTTTCATGACTCCGTGAAATCCATTCCACACCCGTCGCCATCGTTATAGTATACGTAATGTTTCGATAGAACTACACTGCCGATTTATTCGAAAACGTCTTGTCGGTAGGCACCTCCTGTATCAAACTATCGGGAGCACAGGTACCCCTTGATATTGTAACCATTACCAGGTGTACCACAGGTACCGCACAGAACGCACCGCCAGTTCAACAGATCGGCTTGGTTATTTGGCCATCATATTATAACCCGTTATTTGTTTCTTACATTTTATGATTGTTTACCGTATTATAACCTTTAATTATAATAATTGCCAAACGCTAAAGGGCTTAAAAATAAAATAAATAAATATCAAAATATCTAATTAGCGTATAATATTACACTGAATATAACAATATTATGATTGGGTAATTGCCCACTATCGTAAGCGTTGCGTGAAACGTAAATTTTCACCCATAAAGACACACGCATAGTACATACAAGCCCGAATTAAGGGGGGGGGCAAGGGGGGCCCATGGGGCTCACGTATGTAAAGGGCTCATAGTTTTCTCGGCTTAATTGAATGGTAATTTGCACTTTTTATATATTTTTATGTTTTTTGCGGCCCGCTTACCTTGTTTGTCACCACGGGCATGGTAAGCGAGGGCACAGGTTTGTGTGTTGGGTTATATTTTTTTATCGCTGTATTTAAAAATATAATTATTGAGACAAGAATATAATATTATACATTTTTATTATTTGAAAGAGTTGTTGGGGGCCCACGACCACGTATTGGCCCCTGGGCCCCCGAAAATCTCAATCCGGGTTTGAGTACATGGAAGAGTTGTCGTATCGAGTGGCCAGTATAGGTATAATATAATATATCTCATGCACACACTATGGTAGTATCGTTAAAGATTTAAAGTCGGTTGTTGTTGTTGTTATTATTATTGTTATGTTTTTGAAAATAGTAAAATCGTATACACGACACAACCTCGGTCGCGATATTTCCGATCGACCTTTTATTTTTTATCGCGACGGCGGAGGCGCGCGATATGGATTTTTTCACGCACGTACCATACGGTAATAGTAAAATACATATTATAACGAGAGACCGCGTGGCGGGAACGGTCGGCGGTGGAGGTGGCGACGAGCGGTGGAGGTCGGTTGTGCGGCGGCGGCAACGAGAAGAGGAGAAACAATTATCGCCGTCGTCGATGCCGATGCCGACGCCGCCGCCGCTGCCGCTAGCGATGACCGGGTGACCCAGTCTGCCCAGGTAAAACGATCGAAAACAGGCCTACGGCGCGGCGGCGGCGGCCACGAGTGTCCCGAGCTCCGTCGATCCGACGGCCGCCGCCGCGCCGTCAGTGGCGGTCTGACGGGTGCGCCACGGGGGTTTGTAGTGGCGCGGCGGCGGCGTTCGATCGATTTGCTTACTATGTAGACACACACTGCACACATATACAACGCACCGCGTACTACGACGCGTACTACGGGCGACGGCGGCGGTGGTGCAGGCGGCCGTGGCGGTGATGCCCGACGGTCGGATCGGCGCGCGGTGGCGATGGCGGCATTATATTATTGTATATATACTATATATAGTATATACGCGCGACGTAGGCTACGATGACGGCGGCCGCGGAATACGCGATTTACGCGGACGACCGGCGATACGGTGCGTGGTGAACGTTTTCAGGTGCGCGGCCGCCCGCTACAGTCCACTGCACCCGCAGGTAACGTCCACCCGCCCGCCGGCTCGCCGCCTACGCTTCCGCAGCCACCTGCTGACCTAGTACGCTGGCGGCGCGCACACTCACACACACACCCGCTCGGTCGACTGCACGCGCACACACGCACTGCACACTCGCGCGCGCGTACACCACCGCGGCGAGTTACGCCCACGCTCGCGACCCCCCTTTCTCGTCGCGGGCACTTCCGACTGGTAGTATTCCGCGTAAATTCCCAGGTACTCCGTCGTCGTCGTCGTCGACGTCGTCATAAACGACGCTCATCTCTCTACCGCCCACTCGCTCTCTCTTTCTGTCACACTCCCACTCGCTATATATCACTGTGTATACCTCTCACTCGTTTCCCCCCCCCTCGGAGCAGCGTCTGTTTTGCGCACGTCCCCCTCCCCCTGCTGCCCCCCCCCCCAACGACAGCTCCGTCGCGGCGTTTGCTAAAGTAATAATAATAATAAACGCCGTTTTTTATAATAATAATAATAGTAATGATAACTCCGATGTAAGTACGACGTCGCGCAAATACTATATTATACGGATACCCCCCCCCCCCTCAACCCGAGGACCGAGACGCGTAAGTCCGGACAGTGTATAGTGTATATAGTATAGTTTTTTATTATTATTTCCCTTGTAGCGAAGGCGATTGGTGTACCGACCAATCGATATGTAAATACAATTTATAATAATATGGAAAACTGTAAAACCAATGCTTGCGGAAATAATAACAATGCATTTTAAGGCCTCGTCAAATAACTTGCTAACAAATATTGAGTGTTTCGATTTTAAAGTAATAAAACGTATAGGCACGACTCGTGATTTAATTACATTTTCCGGTCTTTTAAACACTCAAATAGGCACCAATTTTGGACGGTTTATTTGATAAAATATAATATTTTGAAATCAATTAAATGGCCCAAATGTGGTAAAAATGTCATTTTAAGTCCACAAAACAGTAAAATATTATATTATAATATAGTCAGTTAAAATGCATATGAATTTCATTCTATCATCACATGTTATTCTTATTAATATGCTAAAAAGTAAAGATTTTGCATAAACAAACAATTTAGTAATTTATTCAGATTGTAGTTCATCATAATTTCCCAAAGCACCAATGAAAAATCTCAAATTCAACCTGTTAAAATACCATTTGTATAATTTTCAATATACATTGGGACTGTATAAAAACTTTTAGGGCACCTGTACCTAAAACAAATATTTATGGACACACTTAATAAATAAATTAAACATTTTCGAAATACAAACGCTATTAATTACTAACAAACATACACCCTGTTAAGTACATTTATAATTTACATATAAAAATGGTTTAATTATATACTTTTTACAATTATATATCTAATCTACTCACTTAAAGTCATAAGCTCATAAGTCTATACTATTGATATATTTTATTTTATTTAATTCTACCACCGTATAACTCGAGGGATTTGGTTTTCATTTCTACATTATTTTCTTGATCGTTATTTTTAATACCTCATTATATTTTATTTCGTTACTGTCTACTTTCAACCACATATATATATATACTTGCAAAACTTTTCTCTTTTCACTAGGAATCATAAAGCATTAGTCAGCGACTAATTAGTAATTAGGGATTATCAATATTGTTTTTCATTGTTTACATCTTTGTGACAAGATCACATTTTCACAAGCATTTTCGTGCACGTAAAATCTACCATTTTAGTTTAGTTGAAAATCGACATTATGACATTTTATAGTGCATTAAGTTTTATCTCAAAATAAATTGAGACTCATGTCTTGTCGAATATCACGTTCAAACAGGTTTCCCATGTAGACCATATGTATATGCGTAGCGTTACTAATTTAAAACTATCGGGATTAATATAGGAAATTTAAATTATTCATATCGTATTGAATTAGTAAATATTTGTATGACAACACTTGAAAACCAACGTAAATAGTCGAGTTTGTTTAGCGAATGTAAACAACAGAATAGTGTAGGCCTCAGACCCGACGATATGGCAATACCAAAAAATCATGACCTACTTTATTGTAAGTTCTAAAGCGTACGAAAACTCACAATCGAAAAGGTTGAATGCCCACCGTACTTTTAGACGTTTCCCTAAAATATGTGTATAGGTATATGTTATCCCATCACCCGCAGTTGTAAAGAATTTACTTTAATCGAGTTCACGAGTCATTAATATTATAATTATGTATACTTTGCATATCGTTTAGTGTGCAAATTTAGAATAAATATTTCATTGATAACGCACCCTGCCGTTGTTCTTGCTATATATTCACCTGCATTTGGGTTTTTTTATTTTAGCCCCAACTAGTTTTGCACGAGACCACCTAGACAGGACCGTATTTTTAAATTGAATATCAATCATTACCGTAGACCAATTTTTTTGAGAGGGGGGATTTAAGCTCTTTTCCCTCCTATGTAATAGTTTTAAAAATGAAATGATGCTCAGTAATATGAGTACTGACTTTTGAATTGGGGGGACATATTCCCCCCACTTCCCCTGTTTGCGCCAATTATCATGACAGATCATACTTTTTTTTACACGAATATTGCAAATCGGTGAGTCCCGAGATTTTTAAAAATGCCAGATGTTTAACCACCAGCTACGCAATATATTAGTTGGTATATTTATTATTTATTAATAATTGGTATCAAAAATTATATAGCGTTGTATTTACTGTCGGGTATTTAACTATTTATATTTTTCATATTACTTACCAAATGTTTGTTGAGTTTGTTGTTAATAAAATAATAACAATTTATTGCTCAAAATATTGCTCAAAATATTTACCTGTAGTTGAATTTATTGTTCCGACTGAAGTTGGTGAAAGCAGTATATATTTCTTGTTTATGTTAAAATATAGTGATTATGATTAGGTACCTGACTATTGTTCGACGAAAAGTCTTAATTTTGAAGAATTAATTTTTATGTGTTATTTATATCAAGATAAAAAAACAAAATTATTGACAAATATTCGGCTGGATCTTGAAAAATAAATTAGAACCGGCAAGGCCTGTCGTAAACTAAATCGGCTTAAACTGTTATAAATCATCACACAATTCTAATAGGTACCTGTACTATGTCTACTATAGTAAAACCACGTGAAACGTATGGTATTTCAGCGAAAAGTTTTTAATGTCAAGTTCATGACTAAATAATAAATAGTTATAGTTGTTCGCGTTTCCTGTACAACGTATAGTAATAACGTGTACAAAAAGATATAGATTAAGTCTATGGTGCTAACAATTGTGTGAAACATATTATTATAATGATAATTTACATAGTACATCAGATATTCAAGGATTTAATGATTTATATTTTGTTAATCGATTATACGAAATACGTACCCAACACGGCGCATGCGCTGGTGGTGTAATTATTATTTTTAATCCAGACGAGACAGTACCTAATTATTGCATTCGAAAAACGATACTAATTGTAGTTCCGCGTGTTATCCAACAATGATTAAGATTTTGTTTGAAACCGTAGTTCTCGACTTAAAAACTGTACTGATAAATTCAAAAATTACTTGGCTAGTACAATTCGTGTTTCATTTCAATTTTAAAATTATTTGAGAATTTTAAGCCTATAGAAACATTTAACGAAACAAATAGGAATTTTACCTCCCTCATTGTAATTCAAAATGGACTTTGGCACTTCTCGGAATGTATAAAACATGTTATTCACTCAACTTTCAAATAATCAGCCAATGTTTTTCTGTGAGTGACAATAGTGAGTGTATAATATTATCATGATAAATCGAAAGGGATTGTTATCGCAATCTCAAAATGATTCTAAGAAGAATGTCGTTTTTTTTAATTTAAAAAAAAAAGGTAATTGAAAACCTGAAAACTATTAATTTATATTCTATATTATACACTTCACATAATATAAAATCTCGATTAATTGTTTATAAAGTGATATTATAAATATTTAATTGAAAACTCAAGACTAAATAATCGTATTTTGATTTTATTTAGATTAACATCCGGGAAAAAGATAAGTTACGATATTATACTTATTACAATATAATTCTACAGAAAACATTATTTTTAGTGATTATTATTTGCAGTTTTTCAACTTTAAATTATATAGTCTGTAATCCGTATAAATAATTTGTATGGAATTCACCGTGACAGTTGTGGAGCAAGATTTTCGATACTCATTGTATTGTATTTTACCATTTCGAATTCATCGGAAACATAAATTTTTATTTTACAAACGTCCACGAATAAAATAATATGAAAAACGAAAAATGATTTTTCTCGAATTTTGAATCTACATACATTATAGAATAAGTTAGGTTGAATACAATAATATTATAACGAACAATAGTTTGTGAAAATCAATAATAATCGTCTCTAAAACTAACATCGTAAAACATAAGATATGGAGTATCTTTGGAAAATACTGTGGTCCAAGGTCTCAACCTAAATACCGTGAGCAACCCCAATGAGGAAAAATATTCTACGACATCCTTTTTAATCGTTTATTAATTATTATTTTTTGTTTTCTTGTTGTTCACGATGGCCTTCAAAATACATTGTACAATGGTGACAATCGCTTTCGTTTTTGTTTGACTAATTTCAGTTTGTGGGAAATTTGCGCAAAAACCACTGGTACATTATTTTATAAATAATTAACGATTTCAACATATTTTTTTGTTTCGTTAAATAATTTAAGAATTGCGCAGAATTTAAAAGTATGGGCAATTTAAAATGGCTGTTGACAATAACATTCGCCTTTTAAAAATAAATTTCCTTAGGTGTAACGAAACTGAAATAATAAATTATAAATAATTACTTTTTTTATGAAATATAGTTTAATAAAATATCACAATGTGCGCACTATGCACATGATCATAAATGTACTCATATATACATATAGTAGATAGTACGTACATACTATTCAATAGAATCGTTAAAACATAAGAAAAAAAGAATTCTACAGCCAAATGTTGTTTTGAACTTAATATTTATCATAGAATAAGACGTAATTTATTTCATGATATTATTCTAAGTTATTATAGACTCATTCCATATCTAAGTATTTTACTATATTTTTTAGATTCTGAGCGAATTGATGAATATAATCGTATTGATTTTTCCAACGATGTTTGTTTGTTTTTTTTCGTCCGTCATTACCTGTTAGGCTATTGGGACCGTAGAAATGCCTTTATTTTCAACTTTAATGGTAGTTTTTGGTTGGGAGTTGGCTCTAGTGGTTTGGGACTTAGGGGGGGGGCGGGCAAACGTAGTACTTTTAAAAATTACCGGAAAAAAAATAAGGAAAAACGGAGGAATTCACACAATAACTATTTTACAGAATGATTTTCTTTTAAACTGAGTGAAGTATTAATATTTTCTCAATTAACTTTAAACTTTTACAGTTAAATATAATACATAGTTTATTTATTTTTTATAGAGATTTTAAATTAGAATTTGGACAAAATTGAATATTTAAACTTTATTTAATACAAAGATTTTAAGTATTTTGTTATAGTCTAAAAATATTATTCGTGAGTACTTGAAACTTTAAACGTAGGTATATTGTTATATTTTATACACACAACGACATTTCCGAATGCGATGTTTTCGGCAAAACTTAATTAAACCTACCAGAATATTACCATAATATTAAAATAAATTACTTTAATGGCGGCAATATAAATACATCATAAGATATACTTGGCGAAATAGACTAACAGACCTCACTCAGAAATGAGAATCGTTTTTCATAATATTAAATGAGTTATCATTGAGTTCAAATTTAACGCATGTATTACAAGGTATACTCGACACCTATATACAGCAGAGTGGTTATCTGCGTACTGCCTTTTTAAAATTATAATTCTGATTATAAAAATTGTTATTTCTACTCCGCCCAATAAGCTACGAAGAAAGTCCCAACAACTTTATTGGTTTCATAACAGACACAACATATAAAATATGGATATACAATTTCAGAAAAAAAAATGTATGATTGTGTTAAAATGTATAACCATTTATTATTATTTACTAATTACTATGGTTTTTAGTAATTTCTCGGAAGAAAAATAAATCGCGTAAAACTGCGTAACTGAATAAACTAATTCATGGACCACCAATTTTCTACGTATAATATGACGTTTAATAATGATATGATTTACATTTTATTTATCAATTGAATATGGTACTAGTATTATTTAAACGTAAATTAAATAAATAATATATATGTAAATAATAAATATAAATCGAGATTTCGTCAATTAATTATAAAAGTTTACTTTAAATTGTATAGTATAGGAACCTATAATATAGCTACTTCAAAATATATGGACATTTTAAAAGTTCTAAATTTTTTCTTAAAAAAAATACAAAGCTATTTGACTATGAAAACTAAAAACGTCACGACTATTGATTATTCTAAATCTAAAATATAGACTTGCTCAAATCTGTCCGTAGTATACATCAAAAACAAATTGGTTTTAATTTATAACTTAAAAGCCAATCAATTAATACAATTTTTACTTCAGAGAAATTTTAAAAATATAAACTCACAATATTCTTCAATACCAGGTAAAAAATATATATATCCGTTCGGAATCCTTTGTACTTGTCGATTTTGTTATGTTTTTTGGCTTTCATATTACGAAAACTTGAACCACAAGTGATGAATATAATAAACCTTTACATTTTCCATAAATTTCATTTGCAATCGTAATTATTTTTTGATTCAAATTTTTTTTATTCGGCGATAACTCGATATCTACAAACGCCAATTTATATTGTCATTAGTCGTTAAAATTTTAATACAAAACCGTACCACATAATAATATGTTCGATACATAGAAATATTTCATATAAGTCATAGAACGTGATAAATATTAGAATAGTAAAGTTATCAATAATATTCAACGGATAGAAGTAATAAATATTTAAATTATTTCGCGAAAAAAAAATTGTGTTCTATTTTTATTATAATTATCAATACTAGGTATACACTGAAGGAATGGAAATGTTTTATTTTTTACCCGTTTGGGTATACCTACTGCGACTACTGATTTAATACATTCGTACCGTCAGATAAAAATATGAATAAATTAACTGTGGGTATATTAAACACAGGTAAACGAACCTATTATATTTTCAAACATTTTTGATTTACCAAAATTCAATTTTCGAAACATTTTACAGAAATAATTCGTTTGAATATCGTAAAAGTTCAATTATCGATTTCCATTAAGTATTCATATAGTTATAGAAGTTATACAGTTTTGGTTGGAGAGATGGGTGGAGCGGTGTTTTAAACATCGTTTAAATATTATATTATTTTAAATATATTATTGGTGGGCGTGTGTGTACGAGGACAAATACGGCGAAACAATCTATTGGTACCTATGTAATATGTGTAAAAAAATCTTATGAAATGTAAAATTATAAAAAAAAAACATTGACAATCTATATGGGAACACGGTGAAGTATTCCTTCTTAATAACCTGACCCACTCAAATCCAGTATCCCACTTTTTAGCTATGTAGTAGATCTCTTAAATATTGGAAACTAACACAATAACATTCAAGCTTGAATAATTAAAATAGGACCCCCACAGTTTGTTTTATGATACTATAAGTTATTAAACTATTAAAACCGATCCTGGTATAATAATAGTAACCATATTATGCATGTAAATTACTCAAATTATGTATTCAATTTCATAGTTGAAATTATGATTATTATCAAAATAAATACTTCTAACATCGTAATGAAGTCAATCAATTTTGTTAACGGTTAAAACTTAAACGATTACAAAAAAAAAAATGGTTGTAATAAAACTAGAAAAATGTAAGATAAGATCTTCATATTTAAAATTACAAAAAAATACATAATTATCTTCGTGTTGTGAATATTCAAGTCTTTGAACATACAACTACAAACGTTATGGGAAAAATATAATAACCATAGTCAATTTAACATTAATTGATTGGAAACCAATATGTACATAAATAATTTCAATAAAAATTATCAAACGTTAAAAGTGTTATATGTTTTCAAAACTACTAGTGATGGTCTTGGACAATCTTCGGGTAGGTATAATTCCCAATAATAAGTATTATTAAATAAATAAACACGTATAGAAATTAATATTTATCAAATTATAAAAAAAATACTTATATTAGTATTCTGAAAATTAAGATAGTGATAATTGAACATTATTGCTATATTATTGATTATTCAAATATATTAAAAAAATTGTCATTGTTAAAATCTGTTTTTTTGTTTGTTTAAAATATCATTAAAGCTAACTACCCATTTGGTTGTTCTTCTTTGTGTAGGTATACTTATGTATTTTTTTTAATAAGATGTTGATGTGTTTATTTTTTGGTTGGTTTAAAATTATGATATTTGATTTTACGTTTAAGTGGATACGGTTTTTTTCTTCTACTTACGTGTTTTGCAAAATTGATTTAGGTTGAGATTGGTTAAATGCCATTTAATTAAAACCATAAATTCACAAAAAAAATTTTTTTTCAACTCAACTTTATACATATTTTTATAATATACTATATCTATGAATAATACACGTAGGTCTGAAGAAAATTAAACAACATCCACAATATTATCACAATAAAAACGAATCCAACATTATTTTAACAAAAAACATGAAAAATAAATAAGAAAACATTCAATAAAATAATAATATAAAATCCATCCATCAAAATTACTATAAAAACTCATAATGATATAATATAGACCATTAACAACTAAATTCACAATAATCAAATCCAAACCACCAACAATTCTGAATTTTCTGATTGCTGGCATATATGATAAAATAATAGGTATGAGTAAAATGTATTTTGAGAAATATATCAAAATTTTAAATCAACAGGATGATAAACACATCAACAACACACTCGATGAACTGCATATCGTACACAACAGTTGTAAAAATAAATAGCTTTAATGATATGATACTAAACAAATACATTTATATTTTAAATAATAAATAATAACATTAACACTACTCATCACTATTTTAATTATCAGCATACCAATTCTAATGCTTACTGCTGATTAATGTTTATAGTTGATAATTATAATAATTTATTGCATTTTTATATTATACTATTGTTAATTAACTTTTTGAGACACTTATTTAAAATTATTATTTATCGCATTAAGCTTATGTTTTAACTACCAACATATTTATGTTACGCGAATATTGCCCATGGCCAAAACCAGTAGCTTTGATTAATTAATGTATAACAACATACATTTCGGAACCGTCTAATCTATATTTAAATTATTCAAGCACGCATTGTTTTTCTTAAATAATATCACAAGTATTAACTCGTTTTAAGTTTGCATTAATCGGTTCGAAATAATTCGTGAACATTTTTCAGAAGAAAAAATTCGTTCTTTCAATAGGTATGACGGCGAAGAACGTATTTTGAGTATAGGCATTAAAAAAAAAAAAAAAAGTATTCGATAAGTGTCCTAAACACTTAAAAACAGAATGAAAACGTGTATTTGAATAGTGTGTTTTAAGTGTACGTTTTCAAAGTATTCTCTGGAGCGCCGGGCGTGATAAAAAAAAAAACGTCTAACACAATATTATATTATATTATAGTCACTTACGTCGTAGACGGTCGTCGTATAAAAAAAAAAAACGTAGAAAATATACATACGACGTTATACGACGACGTATCGAATATATATTACGCGTCATCAATCACCGCTGTATTACCATTTATATTAGGTGTATTATATATATTATTATTATTTTATTATGCTCGCGTGTGCGTCGTTTGCCGAGCGGATTCCGCAACAGTTCCGTTGACGCGAAAAACGTTTCTGCGTAATTTATGGACAGATGAATCCCTGGCCCGCGGGACGCGAGCCGTTCGTGTATGTGATGACCGTGTGCATCGCGAGACGCGTCGTAATCTATCGTCGTCGCGTAATACGTGTTCGGTCGGGTGCGGACTCCGTCGACCGGAAGTTTTCCCGATCGGTCTGCAGCTCTTCCGGCCAAACCGGAATCGTCGCTGGGAGTCGATCTGACAATAGACCCCGTCCTCTTCCAAGCGCCCCGGCCAGTCCGCGAGTGTCGTCGAAATATTTTAATACTTTTGATTGCGTACCTGAGGGTATCGTGACAGCCGGAAAGGTCTTGTCGTCCATGCCTATACGTGTCCCCCGACAAAAAAAATTGTAATTTTCCAAACTTTTTTTTATTCGATATGATATTTAGAACGTAATCGGCACAATATCATACTATGTACCTGCCTCCCCTTGTAATCTGAATGCTGATGGTTCGCGCGCTAAATATTAGCGCACACGAAAACCCGCCGTGGAATTCCAAGTATTTCGTTTTTGGGCGGAGTTGCGGGGGATGTGTGCAAATTCGGAAAATGGCTTTCGAGAACAAACGGACAACGATAAAGAGTTTTGAAACATGTTGTGCGACTTCTTACTATAGTCGCACGTTAATATTATTGGGGAGAAAAAAATGTAGCAATTTCACATTAGTTGGGGGTAGGGGAAGACGCGTGAGTTTCGGGAACGCAAACACGTGCTTATCACATGTCAAATATTTTTGAAAATTTCATCGTGAAGGAGGGCAGGTGTCGCGTACCTATTGTTGAAATTGTTACGAGGATCCCGGAAAATTTGAAAACAAGCAATCCATCGCACTATTTATGCGTTTATGCGTTATCACGGTTTCGGTAAAAGAAGAATTTTCAATTTTTCACATACCACCCAGCTGAAGTGCCCACTATACTACATCACCCTAGTCTACGCAAATATTTTATCCACGACATTTGAAAACTGGTTTTCCCCTAAATTATATCCCGCAAAATTTCAGCTATCTATCATCTTTATATGATGAGAACTTTGCAATCAACCTTTGGAGATTTGGTTCGCGATGTTTTATAAATAGAGCGCGGATTTCTATGCAATTGCATATTTGTTTCCTTTTAATATTTTTGGATTTTTGTCAGTATTCTCTACGAATCATCATAATTTGAAGCAAATGGTGAAATTTTTTTTTGCATATTTCTGCATATTTCAATGTTATTGCATAATTTTGCATATTTAGGCAAAATTCAAAATGTATTGCATATTTATTGCATATTGAAGCAAAAATTTAAAAAAATGTATAAATAATAATATTTTGTCAAGTAGAAAAATTAAAAATACATTTTATGGGCACGACGTAAACTTAATCGCTCTTGCTCTATCAGTCGGTTATCGTCGTTATCGACATACCACTCTGTTACATCGACGATTAGAAAATAATCGATTACTATGTACTTTTGTGTCTACCTATAATCTTAATACCTCTTGCTGTATCAGTCAACTATCGACATACCACCGACTCAGTAAATTCAGTTTCATCGTTTGTCGTTGTCCGTAAATTGTTAACATGCCGAAAATAAGTAGTTCGATTTGCAACAAAATTCGAGGATGGATTTCTTCAGCAAACCAAGATACCGAAGTTTTCACTACTGACGGAAAAATAGTATTTTGCAATCCTTGTGGAAAATCTATTGTTTGTGAGAGAAAGCAACACTTACTACAAAATTAAATGAGCTTCCAATAAAAAAAAGGTCTAGAAATTCTACGAAAAATAAATACAGTACTATCAGGCGAAAACGTTCTGCTCGAAGATGTTTATCAAGACCCGAAAATAATAAGTTGCTTCAAATATGCCCCAACAACTTCGGTTGACGTAGAACGTTCGTTTTCAGTATTTAAAAATATGTTAACTGATAAACGTCATAGCTTCACTGAAGAAAAACTTGAAATGCATATGATCATTCATTTTAATAGTAAATAAAATTTAAAAAATTTAAAAAGAAATTTATATAAGTATTTAATATTTTAGTATTTAGTAATTAATTGTTATAAGAAGTTTAATTTGTAAATTGTAAATAAATAAAAAAATGAATTTCATGATTTTTACTGCATATTTTTGCATATTTTCATGATTTTTACTGCATATTTTTTGCATATTTTCATGATTTTTACTGCATATTATATGGCATATTTTGATACTTTTTAGTGCATAAAAATCCGCGCTCTATTTATAAATAATCTTCGTACTTGTCAGTTACAAATTATTATAGGTTCGCGGCGACGAGAAGTATGATTTGACATTGATTTTATTTATTTATTAATTTATGTAGGCACGCGCCACACAGTTATAATAATATGTTAATATGTGTTGTACTGTTATCTCATTTTATGACTATATTAGTTACTTGTAGTTTTAAACCGGATAGACGCGTATAACAGAAACGTCAATAACCTGAAAACTGCAAGGATATTGTATTATTGTTTTAGTAATAATGTTTACTGGAAATCGAAGTAAATTCATAAACCAGTTGACCACTAGGCAGTTAATTCTTCATCTGAACGACCTTACATGCACATCATTGTATGAACCTATCTTCACCTTATTTTACTATCCGGAAAGCTAGAGAAATAATGTATTACCCCGTTTTTTTGTAAATTTTCTTTAAATACGAATTTTACTTCCCCTATTTATTTTCGACGTACACGGAGTTAACCGTCCCCAGAATTGCCAATTTTCGTCATCAAACCTATGTTAGGAATGGTCAACCATAATTATGATACTATATGGTATAAAATCATAAACTAGTTTTTAAAAATTGCTAAGCAACGTAATACCATTGATTATATATAATTATATTTTATAACCAATGATTATACGCATTTCAAATATAATTGATTGTAAACAAACAAAGAAATCAGAGATACCTATATTTCATAGAGTCCCGACATATACCGGTTGTATCCTAGGCCTAGCCGATTTGCACACATGCAGAAAAAACAAAATAGCCTTTACCTATTCGCCGCATGTGGGCAACGAATTGGGTGCAGAACAGTATGGTCAGAATAGAAATCGCACGCACTTGTCTGCACTTACTAGGACGTTTAAGCTAGAGAAATTATGTATTAGCATTTTTTTAACATTCTTTAGATACGAATTTGACTTTTTCTATTTAACTTTTGACGTACGCGGAGTTAAACATCCCCAGAGTTGCAGATTTTCGTCCTCAAACCTATGTTTGGAATGGTCAACCATAATATTATTATGATATTATGATATAATATTATAAACTAGTTTTTAAATACTGCTAGGCAACGTAATACCATTGATTATATATATTATTTTATAATCAATGGTAATACGCATTTCAAATAATATTATTAATTCGAAATTGCAAACAAACCAAGAAATAGGAGACATCTATATTTCATAAATTCCCTATATAGACCTACCTAGCTATTATTATTCCGTGTCCTAGCCAGGGTTTCAAAACCTTTTTTTAACGTTATGACTTACGAGTATAACGTTAAACGATTGACACGGATAACAGTTAACATATCAGTAACCGATAAACGATTAAAGATTGAAACATAAAATTGCCAGAAAAAAACAAATATTTATAAAATTATAACTATCAGTAAAATAATATAATATTATAAGGTTATTTTTGTAAAACCGTGATTTAAAAATTACTATGCTAGGTACCTAATCAAAATAAAATAAATGTACCTACTTGAAGTAGGTAAATGTTTTTGTCTAGCCCCTCCCTATTTTCATTTCTAGATCCGTTCCCGGTTGTACTGTATCACAAATTCAAATAACGTTTAAACGTAAAACGCTAAACTTTTTATAACATTTTAATTGTTAACAACGCTAAACGCATAAATTGAACAACGTTTAAACGCATAAGTTGAATAACGTTTAAATTTTTAAAACGTCTAAACACGTAAATTGAACAAAGTTTAAATTATTTATAACGTTAAACATTCATTCGATCACAACGTTTAATGTCCATGTAACAGTTAACGGTATTATTATTTTTGATTTAAGCCCTGGTCCTTATAGCTGATTTGCACGCATGCAGGATAAAACAAAATAGCCTGTATTTCGCCACATTCGGGCAACGCATTGGGTGCAGGACAGCATGGTCAGAATAGACAACTTACATGGTCAACAAACTTGTCCACACTTGCTGGGACATGACGTTTGCTTAAGTCGACAATAAACACAGTCTATGATATACGATAAAAAGATTCCTATTGTATCTATCGATACTATACTGTATATGTACTGACGTATTACTTTTTTTTTATTATAAGTTTTTATCGAAATTCGAAAATGAAAAATAACATTTCGAGTTGTTGTAAATTTCTAATGTTGGCATTTAGTTTGGCAAGTCCATCATAAAAAATAAAAACCTCGACCCAAACCCTTGAGTTGTTCTGTTATGAACCCCGGGAAATAGTTTTCACATTACTTCCCCAGGACATGTAGGTACGGTCCAAAGACTGCTCGTTCGCCATATATAGCTAGCAGTTCTTTGAGTTCTTTCTTTTATCATTTTTACTATTATATTATATTTGTATTACTATTCATCGACTCTTACATTTTAGATTTCATAAATGTGTATTTTATCTTTATTTTTACGAGGGTAAAAATATCTACCGTTGCACAATTAATGTCGATAACATTTTACTAAACGAAATGGGTGTAAAAATTTAATAAAAATAAAATCCATAAAACCTACGCAAAAAATCGTTAAAAAAACAAACAATAACAACAACAATACAATAGAGTATTAACCTTCCAACTATTTGCTATCTTCTGATTATTTTCTATCTTCCGTGATGGAATAATTTCGTACCTACTCCATTTTAATTAATTAACTTTGTTTTAATGTCTACCATAGTCAATTTTATTTCTCTAAATTACAAACTTAATCAAATTACTCAATTATACATCAATATATACTTTACTGGCTGTCGTAATATATATTTTATATCCTTTATATCCACAAATAAAAATCAATAAAAAAATATATACAATATGCATTATCATTTTCTAAACAGTTATTTTGCATTTAAAAAGTACAATGTACTTTTTTTCTATAACATGTAGGTACTTGTTATACTGGCTAAATATTCATTATGCTAATTCATATGACGTATACGAAAGGGCGATAGGTACATATATTATTACACCTGATAATTTATAAATAATTATATTTATTATTCAAATGACCTAAAATTGTTTAACACAAGCAATTAATAACTTTGTTAGAAATGCATAGTATAACTATGTCAAATGTCCAGTCTCTCAAAGTTATCAATACATCGATTTGAGATGTGGTTATAAGTCATTGACTGCACATTGTATTAAAATTTATGAAATATATTATTTATTTTAATTACAATTTAACAGCCGTTGTATGATCACTAAGTTTCAATCAAATAACATTATTACTGTGTTGTCAACTACTGTGCTGTATATGCATAAATTATGTGTAAATTTTAGTCGAGATGATTAATTACAAATTTAACTCTAGTAATAATTGTTAGAAAATACCTGCTACCAGTCCAGTCCGGTTTTGAATTTATATCGGTCAAACACAGATGATAATCATTATTACCTACTATCGTTGTATTATGTTTAGATCGTTAACCGCAAAACCACTATAATATACTATGTAATTCACACCAAAATTATAATTTCATAACTTAAAGGTTATTGATAATATTATAATACAGTGATATTACGATGATGACACATCCCTCTCAATTTTATTTTTATTAGAATATAATATAATATATTGTGCGATAACTCCTGAAATTACCACACATCTATAGCTAACCACATTTTTCATACTTGATTGACAGTTGTTAGAAAAAACCATATCATTGTAAGACCAATATCTCCCTGGGCGTAACACGAATGGGGCACGTTATCAACAATTTACCTGAAAATTTAAAATACTTTTGGGCGCATTTATGAAAACACTTCAGAATTATAAATACATACGTTTGGGCACAAAACTAACTAAGAACAATTTAAAAATAAACAGCATTGTGAGAAAATCAATAAACACATTAAGAAAACCCTAATAAATACCTAGGTACTGAAGAAAAAATTAATATATGTATGAAAATGTTGAGGAAATAAACAAATTTAAAAAAACACATTGAGTTATAATAAAAATTAGGATAATGTTAAGTCTCAGAATTATATGAGCTTAAACGTGCTCTTATTATGTGGGAAAATATTACGCCCTTAAGTGTTGTGTTTTGGGAAAATGTGCCCAAAAACTTATTCCTCCCGCATCTTCCCCGTCTAACTCAGAATCCAAAATTGAATATCAATACAAATTACTCGGTGCTTGTATTTTTATTTATTAATCCGTTTATACTTGAATTACCTTCTATAAATTAACACAAACATTATGATTTATACTAATACAGATTTACAATTTAATTTTTTTTCAAATTATTTTATACCTCTCCTTGAAAATAGAAACTATTCAAAATGTTCTTCTTAAAGACATAACAAATAAAGAAAAATTGGAAGAAATTTAATATTTACTACAACAGTTGTCAGTTATTTCTGAATTTGAATGTTCGGCAATGAACAGGGTTTAAGTATACTACGATCTAGATGAAATATATTATGGTCAGTGTTTGGCCTGCAGTTCAGAACATGTTTTACGTAATTGATGAAATTCGTATTTGAAGGGCATCTTGTTAAATTGTAGATGTATATAAAATGCTTAACGTAATTTTATGTTGTAACAATTTATTGAAATAATATCACATGAAAGCGTATGTGCAATTTGTTCTTGTAAAATAAAATAATATATCAAATGTATATTAAAATTTCGTCATCTCATACTTTACTCGGAAATATACCTATTATTAATAAATTAAGCTTGAAAAAATATATTCGGACAACTTCGGTGGTGTGTTCAACCAAAAATTAATTTTCGGAAACAAGTACTTACTCATACCTACACCAAAACCTGCAATAATTTAAAACAAAATAGCATTACCATAATGACTTTCCGTATATCCTTTTAGAATTTTTACACTTTTTAAACATTAGTGACTTTCGAGCTTATTTATATTATTATATTCAATTACGCATTTATATTTTATATACGTTATTAGTTATCGTATCATTGATATTATCATACAAAATAGTAAGTAGTAGGTAGGTACATGAATATTGTGTACCTATTAGTAGGTCTAAAATAGTTTGGATGTAATTAATAGGATTTTTAACACACCGTGGTATTCCGTGCGAATCTATTCAAAATCCCATTTGTATAAAATGATTTAATATAATATAATGATATACATTCGTACACAATGGGAAATAAGAGAGTGCCCTAAATTTACTATGGGCACAGTAACCTATACCTATTCGTCATACGTCCGAAACAAATTTGGGATAATAACTGGCGCAATGTACAGTTTCGAAAACTTTTATTGCTATTGTAACTTATATAGCAACGAATAAAATAATATGTAAGTATACTCTATAGATAACGTTAGATTATTATTTCATTATATTATTATTGGGACATTCTACAATAAAATATGTAATAGTTATCTCGAGTAAAGTAATGATTATTTTGTACTGAAATATGAGAAATGTAAATATTATATTATATTACACTATGTAGTATATTTTGTGATTCTTACCAATCATACGGCTTACAGTGTACATATAATATTATTACGATATTCAATGACAATTTAGATTAATTAAAATGGTGTATGATATAACATTATTGTATAATATTTTTCAGAAAAAAACGGATGACCGTCGAAGATTTTCAACAAATTGTCAGCAAGCGTAAGTATTTAGCGATTCTTCGTGAGCTTCATTCAAAATTGGTTTTTGATTGCAAATTAAAATTAATTATCGACAACACAACGTCACACTGCAGCCTGAGATCTGAACTGAGATGATTGAACCGAGACGAGTCCATCACCTGTAATTCTACGGGCCGCCCAACACAATTTGCGTATATTATATACTTGACCTTTGCAATAAATATAATTTATATAACCAATTGCATAGCTTAAAAATTAAATCATACGAGAGACCTATCAATACATAGTTGAAATGTCAAGACTTCGCATGGGTCTTTAAAAACGAGTTTTTATGTTATAATAATTATTATTATGAAAGTAAAATGAAGTTTATTATTGTAATTAATCGACATGAACTTTCGTTTTAATTTTATTTTTAGCACAGTTATTAAATAAACCAATGTGATTCAATTATAATTGTATATATACAATTATTATTTAAATATAGCAAGTATTTTATAAGCAGAAAGCACACAAATAATGAAATGATATATTCCGAAGAAAATCTTGCCACGTTGAATGAGTTGTTATGAAGTATTGTGTTCTATATAACCACAAATTTATTTTGATTACGAGTGTTCATTTTTCTTCAATAATTGTATTTCACACTGAACATACCTATACATGTGTTATACCTTGGAGTTGTGTACATAATCGTGTAAAAAAATATTAGAAATATAAGTATTTTCAATTTTGTAAGTATAAGTGCTAAGTATACTGTAGTCTGTATTTGAGTAAATTAAATTTTTTTTGAATAAATTACTTATTATTGTTGTCTTAAAATTATTGTGTGAATACGGTGAAAAACGTAAAAAAAATAAATATTTTAATAAACTATTGTAAAATATATGATAGGTATACTTTTCAAAAAAACAACATTTTTAGACTTGTTTAAATTTTTTTTCATGTTTTTGATACCTACTCTATAAATAAATAACATCTGGAAAAATATCCTAACCATTATACATTTCATTAAACGAAACATTTCTTGTTCATAAAGTTATTACCGTAGCAATTGTTATGTATACATTAAACTTTTTAACTATATGTAAGCAACGTTTTTAAAAGTTTGGTACGTATCCTAAATAAGTGGTACGACCTAGTTTTACAGTCCTGAATTAAATACACATGTAATACTCGTAAAAGTCACCCATGTAGCAACATATACAACTGTACACAATACGAAAATTTAATATAGGAAAATTTAACCTATGTGGATTTAAACTTTAAAGTATATCAACATTTGAAAAAGCGCGAAATCGAAGATAACTCTATGTAACCAGAACATACATTTTTGGCCGGAAAATTCTGCGTAAATAATTATCCATTGACAATGAAACAATGAGTACACCGACTATCAAGGTAAGTTATGGACGAGTAGTCAAAGGAAATCGATGGGCACATATTTTAAATTAATAGTAAAACCATAGTCAATATTGTTTATTTTATGTATTTTACATACTAGTATAATTATAGGTATATATTATATAATATGTAATACCTATATAACACCTATCGCAATAATTTTAACATAAATAATATGTTTATGGGCAGGTTACACGTTTTTCGTTTCTGACCGATTTTTTGTTGTCATGGTTACTTGTTAACAACAACATAATATTTACGATTCATAGATTTTCCTTGTAAAGGAAAAATATTGAGTAGGTTTGCTATGGTTTTTGATTAGTTTTTTTCGCTCTCACAATGTTAATAATTAAATCATATACCTAACTAATATAGCTTAATTAGATCATATACTCATGTACCTATGAGCTACGGATATCTAAAGAATAATAAGTGAATATATAGGTAAAGGCACAGACGCACAGTTTATGTGTACCAAAATTTTTTTTGTCATAATTTTCGGTACTCGGTACTACTCTATAGTATGCATTATGATTAACCTACAATACAATTATATACATATCAAACAACTGTACGTGTGTTTTTATCCACTAAAAATGCTGTATTCTACCTGCTAATCAATTACAATTTATAAAACTAAAATGTAAAATATTATACAGTATTAACATTGATGAGATAATCATGGTTAAGTATTTTAAAACACTGAACTTGTATCGTATATAATCTCAGTGCCGGATTTAGAACAGCCTTAGGTCCTTTTTAAATATGCCGTCCTTAGTCCTTACCTCAAGAAAAAAATGTAATATTTATTTCTAATAAATTGAGTTCGTGTTATTGACATTTTCAGTGTCATGCGCCTGTAATTTATGCATTTACATAAACGCATAAAATATTTATATGATTTTTTTTTTAATTTCTTACAAAATTTGCCACCTCCGAAAATTGGCCGGCCTAGGCGTAAATCCAGCTCTGTATAATCTATATGGTTAAACCTGTGTTGTTTTTACGTCATTCCAGAAAATGTTCGTTGTCTTGGTGGATATTGACCAGTTATAATATAATGGAGTTTATAATATTATTATATGTTAATCGCAATGAGTCGAGTCACAGGCACTTTCCCGTAATGAAATTAAATGAAAACACAATTTTTATAACAAAATGATGAGTATGTCATATTTTATGGTATAAGTTACAATTTATCAGTTGGTAGTATACTACACGAGTACCTGCCTGATTTTCTAACGTGACCGGCGTCCAGTAGTATATGATTTGTATAACGTATTCTAATGGAAAATTTATTTTTAAACGAAATCGCAATAAATTTGTAGAGAAATAAACTGCAAACGAATATTTTGGGCACACGACTGTTTTAAAGATTTTTAATAAATCAGTCGGGTTAAATTTTAAATGATTAATTGTGTACCTATACGGCGTCCACTGCAGGTAACGTGCGATCTGCTTACGTATAAATAATATATAATACAGTAGGTTTAGGTACACCGTTAGGGTTGCCCCGTAAAACTGCAAAAGCGGAAGAAAAATCCAATATTTATACGCCGGATACGATTATTTATTCCGCCGCGTGTTCGTCGGGGAGAAGGGAATTTTCATACAACGAATGCGTACACATTGCATATGGTATGTATTGGTAGGCAGGTAACCTATGGTAAGGTAAGAACGGATTCCTAAGAACGCATCTACAGAAGGGCACGGCACTGCAGCATAATATTATATATTATTATTATCTAGTGCACGCACCCCTCCGGAAGCAGTTCCGGACAAAACCCCAAGACGAATTTATACGGAATTCCGCGCTGTCATTCTGTATAGGTATACCTATGTATAAATAGATACCTACAATACGCGAATAACGTAATATTATAATATTATATATTATAAATAGATTGCGTATACGCACCACACAATATATTGCGTGGCTCAAGTCACGTCTGGAGTGTTCACACGTCGCTCGTTTATCGGATTTTCGCGAAAAGAGCAACTATTTGATCGACGCGTATCACGCTCGGAATGCCTCGGATGTGTATCGGTTAGAGCCGCGCGCTCGTTTCGCCAATAATATATATCGTCCGACCAGACTATACCAAGTAAAACCGTTTTGTCGTGTTACAGTCTTTCAACCGTTATGACAATGACGCGATGATAATAATACTGTAGGTATATAATATACGCATTGTCATAATGTAGAACGAGTCATCCTTTGTTCGGTCGACTCACGTGCAAATCGTCTCTTTTATACGATCGCTATATGTACCTACGGTGCATTTATCGGTAGCGCCGTCTGGCAGCGCCCCCGACACGTTTGTCGTGCAGCCATTGTTTTTACTCGAGTGCGGTTCGGCCTTTTCCGCCTCGACAATATTATATAATATACAACATTATACCTATACAAACTGTGGCACAGGTACTCGGGCTTAAACAAGGTGAATTTTTTTTTGTTCGCTCGTCTTTTGCCATGGTTTAACGACCGTCCCGTTTCTCTGTAGGACGTACCTATATAACTCGCAGGGCGGCAGTCATCGTATAGTCGCCGCGAAGTTAAAAAAAAAAAAAACCAATTTAAAAATCGAAAACTTTCACAGCGCATGCTTAGTAGGTACTTCATAACTCAGCCGAGTCACATGTTACACGAACACACAACGAAATCGGTATACCCGCACACTGCTACTACACTGCTGTTGCATAATTGCTTCCGCGGTCCATCAGGTTTATTATAAAAAAATGTATTTCGTCGTACCTCGCAATTAGTATTTGTAATAATAATAATTATGCACCGGTTATCCTATTCGCACACGCTAGTTTGGTGTACAAGGTGATTTTTTCAACGCAACACACATACGCATTATCTCGGCCGAATTATGTCAAAGTATGAATTTCGAACGACAAACCAGTTGGTCACCGTACAACATACACATACTTATAAAAAAAAACTCAAGTTGTAGTTATTTGTAAGCATTTCAATAATTATACAAAGGAGTGAATTTTAGTTGCGTAAGATATTTTTAAGGGGTATTCCCACCAGTGAGGATTGTATTCCTCTTCTAGGGGAAGGAAAGGGGCAAAAAGGTCCAAAAATTCTACTTTAAATTATCTACCCACTTGGGCCTATACAGAGGGAAAACATATATTCAATAGGAAAATTTGTAGGTAAAAATGTCAAATAAATAGTTAATTAAACAATAAAAAATAAAAAATATACTACAATACAAAATCTAGATATCTTTTCTTCAACGATGCAAATCGATTAATTAAATTTTAAAAACATATGGGAACTTCCCACACTCTACTTCGCTCATATTGTGCAGTCTTAAATTGTCTATAAATATGTAAACGTTAAATAAAAATAAATTGTTGATTAATGAACGATTGTAATAATAATTAGTGTATTGAAACAATAAACATATTAAATAAAAAAAAAATTGTTGGTTACCTATTAATTATAATCTTAAGAACAACAAATTCAAAACATGGACTAAGTATCGTAAAAAAAATAAACTTATAAAAAAAATTAAAACGTACCTAAATCCAAACGTATTTCCTAGTTCCAACTTCCAACTATTGACATACAAAATAAATAGGTACCTATGTATTTTTCAAAATCATAATATCGACTGGGAAAATAAACGATGCATTTTAGCACGTCACTGACCTGTATACAAAATACTGTAATATTTAGATCACCATCGAAACGTGTCGTATTTTAGAAAGATTGAATATATTGTAAGTAATTGATCACAAACTACGTTAAATTTATATTTAATTTATTTTTAAATAAATTAAAACAATATTTTGGTTTTTCATCATCGAAATGTAAAATTGTACATACTAAACAGTTTACATTTAACATTAAGCATACATTTTTTATATTATAATTTTGTAAAAATATGTACCCATCAAATAATATACTGATTGTACCAATTATGCAGTGAAATCGCTATTATTTCCCGCGTGGGGTAAAGTATTAATTATAAATATATAATTTAACAATCAACAATGTATATACAACAGCCAGTGAATCACCTTAATATGTAAATAAATAATTATATTACACTTCAACGGTTCAAGATTGTTACAATAAATTAAATATACAAATATACAAATAGTATCTAACAATACTACGTAGAGCACTGCGATATTGTGTCGTCGTCTTAAGTGTTCACTAAACCATAATAATATTATGTGTTAGAATTTCACTAATTTCTCATTAAATCGTTATTTTGTTATCAACAAAGAAGACAATTGTGTTAACGAATTCAATTAAACGAAATAAAATATTAAAATAATGATCTGCGCACATCTATAAGTATAATAGTCATTACGGCGCGACACGAAAAAAATTTCGAACGCAAAAACCTGAATATAACATTCAAGGATAATGTTACAAAATATATCGTTTTGAACGGTTCGGTTTACTGAGACTGAGAAGTATACCTATACTATCACCAGTGAATGCGTCAGAAATGTTTATTCACTTTCATTTTAATACCATTACGTTCGTCGCGTGATTATTTTTCGCGTCGAATACAAATTGCGCGTTGGGGGTTTTCATACGGGTTTTTCTTAAAATTTTCAGGAAATCGCATAACAATAATTATAATGTTTAATGAAAATATACTCCAATTTGATAAAGTGCAATAGGTATACTAATTTATTTGTGCGGTTAAATCATAAAAATTATGATTTATTCGTATTATTAGTGCCTATATATATATATTTTAGGTAGGTAAGCCTACGCCTCACAGCCTACAAATTGGTCGGTACGTTAATTATTTATCTGTTAATTATATTCTATTAGTTTTATTTTAAAATTGTATAACCTACCTATTATTTAATGATTTAATGTCTTGGAAAACATCAATTTAAATTTTTTAAAAAAGAAATAATAATATTAAACGCGTTACTATTACCTATCTTTTGAACCATTCGTGCCATAAAATAAAATACAAAACAAAATATGCGAATCCTCTTCGCCGCAGTGCAGATAAACGCTTTTCATTTATACATAATATACAATATTATTATATTATACAGCTCACGCAAAATATTTCTCGATTTGATTAATTCCTTAAATATCCCAGTTAATTCTCAGTCCATCCTTCCGTCTTATTCGTGTATTGTTATTTTGTCCTCGATTAATCAATCGTTCTGAAATGCCGCAGGCTTTACAATTAGTTTTTTTTCTAAAATTCAATCGCGATAAATATGACGGATCAGTCCGTTTATACCTTTGTAGTACCTACCTATATATAATTGTCGAGACTAATGGTTTTGACCGAATCCGCTGTAACGAAAAAACGAATAAATGAAAAACATTATATTATGGCTACTATATGCCTACATTCTACATACACACCAGCAGTCGATTTACGTTCCGCGGTTTAGGAAGAAAGACCGTATACGACGGTCCCCATACCACGGTCGTGTTAAGGTTATTTCGGGTATCTGGTCGATATAGTACACATACCTAGATAGGCACCTACTCTTTATAATAATATGTATTATTATTATGTATAACACGTGGACACGATATGTGTGTGTGTGTGTGTTTTAATCTCGCAGAATCGCACGCACGCACACGGTGCAACGAATTTATTTAGGGAGGGAAGGAGAATTTATATACCTATAATATTGACAAATGTTTTTTCACCGCTCTGTATAATGCACGTAGTCGCAAATACTTTTACTCTGCGCTTTTAATCCATTCTGTTCAGTGCTCGTATCACATAACCGTCGGTCGCCTACACGTGGACTGCTGCTGCTGCTGCTGTAGCTGCTCTTTTCGTAAGTACCCGCAATATAATATTATAGTTTTATGTTATGCCAGTTGTGGTAGGTACTTATGCGAGAGACGATTTTTTTTATCGGTCATATTTTCGCGGTAAATGTACGCGTCTTTTGAAAAATAAATTACATTTTTTTTTTCTTGCTATTATATGAATTTTATCACCGTCGTTTTTGAATTTATACGTTTTTAAACCGCGAAACCTTTGTGCGCGCGCAGAAGTGCGAACGACATTTTTTGTTTTACTTACTCCTGTCGTGCCACTCCACTCCACTCGTCTTCTGCACTACATGTAGTGCCTACGACTAATTTGTATTACCAGTTCGAAATGGGTACATCCCCGTATGTTGTCATTTAAAAAACTAAAAACTTGGAAAACGGTATGTAATGACTAATGACTTAAAAGTAATAATTATGTATAGAAGAAAAAAGATGTTTTTACAAGCGAGTACGTTTACCAAGAAAATTACTATTGTGTGATAAAAGAAATAATAATCGTCATAATTTAATGTGTCACTTTTTCAAACGCTATTCACAAACCCGTAGTTTATATGAACAGAATAATATCAAATTTTACCTACCGTACCTATAACATTTATGCAGCAACGTTCGGCGACGGAAATCGTGTTCGTCGAAATAATAATATACGAAACGCCTTGGGTCGTTATCAACGTACCATTTAAGAAGAACTTGTGTAATAATATTTGATTGTTATTAAGTTGTCGGCTTACATTTTTGCGTTTCTTCCATGGGCGGGATATGTTTACAACCACTCGGTGACGAACAGGGTTGCTAGGTTATGGTTAATCATCTATGTGTATAATATTGGTTTATAATAAAGTTGTGTCTAGATACCCGGGTGCCCGTGTACATAAATTGCACACGGACCCATCCGTAAATATATTCGTGTCCGTGTACATAAAGCGTACACGGACCCACCCGTGTATAATATATATTCGATACCCGACTACTTAATGCGCCTTAGTCACCATAATTTTATTTCATATTTATAATATGCTCATACATATTATGAACAAATTATATTGAATGCTTTCTCAAAGTATCTATCAGAATATTATCTTATAGCTTATATATTATAATGTTCCATTTTAATTTTTATCACGTGAAAGAAAAATACAAATCGAGAATATTATAATGTATAATAGTACATTTTTTTTACCGTGAATCATAATCAACCGAAAATTCAAAAGGTAGGTACTTCGACTAAGAAAACAGATGAGTATTTCAAAGTTCCACCAAATGATGCGGTGTAAAATGATACATAAAATTAACATAAAACATGAAAATAGGTTCCGTAAATATATGTATAAGGTAAAAAAATTTTTAGAAAATATTTCAAATCGTTTGGAAGTATTTATGAATACTTTTTTTAAAAGTATTTGTATTTGTAGACCAAATTCATTTTTTATTGAGTATTTAAATACTTCTTAAAATAAGTATAATATGTATTTGTACTTGAATACTTTTAATATACAAGACTGAAATTTATGATATTGATTTCCATATTCTGAACACAATTTTTTAGATATTTGTGCAATTAAGTCAATGTATGTAAAAGTAGAAACATGTCGAATTTTGTCACCTGCCTATTTTTTTCAATATAACTATTATTTATATTATAAAAATAAAAATATTTAGTTAAAAAAAATACCAAAAGTAGGTAATGACACGTCTTTATCTAATTGATTAGTTGAGACATCGCTAAAAATAGATCTGTTGATATCAGCATATTTCTCATTAATTAATCCTTCAGAAGTTATAAAATAATAAAGTAATAAAATGTTGAGTGGTGTTGACATTTTGTTTAGTATTTGTGACTAAGTACCTAGGTTCTTAGAATAACTTGATGAATTCGTCACGTAACTTCAAAATTAATATAAATAAAAAAGAATAATATCATCGTTTCTCAAGTCTGTTGTGAGCTATGAAAAATACAGATTTTAATTCCAAATTGACTACTTTGGTCGATGATTATGCTATGGTGATATCATACTATGGTGTCCAAGGCGCATACCAGAAATGCAGAATACCACTGAGTTTCCATCAGAGGAAAGTTTCACCATCGGGTGCTCAACAAAACACGAATGAAAATATAAATTTCTTTAGGCGGTACATAAAGTATATATTTTAGATTAACCAAAACACTGTTGGTTATAACCACGAATTAATGTATAATATCTACAAAAGGTTATAACAAAAGAAATAGACATGGTACCATATATAGACTATATTTTGTCAATAATTGTTATGGAGGGAGTGGGGTTGAAGGGAATCACATGAACTGCTGTGTAAAGACTGCATTTACTCGGAGTTTGCCCATGAAAAGTTTAAAACTAATATGAACAAAATTACTCAGTTAAAACAATTTTCATTAATTTTTTTTAATTATCAGCCATAGAACCAATTGGTGATTAGTGGTTGGCAACTTTTAAATTTTTTAAATAATTAACCATTTTGTAGTAATTAATCTTATTATTCCTTTTTATTGTACACTTTTATAGTTTTATGTTTATTCAATTTAAGTACATATATTTATGTACATAAATCTACTAAATTATTCAACTAAGAAATAATTATTTATTTACTTTTTTTTAAAACCATTGTATGCATTGTAGTTAAATAAAAGAAAATTAAATTAACTTTCAATTATTTTAACCATACATGTAAATTGTGTATTTTTCAAATAGATTATAGATGACATTTAGAATATATTTTGTATGCGTATAATATATACATTTTGTGAATAAATATTTGCCCTAATAAGTTTTTATTATAAAACACTTAACTATAAAACATTAACAATTAAAAAGACAAAAAATAACCTTAAGAGTAAATGGGTGAAAAAATAACTTTTGATGGTCCATAGAAAATGAAATCAATATAATTTGTTCATATTATGTATGAGTATATAAATATGAAATAATATTATGGTTGAGTAATAAAATATAATATCACGATTCGTAAAACCGTCTAGGTATATACCTATAAGTACCGGTTGTACTCGTAAAGGGAGTTCACACTACATACGTGCATAAAAATTAAAAATAATTTTCTGTGATTGGTCGGTATACATGGTAAGCTTTTGGTATACCAGAGTGTTTATAGGTTCTTACCACGGGTTTAACCATGATACCATGAAGTTGGATCTAGTTCAATTTTTTCGTATACACGGATCTATATTGATAACATAAGAATATATGAGGTAACTAATATATTACCAATCCTAACCGATCTAACCCATCTTTACCGATAGGAAACGTTTGGGAGACCATTCATAGCGAATGGATCCGGTCAATAAATGCACGTACATGTAACGTACCTATGTAGTGGAAACTCACCTTAATACCAAATAATAATAATAATAATAGTATTATCACCGGTCAAATTATAGGTATCGGGTACCTGGTATATGTGATACTATTTAGGCACGGTTTACGGACACGGATAATCATGATGTGATAAAACACATTTGCGTTAATATTATTATAATATTTTAATCGCCGAGGCCACGACAGTGACGGGGTGATATATTATAATTTCGGTGAGTTCAGCTCCGTTTGTACGATAGGTACCTCCTACCTCCTATACCTATATTATATTTTATAAGATGTATAGGTATGTGATACAATTTTCTTTTAACTTGTTAACTTTACAACCAATGTTTGGTTCACATAATTTGTTAGCGTTAATTTATATCAGATTAAAAATTGTATATAAGTTTATAACGATAATATAGATTATTAGAATGCTCACTAGCTGAGTTTTTTGTAGTTTAAAATAACATTTTTGGTTGATGGACAGACCACATTATTAAATCCTTATTTTATTTCGGCAGTTTTTTGTTAATATTGCTAAGAGTGGTGTGGGATAATCAGGTTTTCAGTAGTCAAGGCGCCGCGATAACTGATTCTTATCAAATATTTTTATTTTTCTATTTCATAGGATTTTCTATAGTTTAAAATTAAATTATTTAAATTATTTGCATTATCAACATTGGTGCCCACAAATACAATTTAGTTTGAAAATATTATATAAGTATAGCATGGACGTATTTCAAAATTAAATCCATAAATGTGTCCCTAATTGAAGAGCAAGATGCCCCCACAAATATTATTATCATTTTTCTAATATTGTATAGTTGCAAAATATAAAATAATTATGCTGGGATAATATTAGTAGACACTAGGGAACATTTAGTTATTAAGTATTATTGAATTTAATAACTTCCCCTAGCACTATTGATCAATGGATTTAGTCATATTTAAAATACAAAAAAGTAAAATATTTCTGAGATAATTCTTATAACTAATAATGTTTTGACTTTTAAATAGAGACACAGTGTTTTATTGTTTATATCTATGTTGTTTTACATAGAGAAAAAATATAACTTTATTTTAACCTAGTTAAGTTTATATTTTTTCGTCAATCCAGAATTTATTTCATAGGTACCTATACTAAATTTTGTTTTATCAGTGCATGGTCCACGTTATGGTTTTACTCAATCGAATTTTAAGTCAAATAATTATTCACGTCAACACTTTTCATGGGCTGATGGCCATTCCACACTTCCAACCCCGACACGGATACCTATAAATAATTATGATTAAGAGGACGCCACACGGATATTTGTTGTATCCGTCCCACAAGTGCGTAAGCATAGTAAATTTACGCTCAGCAGATAACGTTTAGCTCCGTTAGTTTAAAAATTAGAGTGAATTGACCTATTATGAAACTTAATGGTAAGAAGAACATTATCTGTGGTCGTATGTTGGTCATTTACGATAGTTCAATTTTTTAGCAAGTTATGCGTGTATAATAGGTATAGCGTTAATTAAAAATGCTCACAACTCACTTAAAAACTGTATAATCGTAAAAAACCAACATAATATTATGTTCCCATTTTTGAATATATTATAATACGTGATTATATTATCATAATACATTACTCGCGTCTCGTCATCGCCGTCGTTCTTCCCATTCTTTATTAATATCGTGTCATTATGACGAATTCCGATCGTTCCTTACCTAATGGGTAATAATAGTAATGAGAGGTGCGTACACCTCTCAAACCGCCAAACCGCGCAGCCGCCGTCGTTACCGCCACCGGTCGGTCGGTCACCTGTGCGGCAAAAACTGCGAAACCTGAAAATAATATTTAATTATATTGTTATAATGGAATGGTAGGTAATGTTCGTTGTAAAAGAAATATCGGAGATTTCGGCGGCGCCACGTTCCCTTTCTTTCACGTCGACCCTGAGTGCTCTCCCTCCGCGGCGCGTTTTCGAGACTTTTCCTCGCGCGTACGTGTGCCGCCGAACGCAATTGGGTTTTACCTCGCCAAGAAAGGTCCGTCGCACGAGTGACGATGACCGTAATTCCGTATCTACACAGTGTATAATATAATTTAAAATATTATCATAATACCGTGTGCGCTAAATAATACTCTCAGACTACAGTTTTATGCGCCGACAGTGATTTTCCGAAGCTCTTCGAATATAACAATTTATTATATTAGCATACGGTATCGTCGCATGTCGTCGCAATAGCACGACCAACACTTCATCACCAGGTACACGATATTATATTATTATATTATTCCGTTAATTATTAGGTAGGTACAATAACTTTTATTATTATTATCGCTTTGGTTTTTCAATTTTTTTTTTTTTTTTAAAACATAATATCTTTCGAATCGCATTGATCGCGTCCGACTTGATTCCGGTTAAATTTTCCCACTGTATAATGCCTATCGACGAAACGATTAGAAAAAAAACAAGTCTATCGATAATATTGTCGAAGCACGTTCGTTATCAGCAAACTATTTTACTCACGGTATTATTATAAGTCCCGTTCAGGTCACTTATTATAATACCGATTACATTTTTTAGCCATTAGAATATTATCCATCTTTTAAATGTTTGCCAGATTTTAATTACAATATAATATACTGCACAAAATAATTGTGAATAAATGTGTTAAAGCAATTTGTATCGTTTCGTGTACAGTGTACATTACGACGTTGGCTTAAGAAAAATACAATCAATTAGGATTTATTTTTTTGTAAATATTATAATTACAATGATTTTTTTTCTTAAAAATAAATTTTTTTTTTTATTCTTCATATTATTACATTGTTAATACTTACATGACTGCTCATTTTACAATGTTTTCGTATTATACTTTAGTTTAAAACAATTTCAAAATAATATCAAGATAATATTTGACTAGCTATAATTATAGTTTTGAATATGCTGAAAAAAAGATAACACAACATTAGAATTTTTAAAATTCAAATATATTATATAATACAGAAAAAATTAATTTTTTTAACTTTCATATACACACGTATTAGCATAAACAATATTAATGGATATTACCTATTCGAATATTATTATCAGACAATTTATTTTAATTTAAAGATTATTTTTTATTTTTATGTCCACAAATATAAAAATAAAACGCAATGAAAAACTATGATTATTGTAACATAGTTCTTGTTTTATTGTTCATATTGACGTAATGGTTTTATTTTATTCATTATTTATTATTACGTGTACTACAAAAAATATTATAAAATTAAAATAATAAAACAAAACATTTTGAATGTTGAATTTGAATGATCTATAATATAAATATATTATTATGCACACCAAAAAAATATTAATATTTTCAATTATCACCGCAAAAAAAAAAATAGAAATAAATATTTCATGTAGGTACATATTAAACTGTTTTTTGCGCTCTAGAAAAATAATGTATAGCGTATATCGAAATATTGCTATAAAGTTGTATTATAAATAATGTTATATAGGTATGTAATGTATTTAGATAACAAGTCAACAAATACCTACAATTACAAATTTTGTTTGAGATTTTATTATTTTTGTCATAAATATAAAATATATAATATTATATCTCTATCGATAAACCACTGAAAAATCGTACAAATAAATTATTAATTATATTAGTGTCGAGGAATAATATACAAAAAACGTTACGACTAAGCAACAAATTAACAAAATAATTATTATTGTGTAAATTATATTATTTTTCATATAATTCCGCCCAGGTAAATAATATGCTGTCGTATGGTATGTACAATATACGTATACTAAACATATTTAAAAACGTTTAGGACTCTTATCATTATAAAACCTGTTAAATTTTAATGTCTCTGTAATTTTAGTTAAATTACCGCGAAAATAAATTAAACCATACTACACAATATCGAAAACATAAAGGTTAGTAGGTATACCTAAGTACATATAGGACGGTTTAAAACGACAATAATTAGAGTATAATATTTTGAACTGTTACAAACATAGCCAAACGTACGTCATGGTTGTTGATGAGCACATCTTTTGTGGTATGACACTGTTTCGCTATAAGAAAATTTATAATATTTTATACTATTCTTTGGTAATTGACTTCAAAACGAACGAATGTCGTACAATGTGTAAATTTAGATGATAAACGAATACCGTCATTATGCCGATATCATATCGTTATATAGCGCTTAAAACATTTACAGTTACTGTCGTTGGATGCCAGTGAAAGACCTAATCTAACGGTCGTCAAACCGTGTCGACGTTTAACATTAGTATTGTCTGGCACATTGTTATGAAAGGGTTCAATGGGAAAATCATTTGCAAAGTTGTCGATAATGACGTTTGCAAAAAAAAAAAGTAAAATTTCACATCACCGCCACAACCCGCGGCGTGAGGACGACATTTTTAAAACGACAGACACAAACAATTTTGGGGGCCACGATCGACATAATATTATATAAACATCTCGAAAAACATATCTAATTATATTTTCAGTCGATGGAAGGACAAATGTCTACTCTGCTTTTAACTACCTATGCTCCGAATACCGTGTTATGATCGATCGATTTATTTTATTATACATTCTATTATTATTATTATGAATAAATGGTTAGTAATGATGTGAATAGGTAATTATTATAATATATATATATATATAAGATACGGATCCGGAAAATAAGTTTTTGCTCTTTAAATTAATACAGTTTTCACTGAAATGTAAACAATGTGAATTTATTAATAATAAATAAGTAGAATTTCACTGTACCTGTATTCCTTTAAGCAGACTACCTATTTATATATAAAATAAATACGTATCCTGTGGAAAAACGAAAGACGAGAAAAATAAAAACAATAAACGCGTCTTTATATCGACGCAATAAACTGAGATTCGCTAATGTAGCGTATCGTTGAATATTAAACAGTACCATCTCATTGATATATTATATTTTATTTATTCAAATTTTACGTTTGAACTACGCTACAATTATTAGAGTCGGTGTACGATGGCATTGTATATTATGCACAGTTATAATTCGATCGCGACACTGACACAAAACACCATAATGTTTAAATCCCACGCGAGAATTTGTTATGAAATTTTATTTTAGACTTGCGACATATTTGTCTGATCATTGAAAAATTCTTGTAAACACCTACAAACTAGTCACGAAATTATGGTAAAATCGTAAAACACTCCGATGCGTTGCAAAATATTGGTAGGTATCTTATTTCAATTATTGTTTTACTGTACAGCAATTCGTATGTGCTCTTTCCACCGAAAACTTTATTACTGTCTTATTTGTTTTTAATCGAACTAACGTCATAAACATAATAGTATACTCTTCCCTGTTACCAACGTATTTACATTCATATAATTATAGGTAAGTTCGGTTATAGTATATATTATGTACTTTGAGCTGTACTGTACAATAATTATTATACACACGTCCGAAAACTATATTATGTCTACCAGGCCATAATATTATTATATTATATTAATATATAGATAAAATAAATGCTATGTTATAATTCATAATTAATTACTACCTATGTAGGTACTTTCTTTTTTTTTTGCAATAATTTCAAAATTCACTCAGGCTCATTAGTCATTATGTTTACATTTTCAATAATTAATAATAATACCCACTCCATTTCCATGTAATTATTGTGATCTAGTGTTATGTATGTGTATGGCGTGTGCGTTTTAAGTGTGAGTTTACCGAGGTTTCGTCAACGTTTAATAGATCAACAGTTTTATTTTTAATGAGTTTGCATCATGCCTAATATTACATATTTTGACGATACTTCACTCATGACAATGATTTTTGACAGTTCTTATAATATCCCTCATTTCGCGGCCACATGCCTACTTCCATGATTTGCGAAATCACTCGCAACGGCGGAATAATATGTAATTTTATATACGTAGTTTTTTTAATTCTATAATTTTATATTCTGATTGCTTGAAAAGAAAACACTTTCTTATCATTCCACGTAGACGTATATTTTATTTTTATTTTTAATAAATAAAGATCTATACGGAATCACTCATCACTCATTACTCGCTATAACTATCGGGACTTAAGACGAACAAGACGAATAATTACGTGTATGGCTGAAATATGAAAATCTAATATTTTACCTGCTATACCAACAGCAGAAACTGGTTTCTCTCATTTAAATACGAGATGGTTCTATGCTTCTGTCTTGTTATATTTGACTTAAAAGTAATAAATTATGTAACAATTACACGGCAGAGACAAATGAAAAAAAAAAAAACATTATTTTAAACTTATCTCAAATTGTTTACGTTTTTCTTGATTTCCAAATATTCCACAAATTAATGAAATAATTCTTGAACACTCACGTAAGTTCTTTACTACCTATAACGATGATAATATTATTTCTAATCAATTCGTATAAATTTGAATTCATCTAAAATGTCACACAGTTTTCTCGACGAGAATACACAAAAATTCAAAGTACCACGCGAGTACAGTTAGTTTTTTATCATTTTAAGAAGTCTTTATGAAACTTTTGGAATATTTTAACTGGCCCAAAAAGTATTTGGTCGTGATAAAACCACATTATTGTAGCACCTGTAAGTATATAGCTATATGCTTGCCAATTTCTATCGTCTGGCATTTGTATTTAACTCATGTTACCGTATTCGTTTTTAATAAATTATTTCAACAACTGTTTTATGGTAGGTAATAATAGTTCAGGAATTTGGTACTTTTGTGCTTAATTCTTATTGTGATTTATCAACTTAATGAGCACTCTGTTTTCAATGCATGGACTAAACAATAATTATTTAGTGCATAACTATTTCAGCTCAGTATAATGGATTCGGATGAAATTAATTTGATAAATATTATAATATTGTAATTATTTTGGTCATCGATTAAATTAATTTTATTGAATTGTCCATACCATATTTTAAAGTAAATTAATCATTACAATCGGATATATTATTATACATCAAGTATTTTGTTTTTTTCTTCTTTTTTGCGGCAAAGTCGCAGACATTAAACAAGAAACATGTATCAAAATATACATACCATCATATCAAAATCTTTTTATTTTTCACCATGTTTGTTTGTGCTAGGTATTATGAAATATTGAAATAATACTGAGCTACATAATATTTTATTACTTATTTTTATGTTGTTTTTCTATTTCGACAGAAGTCGTCAAAGAAGAGTAATTACTTACCATGAATAAAAATACATATAATATTACTATGGACCTAATATATTTTATCTTAATATTTTTTTAAATTTAAATTTATATTTCTAATAATGCTAGTTTCAGAATATTAGATTGAAAAAATTAAAAAATCAGAAAAATTGGTCTTAAAAACAAAGGACAAGAAACCTTTTTTAAATTCGGTTATATCCCTGAACCACTGTATAGTATACGTTCGAGGTAGGTAGTCACACCTTGGATAGTCGGATAACTTTAGTACACAATCTAAAAGACAATTCTTTATTAAATGATGCGGTAAAAATGTTATATCAAATTGAAAATGTCTATATAAATATTAAATAACTTGAAAAGAGGCAAAATATTTAAAAAATTTAAAAAATGTTATCATTTATATAAAATGGTCATATAAACATTTTGTGCATTTTCAAATATCTAGGGTTATTTTTGTTGAGTTAATAAAAAAAAAAAAAACGATTTTGTCAAAAACTGGTTTGGCGTAAAAATTCTTTTTTTTTTTTTGAATATCTAGAATTTAAAAATGTTGGTCTTTTATTTCTACATTGAAAAATGAAATTGTATTATGTACTAAATTCACAGTGTAGCTATTATAACCTTATATTTATGAAGTATATATTTTTTAATCTGATTCGAACAAAATAATAATAATTATACAGATCCCACGCATACGGTTAATTCAATTATCCTCGCAACACCTTTTGATATTATTTTTTAATTAACGCCTTTGTGAATTGTTAGATAATCCGACGGATACAAACACTATACTATATAGTTCATTTAAATTGTGGTTATAAATATGGATGAACAGATAAATGAAAAACTATTTTTTTAACTAAATATTGGGTATTATAATAGAAGTTCAGATTTTCCGTCGAATAATAGAAATGTTGTTATAAGTAGACATAAATAGATGAATCCAAAACAGATAGCTACATAGTATTACAGTTCACATTATATTATGATTGAATGCGATATAAATCAAACTAAAGATGTGCGGCATTGACCCTTTTTTTAAATCATAGTCTTGTATGACAAGTCTCAAATCAGGTTTTTACTTTTACTACCAATACGTGGAGTTGGTAATATATCACAATACGATCTACGATAGACGTATTCGATGGAAGAGTAAGTCGGACCAGATTATTGACATTGATAAAATCCTGGTGGGCCGGCTAAAGACGTGCGATCGGGTCACAAAATCTCGATGGACCTCATTTATCGATATTATAATAATGCCGTGCACTTGTCGTACATGTTAACAAATGTAACATTAAAAACATGCTAAAAAATTAGATTTGTATCGTAGAGAAGGTTTTTTTCTCGGCGACCTGATGGTTTTTATGGAGTTATTCGCAAAAATCGTATACGATAAAACTCTGACGAAATTGATATAGACTTAATCTGGTTACCGCGATTGTACTGATTTTTAACTTTTAAACACTATACAATTGTAGAGTGACCGCATTGAATTTTTTTCTCTGCCTTAGTCCTCCTAAAATTTCTGGTTAAATTAACTATTTTAATTTATAAATGTATGCATACATTTTGATGAATATATTCCGTAATGTTTAATAATGTTGTTGGTATATTAATGTATCACTTAATGTGTTTAAAGTAGGTACCTATAGACATTTAATAGTACTGTAAAAGTAAAGTTCAATATAGATATTAATAATATTATTATGTATTATTATGATTTAACAAAAAGTAAATGTCACAACAGTAAAAAAAAAACCAATTTTCGATCCAAAACTATGATAAAGTAACGAAAGTAAAATTGTAATACTTAAATAATACTTTATACTTTTAATTTATCATAGTTTATATTTTTATTTTATTCGTATGCCATAGATTTTTGCTTATTTACATGCATAAATGGCACAAAAGTATTGAACTATATTTTAATCAAATAAATACACTAAACGTATAATAGTTACAATAATATTATAATAATTATAATAAACTTTAATATTTTGTATGCACGACTTTTATTTTGTACTAAAAGTGTATGAAATAATATAAATGTTTAGTATTACATTTGAAGAAACTTCTTGGAATTTAACTAGCATTATACATGAATAGGCAACAATTAATATTTACGTTAATATAAGATATTGCGTATAAGTAGTCGTAAGTCATTTTATGATGTTTCCATAAATTTCTTGTAAAGAAAACCCTGCAAAAAAGTTTTAATATTTGAATAGAATATTATAGTATAGTCATAGCCGCAAATTGACTAAATTTTTTGAGGGGACTCAAGCCCCCCTCCCCATAGGTAATATTACTTAGTACCACAGAATATGAAAATTAGTACTAATTACTAGAATTTGAACTGGGGGGACTTGACCGACATTTGGGGGGGGGACCAAGTCCCCCAAGCCTCTCCGTCCCCTATTTGCGCCAATGAGTATAGTATTAGGTATCTACATTTCAAAAACAGTATTAATAATTTATAGACATTATAGAAAAAGCACTCTTAACAGTAATAATTTTAATGCATAATATAATAGTTTAACTATGAATAATCAATGTAGTGATACATCCCAAACGCATTAAAGTCGTCGAATCTTTACAAGCTCGGGTTTGTCGTGACGATGATGTCACTCCTCGAACACCGCCCGAGGACGATCGTTTGTTGTCTTCGTTGTAATTACAAACAAAATAATAACACCATCGAGTTTCGTCCATCTAACACAATATAATATTATAATATTACTGTAGACAATGGGGTATTTTATGGGCACTTTCAACACATACACCTCGTTAATTGTTATAAGCTGCCTACGTAGTAAGTATAGATACATAATACATGCGCAGGTACTTGCCTGCGTCTTGTAACAAATTTAGTTTCGAGTATAACCTGTTCAGTTCATCTTGGCACTCATCAACTGTTACGTTTTTTTTAAAAAAGAGGTGTCCTGCAAAACACTATAATATTGAAAATAATATCATAATTCTTCTTTCTATCTTGGTCAATGGAGTTGTAAATTATAATCGTTAAAATCGCAACGGTTGCCGTGAGATAAGATTAACCGGACGGGTTATACACTTGTTCAAAAAATGAAAAATAATCGTGGTTTCACCATTCTGTACCATTACCTTGGTCTACAAAGTCAGCTCCCCTTAATTAAATCAATCTAAAGTCTTGATGGTCTTGATGATCTATATGGTAAATTAATTGCAAATAATAAATTGTAAATTTATTTTTAGAATTTTAAAATTCTTTACAAAACAAAATAATATATATTAATGTTTACGTTCAACTTTTGGTCGGATCCATTCAGAACCAAAATCAATTTTAAACAATTGCAAATCACTTTTTGGAATTTTTAATTCAGATTTATAAGTCAAGGCCAAGATTTTGCAATTTTGTTCTGCTCTTCAACTCATACTAATTTCTTTGCAAGTAGTTATTCAAAGGAATTTGTGTGGGTGTGAAATCGTTTTTGAAATGTAATTTTGAAATAATTCCTAAAAAAAAAAACTTTTCGATATTTTCCTTTTGCCAAATATTAATGCTTGTTTATTGTAAATTTGTCCACACAACCTGGAATTCAGTTATTTTTGTGACATTTCAAAAAAAATGTTCACATTCGATTTTTTAAGCGTTGACGTTGGTTCAGTGCGAAATACTCTGAGCGAGAGGGAAGGGAGACTTCATGAAGTTGGCGTGAAAATAATTTGCAGCTCATCTGTACATGATTTGCAAATACTAGAAAGTAATTTACAATTGATTTGCAAATATTTGAACTACTTTTGATTATACTATACAAACTATAATAGAATGAAACTAACTTCACCATAATTTCTATCGATCGAATCCTTTCAAAAGATGAACCTTTCCAGTGTTATATTGTTTGATTTTTAAAATGTATACATTTTTTTATTATAGAGTATGTACTTAATACCTGTATTAAATGTTATTAACTATTTTGAATAGTTTAGTTTATATTTAGGTATAAATTGAAGATCCTCCTATATTTCTCGCCACAGATGAGACAATGTGCAATATTTCTTAAAAAGTGCATTTAGAAAATAAAAACGAGTTCAATGATTAATGAGCACTGAGAACAATAACTATAGGTGAATAGATAACATAATATTATTCTATGTGTACAACATAATTATAAAAGAAAGCTGCACAGTACAAACTGATATTATATTTCCATACAAAATGTCTCTCGTCCATCATGACTGGTTTGATTTTCACACTAACTACATAGACAAAATATAACATAACATTATATAAAAATATACACGATACGTATAGAACCAAGCACCAGCAGACCACGTCATCGAAATTAGGAAATTTACATTGTAGATTTTAGTTAATTATGTCAATAGTTGAACAATACTATTTTAGTGTCATTTTAAGAATCAGTACTGCAAATGTCAAAAACAGTTTATGGATAATTCAGAAATCATCTTACAATACGTATTAGGTTTTTCCAGATACCTATGTATAATAATTATTGTTGTTTATTATAATGGAAAAGTGTCATAATGCTACGATTAGGTGACGAATAATAATAGTATGCAATTTATAAATAGGGATTTGTTAATAACCTATTAAAATACATGTATTCGGACAAAGATGACAAACGTTTATATGGCGTTTTATTTAAATTTAGGTTACTGAATTAAAACTTAACTGCCTTTATTATAAATTTAAGTATATAAATACACACGCATTGCAGACGCCCATACCAATTTAATTTAATTTAATTAAAAGTGTAACTGATTAATAAATAGTAGAAAGATGCACAACATATATATTTAATTCTTGTTCAGTTGTTCGTTAATTTTAGCATCGAATCTTTTAATAAGACAATTAATATTAGCTTTTAAACTAAGCGAACGGTCCTTTTCTAGCTTAAATTGAGATTAACTTAAAATACCGTTAATCGACTATCGACCCTCCACCTTTATGACTTTAAAGTAGTTTAAACGATCGTACTCACCGGAAAAACGTTAATTTCAATTCTGTTATTTAAATGTAAAGGTACCACGGTTACGAGAGGTCGCCATCAATGCAATCGCGAATAGTATAGACATTCTGAGGTATAGCTGCAGATAATTACTGAAATACAGTGCAATACTACGTGAACAACATAATATTATTATGTGCAGTGATGATTGATGTGTTCCTTCTCGCGCGTGATCCTATCACATACCTAGGGAATAATATCACGTAGGTAGGTATATCAAACACGATGTCACATTAGACGTGTGAACGACAATTATAAATTATAAAACACCGTTTGGTATAATTATTGTCAGGTATTCGAATTATTATTAGTATACCCAACCTAACTTAACCAGTAGTAACCTATATAATACACGTGCCTGCTGAAGCCGCCGTTTTTTTTACCTTCAAAACCGTCTTGTTTTTCAGCTACCACTTATATAATATTATTATATTATACTGCTACCGACCCGGACCCGATGGCCACGTCGTCGTCGTTTGCGCAAATATGGTCGGGAGTGCAAGTCGAGTACGGCGACAGCAAGTTGACGTCGGACGCACCCCACTCGCCGCCACCCACACCGATAGTGCACCGGCCGTCCAAGTCCAATACTCACCCACAACTACAGACAGGGTACAAATGGCAAATCGTGTGGCGCAACGTGATCGGCTTCATCGTATTGCACTCGATCGCCGTCTACGGGCTCTACCTGGGGCTCTGCGGATACGTCCAAATAAAAACCATACTGTTCAGTGAGTATACTATACTGTACAATAATATTACACACCGCAACAATAACAATTTTATGAGGAGGTGCGGTGGATAGGTTAGGTTAGGTACCTATATAATGGTATACGGTGCGTAGATAGTGTATAGTGCAAGTGCATATTACACTGTCGTGCACATCGGTGCATATCCTCAAGCCAAAAAGTAAGTAACAATTAGTGTCCCGATTGCATGCAATGGCCCACGGGTATCGCAGGCTTTTTGGTACATACATTACATTAATTTTACCCGTCACAATATATTTATTTTATGTGCACGCCTCGAGATAAAATCTAATATGTTAAATTCCTGGCCAAGTCTGCAAAATTGGAATATAAATATGGTTTTATTAAATTTAGTGATTATTACAGGGTAAATATTATATTTGTACTTAAACTTCAAAAATAATTTTTTTTTAATAACTGGTTTAAAAATTAGTGATATTAGGAAAATATGTTTTAATAATTCAAACATTTTTAATTTTTTACCTTAGGTGCAAGAAATAAATACAAATTTTTTAAGTGTAAACGTAATATATTATGCTACTCGTCATCTGATAGACGCGTGTTTAAGAGATGTCTTGCAAATCGGAGGGTTTTTCTTGGCACGGAATTCGGGTGCAGCCTTATGCGTGTACCGTAAACAGGGAGAGGTTCCTCACTAAAAAAAACCACCGAAAAAATACTTTTCAGGCGAAATAAATGTCTTTCTCTCATTGACTAAAAACATCTAATCTCACGTTTCTAGCTAAAATCACTGAGCCGCCGTCGAAGGAATATCACAATACTTTTTTTTATTATTATTATTAATTAACCCACGGCAACTTAGGCCATTGGGCGGTTTTTAACTGTGGGGGAGGGTACTGTAGGTTTTTGTTAGCACGTATGTTTTAGTTTGGCAGAATTTCAAATTGGGCACCCGTAGGTTTCTGCCATGCCCGGTCGCCCAGATGGCGGTCTCTCTCTCCAGACAGATGTCTGCCCGGAGAGAAATGCCGCCCGTGACGAGATTCGAACCGACGACGGTGCGCTTCGTAACCGACGTCTTAGTCCGCTCAGCCACCCCGTCCCCCCTATCACAGTATTATTACACTGTTATTATTATTATCGTAATATTATAATTTCGCTGATTATTGTGATGTCGTTGCAGTGCTAGTGGTGGCGGCGTGTAGCGCTCTGGGCATTACGGTCGGCGCCCACCGACTGTGGGCCCACCGGTGCTACAGCGCCCGTCTGCCGATGCGAGTGCTGTTGGCCGTGTTTCAGACATTGGCGTTCCAAAACCACATTTACGAATGGGTCCGAGACCACCGGGTCCACCACAAGTTCACCGACACGGACGCCGACCCACACAACTCTTCTCGGGGATTTTTCTTCTCACACATGGGCTGGCTGATGGTCCGCAAACACCCGGACGTGTCCTCCAGGGGTGGCGCGGTCGAGATGAAAGACCTGGAAGCTGACCCGGTGGTCATGTGGCAGAAAAAGTGAGTCCAACGATTTTCATATACTATAGTATCTCAAATATTATATTTTAATTATTTTAAGTTTTGTACCTACTTGCTTTTCAACGATACCGTCGTTGATGATATTATGATTATACCTGCAGCTATATAGGGGTGCTTTAATTTTTGTTCTGAGCTAAGGTTTTATTTTATTATGTTCGATAGTGTTAGACGTTTTTGTTATTTTTGTTACTACTGCGTATTGGGTCGGTAGACAAATTGTCCAAATAATCGTAAGTCAAATATAATATAATTGGTGCTAGACGAAAAACCTTCGATTTTCTCAGTAGTTTCCCTAAGCACCGGAGCCGCGCAGAAAAGTGTGATTTTTCAACCGCGATGATATATCATGTATTGTCAATATATTTTAATACCATTACATACATTTAAAATATTTTCCATGGCATTTCCTGTAAGTATCTGTGTTCGCAGTTTTTTTCTCATAATATTTCAAACGGTAAAACTATGTAAATTGCTATATGAATTGCAAACGATTTGATCGTCAAACTCACTATTCGTTATTTTAATTTATAACAATCGACAAACTAAATTAAAAACTTCTATTTTTTTTTTCGAGAATAATGTTTAATATATTAAACGATGACAGCAACATTTTTTTTCAGTCTGATCAAAATGACGTCGAAGGCTGTGCTTGACGCAGGCTTATAATATTGTTTTACGTTAATAATAATCGCTCTATACTCTGACGCAATCGTTTCATACAATTTAAAAAAAAACCCCTATGGTTAACTGCAACAGCGTATTACAACTAATGGTATATGGTTAAGTTGCCTCAACCCGACGGATGATCGATGTATTGTGTAATTTTCGTTCACAAATTTGATAATATTCCTGTAAATATATTGGCATCGTTTTTTTCCCTCCCGTCCGTCGAAATTAATTATAAATTATAATGACGTATTCTCCGTGGACGACGTTTGAAGACACGTCGCACAACACCAATCAGTCGATATTACAGTTTTCTAATCGTTTTTTTTTTTTTTAGACTGAAGAAAAGCGTACATAATATAACTTCACTATATAAATGCAATGTTATAATAATTTTATCAGCTTCTATCATCGGCTGAACTGTTTATAATGTACAATATTAATACACTCAAACGCTTTCGGTTATTGCAAACGACTACGGTGTATGTGCATATTATATATTAATATGCCACCTATCCGATCACATATTATTATGTCTATTCTGGCGTTAATTATTCACAGCCGCGCGGCATTGTGTTTCCGCTGCAGTGAACGCTTAACACGGCGCGTTATCGATATTATTGTCGAGGCTCAATATTATAATAATAATAAATTATTGTCGTCAAAACACCCGCACACGCGCAAACCCGGTTAATGGGGGGGGGGGGGAGGCATGCCCACTCGGGACCTCAACAGTTGGAATTTTTTTAGGGGCCTCAGATTTGTACATTACTTTATTCGTTGTAGGCTACAACACTGCACAAATCACCTAAAAAAAATCGTTGATTATTTAGCGAGGAAAAAAGCTTGTAAATTATAATTTATAAATAAAGTGATATTTACATTATTCATTATATATTTATTATAACAGTAATATCAAATTATATATACATAATTATTTTATTTTTTCGTACAGGAGCCTCATTTAAAACTTTAGCCCCTGAGCCTCAAAATGTCTCAATCTGTTACACGCGCCTTCCACGCGGGGGGTTTTTTCTACACCCTTCCCCCCACAATTGTTAAAATAATAGTATAATTACATCGGTCCGCGGTCGCAAATGCCTCCTATAGAAAGGGTTTTCCTTTACAGCAACGGTTCTCAATCCAATTTTGGGTCGCCTATAATATTAAATGGGTCGGCAAAAATTTAAAACGTTGATATAATATTTATTATTTTTTAGTCTGACTATATGAAATAGTTTTATAAATAATAAATTAAACTGTTTTTGTAAAATCTTCTAATATTGATAATTGGTACTCAGTATAAAATGCTTATTAATTTTAATCCTTATTCATTGAACATTATTTATAAAAAATTGGTAAATATTTTAGGTCACCACTACTTAAAGGTTGAGAACTGTTGCTTTATATAATAATATCCCTTGTACGATTTTCAATCGCACTAGTGTTGAGAAAGTTCCTTTTAATAAGGAACTCGTTCTCGTTCCTCGTTCCTGTTTCAAAAAAAGAACGCGTTCTCGTTCCTTTACATTTTTTTTACGATCTCAGCGGTTGTCAATGGTGTTTTTTGCGGACAACTTTTAAACCAGAAAGAAACAGCTAATTTTTGTATTCATTATAATAAAACTAAATTTTTATTTTCAAAACTAACAGAAATTGGCGGAAAAACAGAAATTTCTAAGAGGAACCAAACAAAAATGGTTTGGTAAAATCCACCAAATATTAAAATATATACCAACGATACCTAGGTTGTTCGTGATAAAAATGGAAATGTCGGAATCACGATATATTGTACTATGTGGTAATTTAATATTTACTAGTGACTGACGAAGTGATACCAACACTAAATATATTCTAGAAAACATTATTATTAAAAATAACTTTCATTTTTTCATAATTTGAGGAACGGAAATTTTCGTTCAAGTTCCTTAAAAATAGGAATTCTTTCCCGTTCCTCGTTCCAATATTTTAAATAGAACGCGTTCCTTCCCAACACTGCATCGTACATAATATTATTATAATATAGGCTAGGTTTCTATTGGTCGTCCAAAACGTCGTCTGGAAAAGTCGTTGAATGGTGCTTGTACCAGGGCTCGAAACCGTAAATATTTTTACCCATTTCGATTTCGGTTTCGGTTATCGGTATTTATTTTTTCCGATTTTGATTTCGGTTTCGAAAATAGGTATTTATTTTTTCTGATTTCGTTTTTGGGTTTGAATACCGGATTTTAAATTTTTCGACTTTGATTACCGGTATTGATTTTTTTCGATTTTGTTTTCGGTTTTTAACGGTTTTAACTGGTATTCAAAATCGGTATCAAATATCGGTTTCAAGCTCTGGTTTGTACTCGACGTGTATATAGTTATGGTCATTATTGGCAATACCTTTTGGCGCGGTTCGTACGATATTCGCGTCGGTTTAACACGCGTGTCCTACCGTTTCCGACGAAAAGTTAATAATATATGTCTAATGATATTATTATATATGTAACGATTTTGTTTGGTTTCGCAACACATTCGCACACAAATCGTTCTTGTTCCGATTTACTACGAATGACTCGGCGAATTCAATCAATACGTCATAATATATTATATTATAACATTAATGCAGTGCGTTTTACTTACGCAACAACGTCCCAGTTACCCGCCATAGAGTCTGCCTACGTTCGCGTCATATTATATATTACTATGCATTAACACGTCATTAAATCGCACATATTATTATGCGTGTTAAATGAAATCGCACCGTTCACCGTGCAATTTAATAACTAGGTAATGCAAGTGTAAAAAGCGCTAAATAAACGCATAATATTAATATTATGTGCGTATAATAATAGGTAGACATCTCCATAATATTATCAGCTGTACTAATAACACCTCGTAAATAATACGATGTTATAAATACGTGATAGTGGGTTGACTATAGGAGCGCCTATTGTAACACCACCCTCAGAGTCCACCTAACCTATTCATAATATGTTTAAACCATATTTTATACTCTCCGATTTTTTTTTTGTTTCCAATAATCTCAGTTTGAAATTATCATATTTCATTTACACCAATCCGCGATATTACTTAGGTACGTTGCGGTGCCACCGAATCATATTTTTGTTGAAGTTGCGCCTATTGTAATAGTGATCGTTGTAAATCACAACAGCAATTACAGCGCATTAACTAATAATATTATTATCACCATAGTTATTACGTTCGGCCTTCGTCCGTAAATAACCTATAATAATATGAGGTTTATGTGGAATCGTAATTCCGGCGGCCATGTACCTACCCGCTGCATTATCTGAAAAAATTTCACTTATTCGGCGGACAATGTAATAACCACTAGAAAATTGGTAAAAATAAGTAAAATCGTAATAAACTCATTACGAGATTACAATAATTATTCTTACGAGAGCTCTTGAATATAGTATTTTAAGTATAATAATTTTTGCTTTATTCCTTGCCCGTTTCACAGTCACACGTATATGGTGCGTACTATACGCGTGATTATGAAATAGGTCTAATAATTTAAATGTTAAGAAAAGTCAATACTATGCTAACGACTGAGAGGCATAAGACAATAAAACTATTAGCAAGTGTTGATTATGACGTAAATTGTTCTAAATTCTGTTTAAAATACATAACTAATAGAAGACGATTAGACTTTATGTGTTCTACAAACCCATAATAAGATATTTCATCACATTAATATATTATCAAGAAAGTATAAAGTGTTCCATACTATTATGATTTATGAATTATTAATTTATAATAAATGTAATTTTTATCAAGTTGGATATACTCCACCATGCTAACTCACCAATATATATTTCAAAACTTAAAAATAAATGACCTCATACCTAAACATTAAGCGATAAACTAATATGATGAATGTTTAATTTTATATATATAGTATTGGACACAGTACAGCGATTTCAGTAATATTAACATTGTATTATATTCTCTACGGACAGTTAATTCCATTCAAAAAAATGTAATATATTAATACACTTTATCGAGGATTTTGTGGTTTTACATCAGAGATATCGTTTTTCAATAGTAATTTTCAAAATTAATAAGTCGAATTTTCTAACAACAATATTTTGTTCAATAGTAATTAAACATTATATGTTCTTATGCATATTTTATAAACTAATGGTTATGTATTAAAATATATGTAGAGGTTATACTATTATACTCTAATGTTTTAGAAAGTTATTTCCCTACAGTTGTATAATATAATATTTTAATGATAGCAGTGACCAGTGAAGCTGATATTAAAGAGTCATGTGTATAATACCTACTTACGTCAATGCATAATATTTGTGGTTGAAAATATGGAATATGGAGCCGTCTTAATATTTAAACACTTAAATACTTTATTTTAGATTCTGAGCAGAGCGAGGAAGTTAGTGATTTTACAATGGTGTTTATCTTGTTTTTATTTTATTTTATTTTTATCCTGTATACAAAATTTCTACCAGAAGGAGTGCTTCGATTTCAACATATAGTACCTTATTTTTTAGAAAATTGGATCAAGATGGTATTTTAAAAAGGTCATTTTTCGATTTTATCTATAGTTATAATGCCACGGCAAAAACTATCGATAAATTACGAAAACCCGATAAAAAATAGGATTTTAATTTCTAACGCTTTGTTTATCTCTATAGAAACGCATAAAAAATAATAATATTATAATATTAATTCAACTTACAAGCTATAATAAATAATAACAATTTAAAAAACCAGACTGACAAGTGACAAACCATCTCCGCTCAGAATCGTTATTCTTATACAATGATATTCTTATATCATTGAATTCAAGTTTAATACAATCAATTATACATTGACCCACTTATAACCTACTGTACAGCAGAGAGACATCCACTTACCCACTTTTTATTTTAAATATGTGAATTATATTATATTTTTATTTCGCATGATACCATACTCTATAGAGTTATATTAGTCACTCCTTTTATATAACTAAATCATAACGGAAGCTGCAGTTTAGTAAAATCTTCGAGACAATAATATATTATTGTATTCACTGCCATATTATTAATGACCTACATTTCAGAAAATTGTGGTGCCCAGAAACATAACAATATTATCATTTTTTTCTAAATATCATAAACATTTAATCCTCAGATGAAATAGATGGGAATAAAATATGTATCATCTAAATGTCACGATTTTCACAACATATCGAATGTATCACTAGCGATTAACTATACAATTTTTTTTCTACTACTTCATTGAAAAACTCACTCAATAGTACATCATATAGTTTGCATAATAGTGTCTACAGCCTACGCGTATTAACATAAAATTATATTATCTAGTTAAGTAGATTAAACGTCGTGTTTTAATCAAATTTCCCTTTCGAATCTGCTATAGTTTACACACCGAACCGGACAAAATCAAATACAATATTCATTACTCTCGTAGTCTAATCTATGTATTATGTTGTAATTTACCTCGTTATACATCGTGTAAATGATTGATTAACACGAAATTGTTTAAAATCGAGAACAAAGTTGACCATTCCGAGCCAACCTAGTCGAGTTATGTTTAGGAATAATAGACCCACTAAGTGGGTATAGAAGGCACATCACCTTAATTACTATTACCATAATATTTTGTTCTTAAAATATAATATTATCATAATTATTGTTGTTTTTATAATATGTATAATATTATCATAATTATTGTTGTTTTTATAATATGTATAATATTATCATAATTATTGTTGTTTTTATAATATGTATAATATTATCATAATTATTGTTGTTTTTATAATATGTATAATATTATCATAATTATTGTTTTTGTAATATAATTTTATCATAATTGATGTTCTTATCATTTTTTTTTCAGATACTACTTATGGCTAGTTCCTTTGGTAACGTTCCTGATACCATCTTTCATACCATACTGGTTGTGGCAGGAACGTTTTTGGTATGCATTCGTTGTGGTCGGCGTCACTCGTTACATGATATCATTACACTTCACATGGCTGGTTAACAGCGCTGCTCATATATGGGGCACAAAACCCTACGATAAGTTAGTATAATTATGATATAATTAATTTGATAAACTAATATAACCGTTCTTTTTTATCCCTGATAACACCAATAATTACTACCCTGTTATTATCGGTAGTAATTTATAGATATTTTATGTATTTTGTTTGTGAATTTAAAATTCAAAATATTATATAGTTGGTACTCCGTTTTCAAACATAAACTAATACCAGCTATATGAGAATGGGGCGGTATAATTAATAACTAATATAAATTATTAACTATCTATAGTTAATAACTCACCAATACCAATTAATAGCTAAAATGTTTGACATAAAAGGTCCGCTTTTGGCCTGGCCACAGTCTTACGTAACGGATGCAAAAAAAACATGAATAGAAAAGAATATAATAACCCTCTCCGAATCAATATGTATAATAATTACCTACTCCAACCTCGGGTGTTCCACAAGGTGAACATCTCTCTCCTTTATTTTATAATGATGTTAGTGAAAGCTTTTTTTTTTTTGTAGATTCCTCCCACTAGCCGATGACTAAATACTTTAATATTTATGTTTCTCAGTTGGTCGATTGTCGTAATCTTCAATGTGGTTTAACACGATTTAGCGTTTGCGACAATATTTGGATTAGTTCTTAACATTGAGAAATGTACCTAGTTAACACTATAACGTTTTCGCGGTCTCGACCACCACTTTGCTTTCAATGCGCTCTACATATTATTATTATTACTATTGTTTATTCAATCATATAATTATACGATTGTGACAATAATTTTTTTTCGACCCATCAAGACACATTTGTCGAAGATTTCAAATCGTAGGGCTTTTTTATTCGCAACACAACAAGGGGGAAAATATCTGCTGCGCGTGTAGGTATACACTTTATATTATAGTCTCCTCGTCCTGAAACATCGAAAATATTGTCGTTTTAAATCGTCCATGTTCAGAAAAAAATATTTATAGAGCAAATTTTTCGGATAACTCAGCATAGATACTTGTTCAAACCTGATAACACCCGTAAGGTCATTTTAACATCATAGAACAACATTCATATACGGTTCTATGCATTACACCAAACTATGGCCCTAATTCGTTTTTTCGATTACAACATAAATAATTTTTTCACCAATCGCTCATTATCAATTCATCAACAGGTAATATTATATGATATGCAATCCTTTAAATCGCGCAATGCATTTAATTAATTCAATTTATGTCAATTTGATAATTTATGACCCATTTGAAGTTCAACGTTTAGGTACTGGTACTGTATAATGTTGTAAGATAATTGCATGCTTATTTATAATTATTGTTTTTGCTTCTTTTACTGTACTGGCGTCCTTGAAGATTTACTTCGTTAAACATCTGCATATTTTTAAAATAACCATAACTAATATTTCCAAAAACCATTCTACAAAATTGTATATACATTCTTCGTAATAATATTGTGGTCTAATGTGTTGTTTAAAACTTTGTGATGGTTAAACTATTGGCGTTGACCGTTTTGTGATAAAACTTAAACGAATGGCAAAATATTACTATAATATAGTCACCAGAACGTTAAAATGTCGAGTTCGATAAAACAATATACGAATTCGATATCAATTTCGCTCATCGGTGCGTGGGTTTTATTCTCAAAGTTTTGTTATCGAAACCAGGAAAGCTCTACGTGCGTACGATTAGTACGGTGATTCACTAGGGATCATCGTGTTCATTGCGCCATGGTTGCTCCAGGCAATGGAAATTCTATTATTAGATACCTATAATGCTATATACAGTACTGTACAATTTTCACTAATCGTTTAAAGCGGCGAGTCAGTGAGACATGCACGTTTATCATACCGGACCGCTTTCATTTTGTATGTCCTCGCGGGATGTCCTAAACAATTAGACTAATTTTCAATAATATGAATATCGGTGTACATCCCTCGCGGCGAAGAACCTAATCATATGCATATATATATAGGTATCTGGTATATAATATTATGTACCTACCAACAACGTATACTCCTAACGATTATCAGAGAATACACAGCCTGCGGTACTGCAGCGTTGTGTCGATGTGACTTATGACACGATCAAACGGCAATATCGATTACAAACTAATGTATTATAATATTATTATATTATTTAGTGTACGTATACATATATTTGTACTGATACTCCCATAAGTGAATTTGATGGTTTTAATCGTTTACTACAACGCGTATGGGGCGTATACAGAGCTAGTTTCGAGAAACTGTTTCAAACATAATAATATTAAAATGTTATTTATATATCTACAAGTAGCTCAATATCCGGCTTAATCAATGCGTATATAAATTATAGTATAAGATATAATAATGCAGTTTCGATGGACTTTTCTTCCTCTTTCTCCTATTGCACTCGCCTAATCACCTCATATAGTTCCTACACAATACTAAGACGTACTATTGAAATTTGACCGTAAAGTATTTGGGGGAAACCATCTATCTGTTCTAAACAAATATGTAATCTAAATAATCATTGGCCAAATTGTAATAATGAAAGAAAAATCGTATTATAAAACAATAACGAATAATAATTCAAATATTTATACATATTAGGTGTTATATAAATTCTTGACAATTTCAAATCAAAATATTTTGTTTTAATTCTGAACGGACGGATTTTTTATAATAATATACTATATAGGTAGTCTTCTAATCTGAACTAAGATTCGTCTACGAATTAAATTACCACATAATATTATGTTTATTACATAAAATGTATACAATATATACCTATAGATTGTATATTTTTCAAAATAAAAATATTAAGTATATTAAAAAAAAACATTAATTCCTTGAGGCGTTGCTGAATCGTAGATATCATCACATCTTAACCATATATATACTTTATATATTGTTATACATAGGTGATGATCTTAAATAGCGATTATGGTAATACTATCTATAACTTGACTTCTTATCAGAAATCTGCAATCTCGTTTGTGGTATATATTCGAAGCTCGTAGTCACATAATACGTGATGTAACACAATACACGCTGATCACTACGTCTGCGATGTACGACAAGTGACAACCATGAGGTTTGAATGGTCTAAAGGGGCGATAATGTGCGATATTGCGGTATATCGGTATAAAAAAATATATGGTTAATACCGGGGGTTGGTCTGGCGTACTCGCGTGCTCCTGGAAACTTGGCGAAATCGGGATGGCAAGGTGGCTTCGTATAAATACTGTCGGCTTTTTAGTCAGACATTACTGCAGAATTTGAACGGTGTGGGTAGTGGTTATCGTACCTACTGGATGGTTGACGTGTTGTTACAATATTATGATTGGCGTTTGGTATAAATGACTTAAGTCAAAAATTGACATTTTTGTCTCATATAGTGTTATTAGAATCAAACATTTTTATATTCTGTTGGTACAGATCACGTAAGTCAAAACTATAACTCACTCAATCAGTGAAATTTGTTTTAGTCTAAACATTTTAAGTCACATTATATTGAGTACAAAACACGTAATATATCTAGTTAAGAATTGGGAATCGGACAAAAATAATTTTAAAATGGTCTTAATATATTAAGTCAAGTTTAGTATGATCATTTTAAATGCATTCTCTGATAGCGTAAGTCGTATAAAGTAAAAATGCCATCATCTTAACATATAAAAGTTGGTAATTGAATTAAATTGATATTATCGGATCAGATATTACTGTCGACGAATGATTTTTCAATGTTTTGTTTAATCTTCCTGAAAACGAGTCGTATAAGACCGTACGCCAAAGAATACCATACGCGGTATTCATCATATTATACCTACGTTATGCTCACGTCCGCATCCGTCTGTCCACAGGAACATCACACCCACCGAGAACCCCACCGTGGCGCTGTTGGCGTTCGGCGAGGGGTGGCACAACTACCATCACGCGTTCCCGTGGGACTACAAGGCGGCCGAGCTGGGCAATTACCGGTTAAACTTCAGCACGGCGTTCATCGACGGGTGCGCCCGGCTCGGTCTGGCGTACAACCTGAAGACTGCCAACGCCAGTCTGGTGGAGAAGCGGTCACGGAGGACGGGCGACGGCACCAAACGGCACCACCACCAGCACCACAATCACCACCACGTGGAGGGTGGCGTCTGGGGATGGGGCGACGAGGACATGGCCGAAGACGACAAGCGGGTCGCGCAAGTCATCGACTGACGGCAATGACCGTGGCGGCGGACTTTCGGTCGGCGAGACCGATTTTAAATTCTATTTTTATTGTATATATATATATATATATATATATACGTACACATTCCTCCGAAATCACGTGTACACCTATCGATATTATATAATATACTTACGTGTAGATCGTATCAATCATACCCTTCGAGACGAGGTCCTCTTAGTTCTTACGGTTTAATTTAATCTTATTTTTTTTTTATGTACTAGACGTATATACAACTTATATACTAGCGTTATTGTATTTGTATAATTATTATTATTATTGTTTTTTTTTTTTTGTATAGATAACCGATCTATCTATCAAATAAAGTTTTTTTTATCCTCATAATTTATCAATTTTATTTGTATATATTTTTACAGAACTGAATGCTGTAATATTTAAATTATTTTACCATAATTTTTTTTTTTGGCACGGAGAACCACATTTATGCATGTACAATATTATAATATCAGTGGTGCTGATTAAACATTTTACAGTACCTATACGCTATAATACCAAAGATATTCGAAATTCCGTTCATTTGACTAGTGAATGCATTTTTCAATTTAATATTATTGTCTACTAAATATTCATAATTATTACGACCCGTGTAAGAAATGGTAACAGTGAATGATTTCACATTACCATAAACCATAATTATTCGATATAATCAAAATTAAATGGAGTTTACGAAACAATATGTAAACGTAAATGTTATTTCTACACTAAATAGCCTAATACCCATAATATCAAATCGAATATTATATTGTTTATCGTTTATGTGTGTACAAATATGCTGAATATAAAAATATATCGTGCATCATTATTTTACTATGACAAATGAAAACTGTGATTTTTGTGGAAATATTAAAAACAATATATATTTATAAGACTTTGTTTATTACAATGTCAACATTATTTTAAATGAATGTTCACAGCAGTAAAAATACCGATTTGACATACCAACGGCGATAATGATAATTCAAATTGATGATAAAATTTATATCTATCCTATATTTAAAAAAAAACAAATACTTCTCTTCCTAATATTTATATATAGTCTGATTATAAAAAGTATTACCTAATTTTAACAATAATAATGATTACTACAAACGTAGGTATATGGGGTATATGAAATGGTGTCTAAAACATTTTTAGAGAATTTCACATTTTCTGATAATAATTTATTTAAATTTTTTTCATCTGGTTCATTGTTTTTCTATAAGTCATATGTAATATCATTATAATAGTATCCATACATTATAGGCCCCTACGACCTGCGATTTTGTTTCTTCAATATGACATTATAATTTATTGTAATATTATGTTTTGTAATAGCAGTGCTGAAAATGCTTACAAGGTGGGTACGACACAATTCCACGACTCTAAATATTGTACTCTTCTCGTCAAAGTAAGTAATCTGTGTATCTGTGACCGTCAGTGGCAATAATATTGCAATTCGATCGGTGTACAGACCGTGTACGATGAAGCAAAAGTGGCATATATATATATATATAGGTTTGACGGCAGCTGTCAGCCGTGTACTGCAAAACTGTACAGCCAATATACTGATATATATATATTTTGGAAAACTCATAGTTTTTATTCTATTCGCTTACTGTGCTTACACGACCGAGAGTGGTGTGCAGCTGGCCCGGTGCACTATGTATATAGTCTCATACAATCGATATTTCAAGGAGTTCTTTATACGCTATAACAATAATTATAATTATTATTATTGTCTTCGATTATTGGCATTCACGCCTCAAGCGAACATGCCAATTAATTAACGCCCACTGCGTACCTCCATATAATACTGGCCCGACTGATTTAGTTCTAGCACTAGACTTGGCATTTTCTTTCGGTTCTAAATGGTAATAAACATTAAATAACTCGAATTTCACCTCAGTCTATTCCGTTGCAGCGCTGGTTCTCCACCCTGGTAACCGTATTATATGTGCACTCTGCACGTATCCATACATTTTTCCTTGACATTTTAATGGCGGCAATTTACAACGTCTCCGCGTTTTATTTGTTTTGCTTACATATTATACCCAACGACACTCGCGTCGTGCTCATTCTACATTTGGGTACCTATATAATATACGTACTATATTACTACGATATTATTTTTATCTTTATTCGACACGATAAATCATATTTAATTACCGTGCGACCGATAGTAATATTATTGTTCGCAAATCAGAATCATATACGGAGACGATTCTGCGGCTCAAAATATCATACTTTACAAATGTGTACGTAGGTAGGTATGTATTGTGAAATAACGTTGAAATAATATAGGTACTTACTACAAGACGTATGAGATAGAACCGTTATAAAACCTAATTTTGTCCGTACCTAAGTCTTTAATATAATATTTTACTTTTTTTCCAATTGATTTATGGCTTCGATCACCTCGACGCAACCCACAGTGGCGCATCACTATTATTATGGAATTGAAATGTAGAAAATACACTGACTTATTGTAACCGAGAGATAATTTTCCAATGCTTACATAATATTAAACGATCCGTGTATAATTTCAATAAGTTTATTTTTATATCAATCATTTTTTTATTTTTTTACAATGACATATCATAGCGTCAGACCATTAAGTCCACAGTAGGTATGACATAACATATTTATTAAATATTATGGTCAGAAAAAAAAAACATTATATGGTTGTAGGTTATTGATTGATATTGCAATCGACTTTTGTGTACACGTTTGAAACAAAAATTGCAAATTAAATAATATATTGCCTTATAACGTGAAATGAATCGTAGCAAAATACCAACCTTATATTATAAATTATAACTTAAAATTTCTTAAAAAAAATAATAAGTTGAGTTATGATGTTTCAACTATAGATTTTTATTATTTTAAGTTTGAAATTTCGAGTCATATTGTAATATTAGGATAACATTCAATGCGATTAAAATTGAGTATTCAAAATTTATGTCATTTTTATACTTCTTACTGTTTCATCAGAAAATTTATCCAGCAAATCTTAAAAACTGTAATGGATGCACAAAAAATATAACAATATATGTACCTATCTACCTAAACACTTTAAAAATGTTTTTTAATAAAATTGTTATTTTCCGTTAAACGGCTTACACTAATATTACTCGGATAATACAAAAAACTTTCATGCAACTGCAACATCTGTAGACGAAAAGTTGAATATGCATATCTGTATATTTTGAATTTTTCAAGAAAATCGTAACCAAGCAAACCAAACTACAATTTTCATTTTTCAATATCACCTTAAATCATAATCATTTTATGCCATATAGTTATTGATATTTGATAAGAAAACACAATTATATACTTATAATATATAAATAGTTCAAACATAAACATAAAACAATGGTCAATCAATTTGATTTTGATTTTCTCGTTTTAAAACTGCCCTTTTTTTAATTATATTAAACTATATTCATATAATTTTACTTGTATTCATATTTTATGAATCAATTTACCAGCATAATTAAGTTTGTATGTTCCTTTTATGTTTATAAGAAATATCAGTAGCCAGTAGGTAATTAATAATTATTGACCTTTATAATTTTTAGATTTTCATTTTTAGGTCTAAGTCTTGTAACTTTCGTATTGTTTTGGTCTTGGTCTTGCAAACCTAATCTATGTCTAGGTCTTGCCTAGGCGAGTACCATCATGGTCTTCGTCTTGTAGTAAGAGCCTTGCGAGAGCGCAAGACGAAGACTAACTTTGATCATCACTAACTGTAATTGTTAGTGTTAAATTTGAATTCAATGATATAATATCATTGTACACGAAAAACGATTCTGAGCAAAGACGGTTATAAAGGGTAGCTCACACTTTGTGGATGTTTCATATTGGATTTTGGTCCAGTAGAATATAACATAACTTTCATGTAACAGTACTGTAATAACTTAAAAATGAGAATAAATATAAGAACGACTCCTGTCGATAATTATATTAAAATCTGATGTTAGAATATTAAATATAAGCTATTACCTTCCTCCAGGTGTTCGGAGGGCTCTCGAGATCGTGTATTCGAGAATTATATCAAATACACCATACAATATAATTTTATGTAAAAAGCAAATATAATGTTATAACTGCAATCAATATAAAATATTATATTAAATGCCTTACCTGATTCGCAGTTGTTTGTGTATGATATTATAGGAGTTTTAGGTTTTAAATGAAACAAAGTAATACTTCAAATGCACAAAATTGAGTTAAAGAACGCACTGATTATTGCTCGCACAAGGAGTCCAGTTGTCGCTCGTTGAAATTGGTTTTTTTGAGACTTGAGAGGTTGTTACTCTGGTGGTTGGTGCTCATGCACTGGTTTAAGGGACGACGAGGATATGTTGACCAGGGAGTGGTAGGTGGTATATAGTTCAAAAAGTTATCGTGAGCCTCGGAACTAGATTATTCTTTGGCGGCAGATACACTTTTTGCCTTTCCTTCTCTCTGGCAGTCTGGTGGCATATAATAAAGTCACACACCCTACATTTTACCGTTATAAGTGAGTGCCGATTTCATAATCCGTAGACATATCATACAGATCGACTCTTTTTGTCGTTTATAATAGTTTTATTGGATGTGACCGATTTCTACAAACGACAGTCTGGCCGTTATTTATTATCCTATAAGATTTTTATAATGGTGTGTGAGCATATCATTACAGTATTGTTTTGAATATTCCAAAACACAATAACTTGTTATGTACTATAACAATATAATATATATTATAGCTCTGTCTATTTCGTCTTGGAGTGGATAAGTTTAAACTGATTTCCTAAGAATAGGTCTATCGAGTTTAAATAGTTTAGACCATCCATATGAGAACCTCTCCAATCGACCGATCGACTAAATTATCACTAGGTGCCCAAAATACGCCGAAGCCCAGACAATTTCAAAAAACCAAAGATCCCTCCGACTTCCTCAAAAGTTAAACATTTTAACTAATTTACTACAAAATATTTTTTTTATTTTAAATTTGAACTTAAAATGCTTATAAATAAAAATTGTACATATGTATTTTTAATATTTTTCAACTGCTAAAGTAACAATATATCAGGAGCCTTATATTAAATGGCCATGCTTTTTTAAACAATAAATAAAATGTTATTAACAAATATAGAAAAAAAAAAATAAAAATATTGGTAACTGAAAATGTCCGTAAACATTTCGAAAACAGTCAATATATATTGAAAATTTATCAAGTATAGGAATTGATAAAACAAACGTATGATATAAATTTAAAGTGACTACGGTTATTCGTTTTTGAATAACACACTACACAGCTTTAAGTATTGTACATATAACAAAATAATATACCTTATTTTAATATAGGCTTCGGCAGTTCTTATTTGTACACATGGCATATATTAATTTCATGGCGTATACGAGTGTTATAATTTTCAATGTGTATAATAAATCAAACATCACTAAAATAATATATTTTTTCAGCTTTCATAACAAAATTGTACTGGAAATTCAGCACTAATTCTTATGGTGGTTTATAACAATAACCGGTATCGAAATATATGCAGATATTTTGTATGTAAACACACTAGGTAAACAAAAACAATTTAACATGTGGTCCAAACTACAAAAGAAAAAGAAAACCAGCACTTACGGTCAAGTTGCAATTAAAAATGTGTTAAATGTTCACAGAGCGAATTACATTCCGAGGCCCAAATAAGGGTTTAGTTAACAGTATATCATGTAGTATATCATGTCAAAAGAAGTCTATGAATTCCCCGTCACCATAATATACATTGAAAATTGTTATTTTTATAACCAAAATATATCATGATGGAATTTAATCGGGGATTGCATTGAAAGCAAAACATTTTGTTATGTGTAGTTTTGAATCAAAACGCTACACAACCTTAGTGTTTATTGTTTTTTATAACAAAATGGTGTTGGATTTGTACACGTGTGAACCTTAAGCCGGTACCATTTGTCGTCTCTGTTTACTAATTCAGAATATTTAAAAATTTGCCTGCAGCAAAACCCGTGGTACTGTGTTACTTTTAATATTGGATTGAATTGTTCTATTATCAAATTTAATGGTAAACATAATGTCTAAATTCTAGATATCATATTATGGATTGCTATGACACCTCGAAAGTTTATTTTTTATTTTTTATTTTTGAATTAATTTATGGGCGTTTTAAAATTATAAATGGTTGAATGATCATAAATTGCAATTCTTTAAAATTATAATCTCAAGATGACATCTCGAGGTGTCTTAGATATATGTTTGTCATTACATTAATTATGAGACCTTTTTTTAAATTTTTTTTTTCTTTTAAGATACGACAAACTGAGGTACATCATTTTAAGTTTGAGGACTATATAGGACTATATGGTGGAGGTGTATATTTCACGTTTTATTGGTTGACGAATTGATTACAATATGAGAGGCTTTAAAGTTTAAATATTGTACACATACTAAACCAAACATATATCACATAATGATATGGACAATGGATATGATATGAATGGTATAATTATGTTGTGATATTTTTATGCAACTATAATATGTTGAATATTAACCAGAAAAATATATTTTTTTTATTACAACATTTTATGGAGAAATCCACAGAAACTGTCTAAAAAAAATAATATCATATTTCTATATGTTTATTGATTTTTATAAATGTTACATAATAACAATTTATTAAATATTCAAACTTTTCGACCCAGTCAAAAAAACGTTATCGACATTTTTAGAATAAATACTAAGTAAAATAAAATATAATATCGTTAAATGTCTATAAATAGGTAAAAAAATAATAATTTTCTAAATATTTAGAACATGAAGATTGTAAAATAGATATTTTTAGAGTTTCAGGTTAAGTAGAATGTTTTATTTAGGTTTTGAATGATTCGAATGATTTTAAAATTATTCTGGTTAAATGGGTTTCGGGTGTTGATTTTTCAAGGGTCTTCAAGGTTGTTACGGATTCCGATTAATTCATGGTCCAAGGCTGTAAACCATTAATGCAATGTTTTCAAAAACAACTAAATCAAGCTATCGTAAAATATGTTAGTACCTGCCTATCAATATTAAAAAATCAAATATGATATTATATTCTTGATGTAGGGTGACAGAATGTTTCGACAAACAAATCAACAAAGTTCACACTACACAGCTTTAAGTATTGTACACATAACAAAATAATATATCTTATTTTAATATAGGCTTCGGCAGTTCTTATTTATACACATGGCATATATTAACTTCATGGCGTATACGAGTGTAGTAATTTTCAATGTGTATAATATATTAAACATTTACTAAAAATAATATATTTTTTCAGCTTTTATAACAAAATGGTGGTTTATAACAATAACCGGTACCGAAATATATGCAGATATTTTGTATGTAAACATACTAGGTAAACAAAAATAATTTAACATGTGGTCCAAACTACAAAAGAAAAATGTAACCATCACTTACGACTATGTTGCAATGAAAATGTGTTAAATGTTCACAGAGTAAATCACATTGTGGGGCCCTAATAAGGTTATGGTTAACAATATCATGGCAAAAGAAGTCTATAAATTCCCCGTCATACATTGAAAATTGTTATTTTTATAACCAAAATTTGCCATGATAGAATTTAATTGGGGATTGCATTTGAAAGCAAAACATTTTGTTATGTGTAGTTTTGAATCAAAACGCTACACAACCTTTGTGTTTATCGTTTTTTATAACAAAATGGTGTTGGATTTTTACACGTATGAACCTTAAAGCCGGTACCATTTGTCGTCTCCGTCTACTAATGCAGAATATGTAAAATTTACCTGCAGCAAACCTGTGGTACTTTGTTATTTTTAATAGATTAATTGATTTTTATAAATTGTTTTATAATAACATTACATTAAATATTTTGACTTTTAAACCTAGTAAAAAAATGTAATTGACATTTTTAGAATAAATACTAAGTAATATAAAATATAATATATTTAAATGTCTATAGATAGCTAAAAAAAATAAATAATTTTCCAAATATTTAGAACATGAAGTTTGTAAAATAAATATTTTTAAGATTTCAGGTTAAGTAGAATGTTTTATTTGGATTTTGAATAATTCGGATGATTTTAAAATCATTCTGGTTAAATGGGTTTCGGGTGTTCAAATTCCCAAGGGTTTATAGGCTTGTTACGGATTCCGATTAATTCAAAGTCTAAGGCTATGAACTATTAATGCAATTTTATCAACAACTAAATCAACCTACTGTAATGCCAATTGTAAAATACGTTAGTAGGTACCTATCTAGCAATATTAAAAAAACAAATTGTGTTATTATATATACTTGATATAGGATGACAGACTGTCTCCGCTCACAAACGAATGTCAAAGTAAACAATAATAATTTATCATTGAAGTATTGAATTCAAATTGATCACATCCACTACAGTGACTTATACCTAATGACGAGAAGCACTCTTGACACATATTAAAATATCAAATAAATAATCGATAACATTAAATTTATAGGCTGGATATAACTTTTTATTTTATTTGATGGGTTTTTCGTTTAAAAGTTATAAGTGTAGCGTTATCTAACCTTGGCGGACAAGACACCAAGTAAACTACGTTTGTTGTATGAATATGTAATATTCTATATTTGTATCTATATAATTTAATATTATATACAAATGGATATACTGTCTGTCTGTAATTTATAAACCCGAAAACTACTAGACCGTTTTCAGTAAAAGTTATAACTATAGATTCCTATTGAGACTTGGAGGGTGTTTATAACTTAATTTTTAGACACCTAAAGGGTAGGTCACACTTTGTGGATGTTTCATGTTGTATTAGGGTCTATGTAACATAACTTTTATGTAACAGTACTATTTTGAATTTTCCTAATCTTTAATTTATTATGTACCTACTATAATATAGATTTTATAGGTTATAGGAACCTACTACGAAATATAAACATACATATGTTTAAAAACTATTTTCATTAATGTTTAAATATGATTTAAATAATGGTTGAATATTTAATTCTAGCGTCGAAGAATGTATAAAAAAAAAATGATTCATATAAAATATTAAACACGATTACACGAAACGATACTGGCATGGCAGCATACGGCTGTCGACGGATGGACAGACACCAAAAGCGTAATAACAATTAACAGCTTTCAATCGGTTAGGTTAGGTTAGGTTAGGTTAGGACAGTGTATATTATCATCTCGAGGCAGGAGTTGCCCATTTAAACCACGTGTGTCTAATTATTGGTATATTTTGTCAGTCGTTATTACTAATATTATATACTGAATCAATTATATTGCCTAATTAATTGGAAAACATCAGAAAAATTGTGTAGATTATCCTTTTGTAAAAATCATTAGAATTGTGCGGTTAGAAATAAGTTATTAATAAAAACGTGCAAACTTTTCAAGAAAAAAATATAATGAAATCTGGAATAACTACGGCCACTTGTGTTGTCATTGTCATCGGCACCCTCTCAATTTCGTGTACACAGTTGTTCACAAGGTGGAAAAAATATTATTATCTATATAGTTACGACGCGTTTCACTTATATGTGCAGCTATTTTACATACCTTCCTATTTAGTATAATACTGAGTATTGACTAGAAAACATTGCATATTAATCTCATATTCAACGCTGTAAAATATTATTCAGTTATTGTACAGCAGATTTATACCTATAAACATGGGAAAAATTATTAATTTTATGATAGCTATATTTTTTATATTAAATGTTCTAAGTTATACACACGCTGGTATAGGTAAGTATCTATTTATTTGTGTTTACTACTTATACAGTATACATGACTTATAACAGATTCATATTAATAGGCATGATATAGATAATATAGATAACCATAGGTGTGAAATACATAATTGTAATTTTAGGTCATAAACTAAAGATATAATAATCAAATATGAAATAATATTATTTGACATCATAAGGTTTTTAGCAAAATTATATTTTCCAGAAAATAATATCCTTTTGAATCAGTATTTGAATCAACTAGCAAGCACAATATTAGTATGAAATTTGTGATTTTTAGTAGATTAAAATTTATATCGTCTACCTGATACTTCTAATGATATAGTTAACACTTTTGCTAACTATTTTTCTAGCGTTTATGAAAATGATGATTATTTCAATGTAAATTTTAAACCACATAATCAACCCAAAGTTCTTTTCTCTTAACTCCAGTCTTGTTCGGTTGATCTAATAGTGTTATTTGATTCACTTCGCTCCTTAAGTTCCAATTACAGACTCCAGTACCGGTACTGATTTTATACCAATCATATTCCTGAACACAATAAGAAACTATTATACATAACATTATAATATTATTTATAACATTTATTACTAACCATTAATTATTTTGGTTCTAGTTGAAGATTGTATCAGTAAGTATTATTATATTTTACTTCACAACATATAACTCTACATCATACACCTGTATAAAATGATTTCTGTTTTAATTATAATGTGATCACTTTTACTTATACATACACTTTTATTCAAATAGTAAGCAATAAGTTCAATAAATTATTGAATAAAACGGAAAGTAGGAAACCACTGTGAAAAATAAAAAAACAGAATTTGTCAAAAAGTGCTTTTGCGATAAAATTCCCACTTTTCTGTAATTTTAAATTCTGAGTGGAACGATGATTGTATTGATTTTACAATGATGTGTGTTTATTTTTTATTTTTTTATTTTTTTTTAGTGTATCTGTGTACACGATAAGTAATTGAAATTATGCATTGATTTTCAACTTCAGTATCTAGTTCGAAGGGAAAGTGAATATTGTTGGTGCATAAAGAAGGTCAAAATTTAAAATTCTCAATAGTTTCCAAAGTGCCTGGAAAAACAGCATAAAAATTAAGGAAAACGGGAATTTTTACTCAATATCGGGTTTTCACAAAATCATTTTTGGTTTTTGGTGTAACTCTAAAAAAAATGAACGTAGTGACATTTTTACTGATCGTTTATATTTGCATTTTCAATGCACGATAAAATTTTCAAAATTTTCAAACAATTTTGATATGTTTTGAACTGTTTAGGAAAATTGTAATAGTCTTTCTTTTATGAATGTCAATAAAACTTTATTTGTCGGGTAAAATAGCTTGAAAATTTAGTACAAGGCTCCTACTATATTGTTTCAATGAACTTTGGCACAGTTTTTGTATATAAGCATTTAAAGTTCAAATCTTGACAATATACTGAAAAATCACAAAAATTAGCAAATTATTTTGAGCTGGGAATTCATAAAATTTTTTTTTTTCAATCTAAGATTTGAAAATGTAATGCAAGATTCCTCATAGATTTGTCTACCTTTATCAAAAAAAAAAATGTCTACAAGCAAATCAAATTTAATTTCATGAGCGTTTGAAATTCATATTTTTACAATATTGAATACCTATTCACTCGATTTCTCATGTTCTGGTTTTGTTATTTAAAATAATTGTAGATACATGGAAATTTTACTGAATGTTTATATTTTCATTTTCTATACACCATACAATTTTGAAAATATTTTGACTCTTTTTGGGCTGTTTACGGACATTGTTAGTTTTTTTTTCTATAAATATCAATTATATAAAAAGCCTGAAAATTTAATGCAAGGCGCCTGATATATAGTTACAATAGCAGTTGAAAAATATTAAAAATACATAGGCACAGTTTTTTTTAAAGCATTTAAAGTTTGAATTTAAAATTTCATAATTATTTTGTAGTTGAAAATGTATAAAATGTTCAACTTTTATAGCGAAGGATTGAAAATTCAAAAAAAGGTTCCACGTAAATAGGTTATATTTAAATAAATATATTCACAATATCATGAAATATACTTACTGACCGTTTTCGCTTAAAATCGTTTTTCGTTTTTTTTATATAATGATATTATTTAATACTATCCATTACAGTGACCCACTTGTAACCTACTGTACAGCAGAGCGACATCCACATACCCGCATTTTTTTTTTAGTGTTTTATGCCAATTATTTAGGAAAAATCTTTTGAGAATTTTTAATTTTGACTTCCCAAAAGTATCAACTACGTACTTAACTTACAAAAAAAAATATTCAAATTTAAAATCAAATATTTTTTCTACTTGGAATCATTATTCATTATGTATATCTTCACCTTCACAAAATATTACTGTAAAATCAATGCAAACTATGTTAATTCAAGTGTCAATCTTATTAAACTTATTAAGTTCATAAGTTGATTTGAGAATTAAGATTTAAACAAGTAAATGCCCACTTTTGATAAGTTTTACAGAACTAAAATGTCTTAAATGTACGGGTTCGAGTCAAACCCGGGTTCCAATAATTCGTTTAGTTTGTAATACAATTAAAAAATACCTACCTAAAAATTATTATTTGATGTTTTGGGTTTATCACCTACGGCTACAGTTCTACAGTTCAAGTATTCCGAATATCATATTCCAAAAATCCGAAGAGACTCGCGCCACTCGCACAATGTTAGGTTTCTAGTTTTTATATTTATACTTGTGGAATTTTAGTTACACTGAAGTAGATGTTAACAATTTTAATATACAGTAATACATTTATTACTTGGTAGAATAAGCTTATCTAAATAAATAAATATTTGTAACTATGTGTAAATATGATTACTGTAGGTACGCTTTTAGCGTAGGTATAATATATTAAAATGTACCTATTACTAATTTAACTTTTACACTAATTTAATTTGATAGCTGTATAATGTCTAATCCTAATACCATGCCTAAGCTATATTTATATTACATAAACCAGTTGATAGTTTTATAAATAGTCGTTGTTATTTGAAACATCGTATCATTACAGAGGAACTCAATGATGCCAAGTTAGTGTTCAGAGATGAAATAGAGAGTGAGAATTAAATTTATATCCTTGAAAATAAAACTATTTTTTTGATTAGTACCTATGTAATTTATTTAGTTGTTATTTTTAATAGTATGGCATGCATTGTTCATAACTAAAAATCTTATAGCCTATAAGTACTAATTTTGTATACCTAAAACATATTATATTTAATTTACAACGAAAAAGTTCTAACTAAGTGAAAAAAATATATTACAACCACAAGGTTCTCTATTTGAAGATCTTCTTGGTTCATATCCACAGGAACTTTTTACATTTTTGTTTTTTTTACGTTAAGTTTTGATTAAAAAAAGTAAATATATCAATTGTTAATGCAGAACAAATTAGTGAATTTTTAAATGTGCCAAACATTAAAAAGCAAGTGGAAAATAGTTTAAAATACCCTTATAAAGTTAGCAGCACAACTATGACAAACATATATGCAATACATCCAACAAACTTTGGAAAAAAAATAATCTTCGCAATAAAGCATAATCTCTGTCAGCTACACAAAAGTTTCAAAAGTTCTCCTGGCAAAAATAATGTCCAACAAATTTTCAAAGTGGTCCAACAGTGTCCAACAAATCAAGCTGGACATTTTTTACAATGGTGAAATTTTGCTAACGTTAAGTTGTGCTGTTAGAGTATAGTTGGCAACACAAAAGTGTCAAAAGCTCTACCAGCAAAAATAAAGTCTAACAAAGTCTGGGGGTAATCCAACCATGTCCAACAAGTTTGTTGGGTGTATTGCATATGTGTCTGTCATAGTTGTGCTGCTAACTTTATAATGGTGTTTAAAATGGCTCTCCTGAACATTTTTATATTTTGAAATATCCTCTTTTGGTCCTGAGCTCACGAATTTTGTTAGTTGAAAACCAACAATATCAGAAGAATGCGATAAACACATCATGAATTTATTGGATTTTAACTTTTATTGGCTCAATTTAATGAAACAGTCCCCGAAAAAATAGATGAGCGATTTATATTTATACCGACTTTTACCGTAATTTTCCTTATTTCTTTTGCCAACATGGTTTACCTTCTAAAATAAATAGTAGTAGACACACAGACTTATTATAATGCTAAATGCATCCTTCAATTTCTCTCAACTTGGCGGATCATATGAATTCCTTGCAATGGGCTGAAATCAGGAATTTTTACAATAATTTAAGTACGTATTATATATTTATAATTTAGAATGTTGGAAACCTGTATTAAGTTGGGTGATGGTAGCCGATGGATTAAGTAAGTATATATTCATTATTTATTGTCACAGTTGGTATTTTCAATCGCTGTGGTAAAACATAATTCCGTTTATTGATTAGTTTTGAATTTACAAATATTTTATTATCACGTAACACGAGTTATAGGCCGCTCTAGTAAAATTAAAAATATACAACGCAAAAGAGATAGCATTATTGTGCACCGAATGCCACCGCCGTGGCAGAGTGTAATAGACCGTCAGCCTATAATATATACTACTATTTGCTAAGTATATTTGACAAGCCTGTGTAAAAACGAGTTAAAAAGTGAAAATTAAGTTAAAAGTTAAGTTAATAGTAGTATACATATTTTGTACATATTTTTCGTGGTAGCAAACATTTTTCAAGCGAGAATGTCCCCCTTGAAGACTTTTATTTTACACAATACGGAGATTACACACTGATTGTCCTCCAAATTACGCCTTGCACAAAATAGTATATTGTGAAGCAAGGGCGGGAAGTTAGCTATTTCAGTCGCGGGCGACGTGTGTGGCACGAGCCGTAGGCGATTGCCGCATTTCGCCCAAGACTGAAATTGCCTTCCCACACGAGCCACACATACTATTTTTTGTCACACCTCTGCGTTCATTGATCGCGCCATCACGGCAAACGTAATTCAGGCTAGGATCTATACAACAACCAGTCTTGTCTACGAAAACAATATTTCATGAAAGAAACGATTTGGTTTTATTTATTTTAAGCGTCATGCATAGAGGTTATAATATGAATATAAGATGTAACCAAAAGTTTATGTTTTGTAAGGACCGTGGTATAGATTTCAGTATAAATAATAAATATTACATAAAAATAAAATAAGTATAAAAAATTTAATCAAAGCAAAGGTAATGCATTATGCAGGGATCTATGCAACGACCAAATTATTTTACGAAAACAAAAAATGTTTACGCGTCATGCAAGGAGGTTATAATATGAATATAAGATGTAACCAAAAGCTTATGTTTTATGAGGACCGTAATATAGATTTTAGTGTCTGTTTGTTCAGAGAATACGCGTGACATCTGAGCTCAGTACTCTTGGGGATTTCCATTTTACCGATAGGTCCAACCAGAAAAGTTGCTCAAACAGAGATTTTGAGTTATACGATGGATATTTTTGTTTATAAATGGTTATCAGAGAAATGTTTAGTTGGTTGCCATTGGTTAATAAGGCAGATCAGGTACAAGCGAAAAGAAAACGGGAATTTAGACGCAAAATCCATCTTTCACTGAATCGATTTTGGTTTTTGGTGTAACTCCAAAACAAATGAATGTAGATACGTGACATTGTACTGAATGATTATATTAGCTTTTTCTATACATTTTAAAATTTTCAAAATATTTTGAACTGTTTTGAACATTTTCAGTTTCCAATTTTATTAGTCTTTTTTTTCTCTGAATGTCAATAAAACCTTATTTGTTGGGTAAAAAAGCTTGAAAATTCAATGCAAGGCTCCTGCTATAATATTGTTACACTAACAGTTGAAAAATATTAAAAATACATATGCACAATTATTTTTTACAAGCATTTAAAGTTCAAATTTATCATGATATTATATCATTGAACTGAAATTTAACACCATCCATTACAGTGACCTACTTGTGAACTTCTGTACAGCAAAATGACACCCACTTTCCCACCTTTCAATTGTTGACATTACAGATAACTGATTACAAATAAGTTATTACTAATTAGTGAAATTAATAGGAAATTTGTTCAAACGCAAACATGAGGGTCGGTAATCGACAAATATTTATAGATCAGTGTAGGATTCGATATATGCCTATATTATAGTTATCGCTTTATCTATAATTTTCAATTATCAATCAATTGGATTTAAAGAGCTATAATGCTATATCATTTGATGTTCAAATTCCTGATACGTTGTATTTTTATAATAATTGTACTAATAACAGTACTCATTGTTAAATTTTCTAAAATAATAAAAATGAAAAGAATAAAAGAATATTATTTGACGAAGAAGAGTATAGGAAGTCTCTTACCTGCGTTAAATGATAAAAATAAAAACCCAAAAATTTTGATGTATATGATTATAATTTTTTAATGTAAGCACCGTTCCCACCTTCGTTTAAAATAGCTGTATACGCCACTATAAATACGTGCAACATCGGAAATTAACATTATATATTTTATTCTTTTTGTATTGTTTGTATTGCTTAGTACGAAGTGGTAAAGCCTCTGGAGGTAAGTAATTGATTAAAAAATGTTCTATGATGATTATTACTAAAAATATTGTGTATCGATCACATAAATCTTCAAATTGTTAAGCATTCATGTATATTTATGACTGTGCATCTAAATAAAAAATATTACACTAATAGGTTAACTAATATATTATATTATTTCAGTTTATACACTTGCTTTTCTAGCAACATTTAACGGAGGTAATAATTAATAAAGTATTTATAATACATGAACTGATATTTAATATAATATTTTAAAATTAATTAAAATACGCACTAAGTACCAATAACAGGTTCTGTAATTATTATATTCAAAAATATTATTTCAAAAAATTAATTTAAATCAAACTGTTTTTATTTTAATTTTTAGATTCAACCTCAATGGGGCCATTAAATTATTGTCAATCCCTTGGAAAAAAGTAGAGTGAATTAATACATAAAAAAAATTAATTTTATTATTATATACTCGCACTTTTAAAACTATGATGGTTCGATGTAAGAAATTTTGTTCTTTATATGATAAAACGATTTTAAATTTTATATTTATGATTTATATAATCGCATTAGACATTAATAACATCGTTTCATTTGATGAAGCGTAATTTTTTTTATATTTATTATGGATTATAATAATGTCTCACCATCATTATACCTTTTTTTCTTAATATTAATACGTGCACATGTGATAAAAAAATTGTATTTATTGAACGGGCGAAGCCCTTTTAGTCATAATGTATATTAAAATTTAAAAGTAAATTATATACGTAAATAATTACACGCATAATCAAATATAAACAACAATTAAATAAAGAAAATAATTTTAAAAGCTTAAAAAATTGTTTAAAATATTTAAAAAATTAGGCATTCACATTCAACCTTTGGTTCGCTAGCTAAATAATTTGTGGTGGCATGAGGGACATAAAAGGAGTGGTAGATCTAGTGAAAGGCAGGTAGGTAAGGGGTACTTAAAGCATATTGGCGAAACAAGATCAATGGATTCAACTTTGCCATTTAACAGTCCTTCAATAAATCGAATACCAACAGTTCGCGGAGTTCAGCTTACGAGGAAAGGCCAAGTAGATTAGTTTTTTATTTTATTTGTTTCTAAAGCTAACGGCAATTTACAAAGAACAATGCATAAATTTTGGTAAATATTAAGGATAGCAATTATATAAGTAACAATATAATTATGAACAATAGTGCCTATGCAATTAAAATAGCGAAATGAAAGGAAATTAATAATACATTAATTAATATGCACATGTATTATTGTCAAATTAAATAAAAAAACATTATGTGGCCCGAGATTAAGATTTATCCTACACTTCACTTGGACTAAAAATCTAGGAGACTCGGGTCCAAATTATTTTACCCATGGTTCTTTGGATAGGATCATTACATGAACAATTAGATTTACAAGTGCTAACCTAACCTGTTGGCTGTTTATTACAGGAACCAATCCTATTTAAACCTATTGAGCAGATGGCTAGCATCGACGTTACCAAGAAATAAATAATTAATGAATCTTATATCTTGAATTTTTCTTCTGAATTTGAGGTTTGATAAGTTTAAAAATTACGATACCTATGACTATGTGTAACTAATATTATGAGGAGGGTGAGTAATTTATAAGAAATAACCAGCAAATGAAAGAAAACGTTTTTGAAACATTTCAATCTTTAGATGTCTTTCAGTATATAAGGGGACCATATTGTTACAAGTTTGTTGACCGTAGTCTTGTACTCGTCAAGTTTGGATAAAGAGTTAGTAATAAAGAAACAAAAACACGTATAATCAGTTATCAACAAGTTTTTATTGAGTTGAACATATACAGACAACGGCACTGTCTACATTCTCCACTGTCTATTTTACACTCCTCTTATTCCTCATATCTGAAACTAAGACAATCCCTCCTATATTGTGTTAACATATATGTAAGTGCTTATTTGCATTTTCGGGATTGTACTTGTTTATTCTACTTAACAATCACAATTTCATTTCACAATACTATTTGTTTTATATAAATACTACATTTTTTAATTGTTTAATAACTAATGCATCCGTACTTACTACCTTTGCTTATTAATACTTCCCGATCACCTTTCCGCTGTTAAGTTACTTTACTCACTTACTTAGAGATAAATGTAATGAAGTTACTTCACTCGTTAATTAGAGATAAATGTAATCAAGTTACTTTACTCGTTACTCTAATAATATTATAATGAAATTACTTTTCTTCTAATTATCGCACAAACATGACCCAATACCGCACAAAATGCATAACTCAATACCGCACACGTCAGTTTATTTGTCAATAAAAGCGCGCACTGATATACCAAATTAGTTCTCGTTCCCGATCAAGGACATAAAAAGGAGTGGTAGATCTAGTGAAACGCTAGTGTACTTTAAGCATATTAGCGAAACAAGGTTAGTAGATTCGACTTAGCCATTTAATAGTCCTTCAATAAAACTAGTACCAGCAGTTCGCGGTCTTTGCTCAGCCTACTGGGAAAGGCCAAGTTGATTAATTTCTTTTCGTATTATTATTTTTAGGATTTCCTCATTTTTGGTATTACAAAATATAAAAAATCCACGGTGCTCCGACCTTTTGAAGTCTCGGCTCGTGGTTGGCGACCTTACTCGACCACACGACTCTCGGGTCATTAGCGATATGACTCGAGTTGTCACAATTGTCCTACTATCAAATTTAATAGCAAACATAATGTCCAAATTCTAGAAATCATATTAGGTTAGGTGATTATCGCTGAGGCACCTAGAAAGTTTATTTTTGATATTTTAATTTTGAACCAATTTATGGGCATTTTTAATTTATAAATGGTTGAATGATCAAAAATAACAATTCTTTAAAATTATAATCTCAAGATGACCTCTCAAGGTGCATTAGACAGGGCTTGAAACCGCTATTAATTTATTTGGTAACTAGTGGTAACCGAAAATTTTTTGGATACCGGTTACCGGTTTTATACCGGTCCTGTTGTTAGCGGTAACCAATTACCGGTACTATATTCAAAATTACAGGTTACCGTTAACTGATAACCGCTTCCGAAAAATGTCGGTAACCGGTAACCGACTGAATACCGGTTTTCTAAAAAAAAAATTGTATTACACCTTTCTAACCGTATACTTAATACAATATTCGTGTTGTTATAGGAATCAAGCTATTTATAGATTTCCCAGTACAATATATGATGAGGGAGATCGGGACTATTGAGTACCGTCATTACCAACCAAGATATTTTATGTTATAGGTAGGTAGAAAATAGAAATGTAGAATACCAATAATTATTTGAATTGTTATTACAAGAATTTAGGTTAGGGAAAAAAAACGAAGATACAATAGTATGATTTAAGAATAGTTTTAAGAAGTTATTATTTATTAAACCATTAGTAACTACGAACGTATAATCATTTATGTAGCTAAAATAAATTAAACATATTATTATTATAGTTCATACGTAATGGTAGTCAGTATTTATAAATACCGGTAATCGGTTCTTAATCTGTTAAAACATATTACGTTATTATAACGTTCCATTTTAGCTGAAAAATTGTCACGGTAACCGGTAACCGATAACCGGGAGTACAAATAGGTTTATAATAACGGTAACCGATTATAGGTTTCCCAAAAATTGGGAAATTACCGGTATTCGGTAAAAAACAGTAACCGGTTTCAAGCCCTGGTCTTAGATAATATGTTTGTCATGACATTTTATCATGGGACTTTTTTAGATTCTGAGCGAAGCGTGGAAGCTAGTAGTTTTATAAAAGTGTTTTTTTTTTATATATCCTGTATACAAAATGTCTACCAGAAGGAGTGCTTCGATTTCAACATATATCATACGTATAGTACCTTATCTTTTAGCAAATTGGATCAATATGGTACTTTAGAGAGGTAATTTTTCGATTTCCTCAATAGTTATTTAATGCCACGAGACAAACTACTGACAAATTACGAAAAATGGGATTTTAGTTTTTAACGCTTTGTTTATCACCGGAGTAACGAATAAAAATTATAATATTATAATATTAATTTAACTTAAAGGCTATAATAAATAATAAAAATTCAAAAAATCCAAACTCATAAACTGTCACCGCTCAGAATCGTTTTTCTTATACAATGATATTATATCATTGAATTCAAGTTTAATACAATCTATTATACATTGACTCACTTGTAACCTACTGTACAGCAGAGCGACATCCACTAACTCGCTTTTTAATAATGTTTTAGATTCTGAGTGGAACGATGAATGTATTGATTTTACAATGATGTGTGTTTTTATATTTTTTTTATTTTTTTTTGTGTCTGTGTACACGATAAATAGTCGAAATAATTCTTCGATTTTCAACTTCAGTATCTTTTGCGATTGGAAAGTGAATATCGTTGGTGCATTGGGAGGTCAAAATTTAAAATTCCCAGTAATTATCAAAAGCGCCAAGAAAAACAAAAGAAAAATGGGACTTTTTACGCAAAATCGATTTTTCACAAAATTAAATTTGGTTTTTGTTTTAACTTTAAAACAAATGACCGTAGATACATGCATTTTTCACTGGTTGTTTATATTTTAATTTCCTATAAACGTTAAAATTTTCGAAATATTTTGATTTATTTTGAACTGTTTAGGGACATTTTCATTTTCGTGGTCTTTGCTCAGGCTACTAGGAAAGGCCAAGAAGATAAATTTTTTATTTTATTTGTTTCTGGCCAAGAAGATAAATTTGGCGGCAATTATTAAAGATACATAAATGTGCAAAGGATAACAAATATTAAGGATAACAATTATATAAGTAACAATAGTGCCTATGCAATTAAAATAGCGAAAGGCAAGCAAAGTAATAATTAATTTAATATACATATTATATACTATTATCAAATTAAAAACAAAACATTGTGTGGCCCGTGATTAAGTTAAGGATCGCTCCGCTCAGAATCTAAAATTTAGTTTTATTACATTATACAATTGTCTTCTTTTGATTCGATTTCATATACCTAATATGACAGTATAACACTGTTTAACTGTAATTTTTAAATAATTTATCGATTTTTTTTTTCTAATATAATGCATTCGCATATATTATTATGTATATTTTAATTCATAATAGACAAGACGTACAAGAATCATTCGATAAAATAAATATACCTAAATATAAATTTGTATAAAACAAAAAGTACAAGCAAATTAGAGCAACATCTGGGCCATAAGCTAATATGCAGTTACAATTATTATAGCTTACTATGACTATATTTTGAATTTTCTTATAAAACAATACATTATTATCAACACAAAAAGAACGGTTTTTTTTAACGTCCGCTGACTTGTGCCTTATAATTTAATGCAATGGGATATAATATAACCGTGTATAATAAGCCGTAGTTACTATGACAATAATATTATACCGTGTACCTACCATATAATGTTTACCTAATGTTTAGCGACATCGAGGGAGCAGGACGTCCGGTCAAATTCGCTTATTAGGTGCTGCGAATATTATATTGTTTCGATACGATTTTAGCGATAGCACTTATACTCGGCGGCGATGAAGTATAGCAGCTTGTTATAATATTTGGTCTTCTGCTCCACGTGATATTATTATCATTTTGTTTGTTATAAAATACGATTTGAGCTCGAAAACAATAAGCTAAACGAACGGAAGAATTCGTATTCAGTTGGTCTAAAACTATCGCTTGCTTATATTATTATATAATATCATAATATACCTATAATAGTACCTACGTCGTATCCGGTCTTTCGTATACGGCCTAAACGCACTGAACATCCATAAAGTTTGGGTGGCCCGTTTGCACAAGTTCGTGTATTTTAATGTATGCAGCAATCGAAATATACGAATAATATTGTGACGCATTAATCTATACCGTAGGTTTATATGACGGTTTTGCCGTTTTGGATTCCCGCGAGGCTACAGGCAGTGTATACGAAACAACATGATAACAATATACAACGATACCCATTGAATATAATCTAAAATAACAATAATAATAATAATAATAATAATGGTGTTCTAAAGTATCTTAGATATTATTTCGTGACATAATACACGAGTACATTATATTATATTATATAAAATAGGTACCTATATTAACAACATAGTATAATATATATTATATTATATTATACGTAAGTATACAACACGTCAAATTCAAATTCAACAACACACACACACATACACAACACACACATATACACGCATGCACACACACTCACACGCGTGTTAAATAATAATAATAATAATAATGACAATAATAATCGTAACTTTTATGACGTAATGATGTATTATAATATCATATTGTAATAAATTAGTGTTTATGAAGTCTTATAGTCCCGCGTGTGCGCCGTTTCCGGTTTCGGTCGCCAGCTTCCGTCGCCGTGGTTGACGGCCACCTGCTGAACGAGCTGCTTGGACGGCTCCCTGAGATCGTACGCCCAACCGATGGCGGCGAACAGGTCCAGCCACAGCGTGGTCGTGTTCAACAGGTATCCGCCGAGCTCAGCTGCCCTGTAGTCCCACGGGAACACGTGATGATAGTTGTGCCAGCCCTCGCCCATAGCCACGATTGACACCACCACGTTCTGTGCCGGTTGAATGCGACTGTGAAACGGATACAAACGGAGTTGGTATAAGAGGTTTCGAGTGGGCGTGTATTTTAATAATATTCAATCGTTTGTCTTCTTTTTATTTTTGTATATGGCCGGTTGATGATTTTTAGGGTAGGGGGTGTACGGACTTGGGGTAAGTGAGCCGCGATCACTGTAAGCACCTATTTATATTTTTATAATATACGTCATATGGTTAAATTCGTCAAAAAATCGGAAACGATAATATTAGAAACGAGACGATTTATTTTAAACGTAATCCGATTGAATTGTACATCATGGTAAATTGTTGATTTTTGAAATTTAAATAAATAAGTTTTCGTATATAGTTTTAAGTGACGTTTTTAAAAACGGGAAAGTCAACTGAGAAAATATGTTTTTAAAATTTTCGCAGGAAGATCTAAACACCAGATTTAATTTAACTCCCATCTACCCATCCGCTTCACCTAAATACACCCCCGCGACCCATATTGTACAGGTATCAATGTCGGGAGCACGCCGGTTAAATAATGGATTCGTTTTAATTACTTGTCATACGGCTTGCTTCCCCAGATGTGAGCCACGCTGTTGACGGACCACGTGAAGTTCAAGTTCAACACGTACCGGACAACGGCCAGTGAGCTGATGGCTTCCGCCCAGTTTTCATTCAACGCGTACACCGATATCAAAACGGGTATGATGAAACAGAACAACATCTTGAAGAGTAAAAAATGCCTGAAACGATAAAAATATGTATAAATTATTGTGACCCCGTGTTGGCGTGTTGCTGTGATTGTAATTGTAACACTGTTTAAGTGTCGTGGCCGAAATATCTCCAAAAGTCAAAACGCATTGGTAACAAAATACCTATATTATATCATTACATTATCACCTCACGAAATGATCGTCTTTTTGAAAAATTAGCTAAACGTAACTTAATGTGTGAAACACTGATCAGCAATAAAATGTAATAATTAAATATAAATAATGATATTACATCACCTACAGTAAGCATTACAGGATATTTTATTATCAGCGTTGTATCACATAGTCAGGCGCGGGTCCAAGGGTGGGGGGTTTTGCCGATAACGTTTCGGCCGTATTCATTTTTATCGGTCGCCGTCAAAAAGCTAATAGCCTATTAGCTTACATAGTATGTACAATGTTTTTATCAGACTTAGGCTGAAATTTTATTTAAAATGCTCCTCCCCCCCCCCCATAAATATGTTCTAGATCCGCGCCTGTCACATACCGTGTGAGGAATCACGGGTTGCTCAGACGATGGTCGTTCCTGTACTAACAATGTAAAGTCGTAAATTACTTTTATTCTCTAGAAACCGGTGCCACGTATTACCGAAATAATGACGTGGAAAACACACACAAAACCAAAAATTATTATTTTATAAATTTTACCGTGTTTGTTTTTACACAATAGTTTCAAAATTAAACTTGTATAGTATTTTTACTGGAAGACAAGAGCTCTAATATTGGGCTTTCTAAACTCAATAAACTCAAGGAATATTTGGGTCAGTTCCAGAACAACCAGAACTCTGATGACCCAGTCCTCCTAAAGGCTCTTATAGACGTATATGACATAAAAATTCGATTAAATTATAGGTATAGGTAACTTAGATAATATGGTAAATGCGAGTTTTACGACTCACAAAAAAGATAACAAGACTTAGTAAATAAATTACAAGAGAAATAGTTAGAAAACAATTTATCTGGAAACCTGAGTCCTAAACGACGAATAAAAAATATCATTCAGACTTCGATAACGAGAATTGTTTAGAAACACCATGTTAATTTAATATGATACAGTATTATTTGATAAGACTTTTTTTTAAAAAAAGGTTAGTAATTTTGCGCATTTAGATAAGTATATTGAAGACAATACTATACAGTTTTATCCAGAGACATAATAAATTACAACTAATTTACGCGGAACTGTAAGCAACGTGGTCTACAAAAATTTGGGATAAACTTTGTGCATTTTTTATATGAATCGATCTGTGGGCGGTGGACTAATGTCGCACATATATAATATTATTATAATTGACACACGCACTTGGAAAACCAATGAAATTGTTATTATTATTGTGTGTGTCGTGTGTGACAGCTGTCAGGTGAAGACAGTCCTACAGGGATATCCGCGACTATTGATTTTATAATAATAGATAAGTATACTATAATATTATAAATATTATACTAATAGTATGTCATATAAAATCAATTTAACGAATAATACCCCGCAGAGTGGTGTATCCAAGGGCGAAGCTAAAAATCTGTGGGAGGGGGGAAGTGTATTTTTAAATGTTTATTTTATAAATATTACATTTGTTAGCTGTCTATAGCTATCTCCTGTCTGCGTAAAACGTTTCGGGAAACCACTGTTTTATCTCTATATAGTCTCTTGAATATATATTAACGTGTACTCACTTGGTGTGAAACTGCACCAGTGGATCATTGTTGATGTCGGACATGTCGATGGTCTTGCCTTTTCTGTAGACCTCGGGGTGTTTGCGTTGCATCAGCCAACCGACGTGCGAGAAGAAGAAGCCCCTGTTTGCGTTGTGTGGGTCGGCGTCCGTCTCGCTGAACTTGTGATGCACTCGGTGGTCGCGAACCCAATCCGGTATGTCGTTCTATACGGACGAACGAAAAATTTTATACAATTTAAGAATGTTTATAGGTAACCGCGTATGTACCTATTACAGTTAATAATACATTTTGATTGGAATATAATATCATAATGAGTCGCTTGGCACGTGATTTTCCACCGATGGGATCGCGTTAGCTAGATATAATTGGTAGTTATATTATTATGACCTACAAAACATTACAAGAATTCCCATCATATAGACTCAAATCAAAGAAACTCCCATGCTTCACTTCTGAAAATTTAACAAGTTCAAACTTCCGTGGCTTCGTGATATGGAAAAAGAAATGGGCAGAGTCTGAAATCGGGAGCTGGTAGTTAACTATTGTAAAATGTTAGAGGAAATGCATCTACCAAGACGTACGTGACTGACAGTGAATCGTATCAGAAAATTGCAAGATAGATATGGAGGACACCTTCTACATAAATGAAAGTATAGAAATTATCCTTCATGCGATTGTGGGGAGACCGAGCCAGTAATGGATCACATAGTGACGGAGTGTCCGAAAAGACTTTTCTTTATCAAAGCCTCACTGGTATTCATAATACGTTACTCCGGAAGCTATAGAATGGATCAAATTACTAGGCATAGACTAATAAGTCTTTATAAGTTATAATATTTTCATTTTTACTCTGATTGTATCACTTATTGTGATTATTGTGATTTTTGTTGTGATATTATTTATTAATTATTATTATGTATATTATGATATTTATTTAATTAGTTCGCCATACGAAATAAATAATTATTGATCCTAAAGTATGATTGACAACACACCATACTATGAAATTAATAATAATCACTATACGTAGGAACATCAAACATAAAGTAGGTAAATAAGAAATTATTGACATTGGATAAAACCATAATAATTATTATAAAACGGTAATCGGGAAAATATATTATCATATTTTCGATTTTAATTTAATCCATTCGGTATTGAAAAACTTAATTCTGTGAGTCGATTTAGATTGAATATATTATTTAATAACCCTACTCGTATATTGGAATTGATTCCCAGTTGCAAAATACATTTCAATGTTGAATAAAACATTTGATAATTGATTATAGTATTATAAAAACCATAGCAGGTAAACAAAGACGCAAAAACGATCATTAAACACTTGGAAATTCCAATGTTAACTAATGTATAACATTAATATCAGTATAACATACCTGTCCCGATACTGTGTAACACAATATGAGTATTAATTGTAATGGTAATTTCGCTTTGAACGACCTATGTGTGAAATATCGATGTGCGCCGCCGGTAACTCCGAATCCACCAATACCACCGACTATAAAACCTGTGCCATAAACAAGAATTAATCAATGAAAGTTGAAAAATATCATCTTACTTAGAAAAATCGATTCGCCGCTGGTTTGGAGTAAACCAAACTTAACTCTTGTGTAAATGTCATAGGAATACCTGTTTACTAAATAACTAACGTATGAGCCCACCAATAATTTGTCGAAACCCCGAAGCAAGAAACACATGGGACAAATCTAGTTGAGAAACCAAATTTCCACTATACCTCACTTATATTTTGACTGTACTTCTAATATTATACTTTGTATTTTATTTTGATGAAATTATTATTGAATACAAAAAGTATTTAAATATTGTTTTTTAAGTTTATTTAAATCAGTACTTATTATTTAAATATTTTTAGGTTTTTATTTTTCTTCAAATTGCATAAAAATTGCCTATATCAAACCCCTTAAAAAAAAAGATTAGTTAAATAAATTGTACTTGATATAGAAAAAAATTCTTTCTTTTTAATTGAAATTTAAACAAAACTTTATGAGGCCGTACATTTACATTCACACCAATTAAATTTTTAATATCATTAATATTATTTTTCTAAAATGTATTTTATAGTTCTATCCCATCTATGGCAACGGCCAGATTAGGTAGGTCTCGCTCTCTGCAGTCACGAGTTCAATACGAAAACAAACAAAACATCTCAGTTATTGTCACGAATAAAAACTTTCTATTGTACTCACATTATAAAAACCAAGTACCTATACTCGTATACTATATTGACAGTCATGTTCATAAAAAAAAATAAACCTGAATGCATACGCCAGTTAGCTAAGTTATTAAATGTAACGTGTTAAACGCAGATATAAACGTGATCGTCAGATAAAAACAAGCAAGTCAGCAAGAATTAAAGTACCATGAACACATTTATATTTTTTAATTACTTTAAATCTTAGTTGTTTTTCAATATTTCAAATTAAAATTGTTTTATGATTATTACGACATTTTAAAATGTGTGCATAATAATATCTCATTCAAGTATTATAGTTATCGGTATAAATAGGTATATAATTTACGATTTAAAACTTAAAGTTTTCATTATAAAGGTATTGTAAAATAAAATATCTTTAACTTTTAGTTCATCTATCAAAGTTTAACACTTCAAAATTTATTATAACAATAGCATAGAACATATTATAGATACTTCAATACTTCATTCTAGCTATAGGCAGTTGTTCAATTACGTCAATACGATTGATCAAATATTTTACAAAACCATTATTTAACATGAAATTACCTTTTGTGATATCTTATTTATAATTTTCAAAAGATAACGAATTGTATACGCACAATTATTAATCATTCTGTTTTCTCGCTGGAATTCAAACGATTAAATTAATTTAGATTTACAAATAAAAAAACAATGTAGTTCTGACAATTATTGAAACAATCGACCTAAACGAAATGAATGGAAATAAAATAATAATAATAATCCATAGCACATAATATTAGTAGGTACTTACCTACCTATATTACAATACAATATAGGTATAGTTACGTTTAAAACTATTTATTTGCTAAATGTGGTTCGACTTGTTCCTTGTTAGCATAATTGCATCGTTAGATTAGATTGGGTTAAGTTGCTTCGCTAATGCACTAACATTATCATTTTATTATTTCTATTTTAACATAAAATACTGTACACGTTTTTGAGGCTCACGTGACGTGATAATTACTATTCTGCGAACGGTATGCCCGAAACATTGTTGAGCGTTAAGCAATATCTAGATAAGTTATCTGGATAAAACTAAATATGTTCAGTGGCGTATGCAAACATTTTGTATTAGGGGGGGGGGGGGGCGATTGAGAACGTTATACCATTTTGACAACACTCAAAATTAAAAAAGAACTTGACTCAAGAAAAACCCCAGAAAATATAACTATTGAGAACGAATTTACGTGCAACGTGCCATATAATTTATTTAGCTATTGAAAGATTCAGTAATATACCTAAAATAAATATTCTTGAAATAGTCATAAATTAATAATTATAATCTTATACAAATATATGGGTACTTAATAATATTATGTAATATTTAATATGAATAAAACATGTAAAATAAAATGTAGAACTTATGAAAAATATGTAATATACAGAATGATTTTTTAAACATGCTTACCTCCGCTTATTCTGAATTTTAGAATTTTTGAGTATACCTGAAGACCACATTATTTACAAATTCCTGATAATTTTGTACTACTTAAGGACTGCCCTGTGGCGATACAAATTTCAATTTTTCAAATGAAAATCCCCTTTATTTAGTGGGTGATTCTCATTAAAATGTTGATGTATCTAAATCAAAATTCTAAATAGTAGTTTCTGAGTTATTAAAATGTTCATACTAAGGATAACAATCCTTAAATATGGTTTTACAACAATTAAACTATATTAGATGTAATATTCTGAATATTCATTATACTTAAATCATTTTTGCAAATTATTTTTATTGATAGATCAATAGTAATTAGAAATGTCTAACATTTTCAAATCATCTAAGCCCATAAGCCCATAAGCCCACACAATTTATCCATTTTTTTTTCGATGTTTCCTTGTAATGCGCTAACATTAAGAACACTATTTTATAAAATTTAAAAAAAAGCCTATCGGGGTTCTGATCCCCACTCCCCCCCTCGTAAACGCCCCCAAATGTGTTGGTACCTTTAACCCGACATCTAGATTAATAAATTGATTTTAAAAACTCTCGTTTTGATTAATTTATTATTTTTGACGCATCATCAAATAAAAATATATTATACTATTCCTGAACATAAATGCGAGTGGGACTTTGTGTGCAAATAATAAAATTATATTAATATGGCATATTACCCTATTGATCATGATTATTCATTGATAATACGAATGATTGGTATTGGTTTGCTTGTGATTAGAAAGGAATGACCTGAAGGAAATAATAATGCAATATTATGTTAAGCCCGCAATTATACGCGCATGCGCTATGCACATTGTACACACACACACACACACACACACACACACACACACACACACACTGCGCATGCGCAATCATCATTATTCGTTTTTCACTTTTTAATTTTTTTAAACGCGTCTAACGTACCAATATATTACGTATTTTATTATTACAGTACCTACTTAGAAAACTATAGCACTATAGCATCTAAAAACCCGAAAGTATTTAATTTTTTTTTCTTTTTACTGTGTTGATATTTTCAACAGAACCATTAGAGCCTAGAAATAAGCTCGTTTTTATCAAAACGTTAATCCTGATTATTTAGTTCCAGAAAGCACATCGACAATAGCATTTTTAAATGGTCCATTTAAATATATAATAGTAATAAAATTATAAAAATATAATAGGTAACTAAGAAATGTATTGATTTCTGTATGTATTTAAAATAAAAAACAAAAATTTGAGAATATCTAAATAAAAACGTATTTATTTCGTTCTGGATAAAATTCGAATGATCTTTTTCTGTTTCTAAATAATTTTTAAAAAACTAATGTTCAATTAAAATGCATTATTTTTCTAGGGTCAACTCAAATGGTCTGACGTATATGCGTTGTTCTTTTAAACCTACACTGCCTATTGATTTGCAATACAAATACCCGATTGTTGTGACGAATCGTGATCTCATAATAAATAATTTAAATTTATTTAATTAACCTCATGGGAATTCTTCTTTAAATTAAGTATCGTTAGATCAATTGAAACCGCATATACATATATATATTATTTATGATAGTATATGACGTACTTATATGTATAATAATGTATACACCTAATTATTATTGCTAATACTATAATATTTTTATATAGCTAGGTAGTTTTAAAATAAACAAATGTTTATGATTTTGACATAGAATAAATGCAACTGTAAGCAAAATATTTCTATCAGTAAAACTAACAATGCCTCTGGAATTTATAATACTATATAGCACAGGTATAAACATTAAGACTGGGTCTTTATTATTATATTGCATAACAAAATTATTACTTTGAACACTACACTTCCTACATTCGTAAATTATTATTTTGGACATAACTGCACGGCGTAAACCAAAAACTATGATGTATCCGTTTCATAATAATAATAATAATACTTTTTCTGTGAACGTTTTTTCTTTGCTTCAGCAGTTTCAATTAGCCCCATCTATTAATATTGAAATTCAAGTCTAGTTGGTATACTCTGAATAATATAAAGGTCGTTTCCCTGCCAGGAGTAATCCTACTCAATAAGCTTGAAGAAAAACCACACAGCTGGAAGTGTATATTATATAGAAGAAATCAAAAACTCCCCGGGAAAAACGCAGTGGTTTTAACCGGACTCTGGTCGGAATTGTTTTTCGAAGGCATTTTTTGCTGTCGAATTCAATATCACAACCCACCACTACATAATGTGCGATTATACCCTAAAGGTGCAGTGCGAAGCGAAACGACTATACTGCTGACATTATTCCCCCTCTCGTTGTCTCTGTCTCCCGTCCGACATTTTTCAAGTGAAACTTCTTCACAGAGGGTACGAAAAAAAAAAGAAAAGATTTTCGGCCGCCACGACACTATGATGGTTTCTATGGTAATAAATAATAATCTTTCTATTATAATAATAATAATACATTATTATTAGTTTTAATTGAAAATTTTATTTTAGCATAAATAATTATACTAGTATTTATAATTAATGATAATAATATGTTTTGGGACAAGATATTATTTTTATTTTCGATTCGATTTTGCGTTTGTGTATAAGCATAGAAACGAATAAATTTAAAAAATTACCTAATTCCCACTAGGTATAAATGCCTATTATCTTGTTATTGCCTATATTATGTTACGTCTTATCAATACAACGTATTTATGATTCTTAAATTTTCTTTGACGTGGAAAGTACTCATACGATAGACGAATTTTTTATATTTTATTCCAATACTAATTCGATGCCGACCGTGACGGGCGATAATCTTTCTCTTTTTTTTCGTAGGTACCCAAAGAAGTTTCACATCATTCGCGCGACATGCACATTTTTATTCAATCGTAGGTCGTACTCACTCCATACGTAAGTCTGCCATTTCGTGGAGAAGAAGTAGTTGCAAAAACAATATACGGATAAGACGTGCAACAAAGTGATGAATACGACGTTCGTCCATATGATTTCCTGCTTGCTGACTGGAAATTTCGACTCTTCTTCGTCGTAGTTGGTCGTTTCCAGTTCCTTTTGGTCGTCTTTCAACAGGTACGTTTCCTGTTGTAACATGTCGGACTCCGTTATGGTCGTCGTCTTCGCGCCCATCTGGACCATAGTGTAGGAGGAGTGCCCTGCAACGCAAAATCGAAACAATAAATAATATTTAATTCGATCGTTGTCGGTATTATTATACATAATAATGAGTATAACAATATTAATAATATAATACTATATATGTTGGTGCGTAATACACCGTACATGTTTTTTTTTACTCGTTTTTAGCTGTTTCGTCGCACTGCGCGCGCATGTCACTAAACATAATAGAGAAATTACGCTAAAAAAAAAGTGCCGCCACTACAAAAGAGAAATACAAAATGGACACATAGTACGCAATAAATAATAATATAACAATATTCGTTCATTATGAAACACTCTTCTATTCGCGCGCCGTCATAGACTGCGATATAATTATAATATTATAACGGTCGTTCGACAATACGATACAGTACAACAATAATAATACTTACATAATAAAATAATATATATACATATTATAATGGAATATATAATATATTACTATTATTATTATTATTATATTGACGTAACCGTATAATATGCTGTACACGACAAAACTCGAGCAGTATTTTTTTATTCGATTTTTTTTTTTTATTATCATTATCGTTTGGTTTGTTTGGCGAAACGACGGCGGCGGTGGAAATCGAATTCTTAACGCTTGTGAAACGGATTCGTCTGAACGGACCGACACGAGACGCGAAAGCGTCGGCGGCGGTGGTTTCGCGAAAAACTGAACGAAAAAGGGAACGCTGATCGTAACGCTCGCGTTATATAATATAATATTTTATAATAATAATGTAATAAAAATATATAATAAAAATATATAATAATACGAATTCGAATGAAACGCCCGCGCCAAACAGTACACTCGATAATGGTATAATAGTACGCATAAGAATAATAATAATATAATGCACGAGACATCCAAGCGATCGTTGTGCAAATTTTATTGACTTTTTTCGTTTTCGGAGTTTTTGTTTGTAAACACACCCGACGACCCATCTGTCGCCGCCCGCGGTGATTTCTCGGGACTATAGAACGAGCGTGGATGTAATGGTTTGGAAAAAAAAAATTTTAATCGTTGCCAACAGTATATAACATAAAAGTAATTTAATAATGTGTGCGTGTATCGTATGGAATTTTGACTTTTTCGTTCGTCGCGATAATATAATATTATAATCGCTTTGTTGCAGCGTTTGTTTAAAGTTTTTTTTTGTTTTAAATAATAATAATAATAATAATACCTATATACATTGTGAGTATCGCGATTGGAGGAACTCGGCGGACGCGTCTTGTCCAACGCTGGCGAAGACTTCTGACGTTTCAATACATTTGAATATTACGTTTATTTCACAACGATTGTGCGGTATAGCCGAACAAATAAATTATGATAATAGTGCAATTTTAATTTTAATTTTCACCGCCTCAGCAAAATAGTTGCCAATAAGATCCTGTTTAAACAGGCTCGACAATGAAAACGGTAAAGAACTAATGAACGAATGGTTCAATAATTAGATCGGTGTCGACTATATTATTATCGACTGAATATCACACTGCAGCGTGACACAAATATTGCACTGAATTATTAAATAATTTTTAATTGTTTATCTCGTGGAGATATTAACACTGCTGCAGTTCTATATAATATTCAGAAATCTAAAATTCCTTTTTAATCTAAAATATTCGTTATCATTTAAAAAATATTAATTATTAAGTCATGAATTTTTTTTATGAGCACGCCTGTTGCAATATTAAAACACGAATTAGATCACTGAAGATAATTAAAAAGAATTATAAGAAATTATGAGCATTTAATATACCGTTTACCAATTTTGTCTGTCATAATATGATTAATTCATTAAGCAGAGCAAACGCGTACTAAATTACAATAATATTACAAGTTACTCGTTTGTGCTAAGGTATTTTAACATACGAGACAATTCCTACGTTTATTAATCAGTTAAAGTGGACGAGATATTTTTAAACGGTTTTTAAATCAATATTTAATATTCAAATGGTTATATATAACATTATACAATATACACACTGATAACTCATAATTTACAGTTTATTATATAATAGGTAGTAAATATCACAATTAAAAAGTTGAGTTAACAACAATTAGTAACCAGTAGCCCCATTCAGCTCTGTGGAAAACTGGAGGAGTGTGATAAATATATTTTATTTTATTTGTATAGAAAATTCACCATTATATACCAGATAAGAGGGGACGTTGGTGATGAAATATAATCGTTCTACAACAGAAAAATATCTAACTCAATAGGTATTAATTTTTTTATATGTATAAAAGCAAGGTACCTACGCTTATCACTTAAATTTGAATTAGAGCTAGGACTTATTATGCAATATATAATGCTCAATTTACATTTCATTTTGAGAAAATAAGTTAAAATATGTAATAAAAATATCATATAAAATTAAATCACCGATAATTTCTAAAACTGTATTCATTAAGTCAAAATAAAGCAACTTTTAATTTTAATACAGATTGAGCGAATGAACCTTAGTATTTACTTTTTATGTAGGTGAGCTGTTAAATCATTTTTGTTCGTATTACACCCAAATAAATCTATCGCATTTCAAATAGATTTAAATGGTTTTCGTCAAAGACAAAACCACTGAAGTATGAAATTGAAATAATCAGCGTAATATGTGTCAGATATTCACATTACTTTTGTTTAAATTGTATCTTCCAGAAAAAATGCACTTTTTGATTTCATGTATAGTTAAGGAATGCAATAATATGCATTAGGTATACTTTAAGTATGCAAAATAAATTGATAATTTATATGAATATTGCCAACTCGTGAACATGACTAACCGAATTTGTAAAAGAAAAGGCAAAAAATCAAACCATATACCAATGTATTAGCCCTAGATCTATCCTCATACTTTCTTATAACATTTTCACGACTATCTTAGTAGTTATTACTAAAAATTTAAAATAATTAAAAAAAAGTGATATACCAAAAGATTTTATATAACACCTAATAGTACCTGTAGAATTATGCATGTTATTCAATCAGACAAAAAATGTTTAATATTCTGTAAATTGTAACGTATAAACATAGGTGAAAATTTCCAATGTCAGAAAAAATGTTTATTAAATCGATAATAGATACAGGGAAGATAAATGCCAATAACATTTTATTGATACATGAGGCTTTACGTTGTGTATGAATAAAATTGTATTTTAGAATACAACAAATGGACTAATTGGCGAGCGAAAAATTGAAAATCCTCTCCGATAGGATATAACGTTTAATAAGTCATAAGAGACATCATCACAAAGTTCAATGTCGCTGAAACACTTTTAAAATGTGTCTTCGACCCACGTTTCGGTTGTTAGTTGAATTTGACAAAAATTTTAAGTAAACGTAATAGTAAAATATAAATTATTGTAATTATATTATATGATAATATTTTGAATCGTTTATATTATAATAGGTATAATAGTATGCGATCCAATGGTATAGTTACTCACCCAAAATTAATAAGAAAAAAAATGCCGAATCGATGATAATATCAAAGATAATATTTTGACGAGTGAAGACTGCCACCAGTCTCTTCGTTGGTGACTCCTGCAGCAACTACGCGATTTTTCATTCCATTTTCGGCGAGCTAGCTATAGTGTCGGTTAACGCAGCCCCACTACAATGCGTCATGTTCGATGAAGAAGAAATGGTATTTAACAAGCAAACACCTAGGACCTAATTCCAAATGTAAACAGACAATTCAAAACACTTATATATAGTCATACGAATGTGTATTATGTGCATGTATTACTACTGCATATATATATTATTATTATTTCGAAAGTTAAATAATTTGTGTATAGGCGCAGTATATATATATATATAGGCGCAATTCGTGTATATAGCTTTTGATGTTTGCAATCGACGATTGGAGTAAGATTAGTCGAACCACAAATAAATAATAATATTTTATGAGCCAATGATTGATAATAATATAATATTATATTGTTATTATATGTATACCTGGCTATTAGTGCCTACCTAGTCGCAAAACGCAACAAAAACGAGTATAACATAATTATTATTATTAAACAATCTAGATGTATGACAAAGGTGTATAATATTATAATGTTACATTTTGGCCATTAACGTATTTTTATCAATACAAATTACATTTAAATTGATAATAATTACTCGAGTAACGAACGTTATGAACGACCATATTATGTTAACCAACATATTATACTAATTCACGATAATTTAATCGTATCACCCAAATATTGTATTGTCAACACATCACATTATACTTTTAACGGTTAAACGTAATATAAAAACTATCTATATACATAAGACAATAATTATAACTGTCTACTGTCTAGGCTAGCTTATAATTAAACATTTAAAATGTCAGTGATTGAATAAATACAAGGAAGAAAAAAATTGTAAATTTTCTTATACATGATATTACTGAACAATATATAGTGTACACCTAGTTAAAAAAATTGTAACAGATATTTGGTTTTCCAGTGTAATGCAGAAGTTTATCCGGTTACTTTTAAAAAGCCACAAGTTTTCATAACTTTTTCCGTCACCACAGCCACTGGAAAACGTTAAGTTTCCACATTACGACGTATTTAACGGTGTATGAATGTTAAATATTTATATGGACTTGTCAATAACTTCAGATGAAATTGTCGATGAGTTGAGAAAAACAACAATAAAGAGATTGAATTTACATTTTTTACTTTACCAACATAAACTGTTTAATTTTTAAGATGTAAACTTTTATTGTTTAAAAATTATATTTATTATTTCTATCAACAGGTAATTAAGATTTTAAATGCTTGTAATAATTTATGTACCAGTTAACACAGGTAACCAGGTAACAGTTTTAAATATATTTAAAAAAAATTCCTCGTGCGCGCACTGGCTATACCTATACTAGTTATGTCACAAAACACTAAACTACTAAAGAATGCGATGGCTCACATTCTCGATAAAGTTTATAGGATCCAAACCGAATTAAGTTATTCACATAGCAACTTACAGTAGTTCAACTAAACGAGTTATGATTCAACAACTCAACTATAGACGACGCTGACGTAGGCCTGAAATGCAGTAAATAATGACAATTTAACGATTTATGTGTTTACCTATATTTGACGTTAATAGTTTTTTTTCCTGCAAAAATTATAGTAAAAAAGAAAATAATATGAATAAAAAAAAGTAAGAAAAATTTAACTAGAATCCTTCGAATAAAATTACAAAAACATAATTAATGCACTAAGAAAGGATTTAATTAAATTAGAAAAACAAAAAAATTCACCGACACAAAATTTCACGAGAACAAAATATGCAAAAATTGAATACGAATCACATTAAACCCGCGAGGCCCAATCGGGTGTTATAATAAGCACCAAAGCAGTACAATTTTGTATTATTAATTATCATACATTAGCATAATACAATAAATCACAGCATAAAAACTTAGATTCATAGTGAAGCAATAGTAGTTCATAGGTACTATGAAAAGATTTATAAAACTATCTAGAACGTTTAAATTCGTCGAAGTAAAAATGAATTAATGATTACGGACTTTGAACTATTTTTAAAGAACCTATTAAAGTTGATTATTATTATTGTATGGTCTGTGTTATAAGAAACAACAATGAATTACTACTAAAAATAACCGATTTCGTAAAAAATATTGTTATGCCGTAGGTATAGTAAATGTAACAATTTTTTCGCAAAACCTACCCATATAAGATAATGTGGAGGGGGTGGTTCTTGAGGGGGGGGGCTTGTCCGCCCAAAAAACTAAAATAATTATATATATTTTTTTCTATGTTATTACTAATAGGCTCGTTTTGTGTAGGAATATTTTAACTCCCTAAAATTCAATCAAATTTCCTACTATAATTGGCAGTGTATTTTTATATTTTTACCTACCTACTATTATAATATTTAACCATAATTTATTATTGTTATTAATTTATAACATATAAGTCATCACCACTAACTTCTCAGTCCAACCTAGTAATGTAGAATTGTGCGATGGGTATATATAATAGCCTAAACAGTTTTTAAATGTAAGTGTGTAAGGTGATTCTTCCAAAAGTAAATATTTTTTATCTCAAAAAGTATAAAAGTTTTTAAAAATATACTTTAAATTGTAGTGACCACATATATATATAAAATCAAACTAGAAAGCCGACTCGTGAGTCGTGATATAGTCTCATAAGACCTATGAAGTCTAGCAGCCATATGTCAAAAGGGCAAAATTCAATTGATTAATCCATGCCATGAATTATATGATAACACCCAAATAATGATTAATGATAGTTAAAAATCACAAAATAATCTTAATATAATAGGTCAATGGTGGTAACCATAAAACAATATCATATTCCATGACATGGTTATAAATGTCATGGATTAATCAATCGTATTTTGCCCTCTTGACATATTATGGCTGCCCGATTTCTATATACTCATCAAGTCGGCTATCTAGTTGTCTTATATATATATATATATATATGGTAGTGACAACCTATTTGAAAAAAAAAATCATATTTTTTATTATCATCTTTATTTAAGATAATATTACTTGACAACATATTATATTATTCATCTGATACTCAGAAGCAAAATATTTTTCTAAGAATTCTTATTTAGGTATTTAAATTGAATTTAAAGAGTACCTATAGTTGATTGCCTGGTTCTAAGTATTCAAAATTTTGATGAGTGATGTAGAGTAGCACAGGGGTACCGCGAAAAATGTTGGTCCACTACTCCGCTCACCGAAACTCATAACTAATCATAACTACTCGTTCGCGTATGAGTGTTTACTTTTTAAAAATAATCACCCAGTAGATAGTAATAATTTAATAAAGTTACGCGTAATGGCAACAACTCTCAAGTCTCTATATTGTTTTTCATTTCAATAAAAAGTAAAATGCACGTTATATCTTTAAAAATTAAACTTCAGTGTGTACTATATTATTATTAAAATGTTAATCAAGTACTCAATAAGACAAATAAATCGTTAATGCAGGTACTCATACAACAATACTTCAGACATATTTTAATGGCACATTGATATTTTATTCAATATTTACTAACACGAAGTGCGGACGTGCAGTTGTAGTCTATTGTTAACGGTATTCGTCAAACTGGTTTCGTATGCTTTTGAATCGACAATAATATTATATTATAATAATATTATATTATTGTTGCAGTGGGTCGGTCTGAATTATATTCCCCTCCGTCGGAGAGCTTAACTTCAAACAGTACAACGATAAACGACCTTGTCGTTTTCCAGAGCGATTGCCCACGTACTCACGATATGATATTATTAAATATAGGTAACAAAACCTCTAGGTTTTTTTCTAATTTTTATAAATATTGCATTACGAATCTGAGACAATATTATTTAAGCGAGAGTATTTCGAGTAGAGTTAAAAATATGTTCGCACTCAAAGTATTATAATATGCTTATCTATATGTGAAGCTTTCTTTTGGATTCGTTCTGACCTGTCACCACATGAAACCGTCGACCTGTGGGATTGGTGCTGCCGAATGCACTGCTTGTAAATCGATGTAAAAGTCACAATTTCGCAAAAACTAAACTTCGACAGCAAAAAAGCTCTCAACCATCTGGCTCCAACCAATCACAACCGTCCCGAGACTTACGGGAAGTTATAAAATAATTTTGAATATAACCCCAAATATAGTACCATTATCTTCATCAATACCTTATGGTCAGATGGTCTTACACTTTTCTCTGCATTTATTAAAACTATTTGCATACTTAATTTATTTTTTTTTTTATTCATGTGATTTATCTGTTATCATTTTAAAGGTAATGAGTTTATTTATTTTTTAAATCATGCTTATCCCAATTTGATGCTTAAATTACTTATATATAATGCATTTATACAAAATTCTGTTTATTGCAATTTGAAGTACCTTACGCTTCCCATATTTTTAACTTTTAGATTTTTATGATACTTAAAAAATGTCTGTGACAATACGAACTTATTTTCAAACGAATACAACCTTCTTGTTTTTGAAAATGGTCAGTCATTTGATTATTTTGAAAATATTTGAGCAATGAAATAGGGATTTGAACTATTTGATTCTGATTAATTATTGGTTTTTACTTTTTTTTAAGAATAATCGATATTAGCCCTTTGTCCTTTTGAATATTTGAATATGATATTATAAATATGTAGAAGCTTATAGAACATTTTTATGTATACTAACATAATAGGGTTGAGGATAACTGAGTTAAGTTAAGTTTTTTTTCTATCTAAACTTTGAACTTATCTAGTTAATTTTTTTTTTGTTTGTTAACTTTTAACCTATCTGAATGCAATTTGATTGAATTAATTTAATTTGCCACAGTTTATTATTTTCATTAACTTGCCAACCATTGTGTCTTACACCTAGATATGTATAATGTATATACTCTGTATAGGGTGATTCTATTTTACATGTACATTTTGTAGTCTGAACTACATATATTAAGTATGACCTACCATTAATTTGGTTTCCCTTTGCCTTTTGTATAAAACATTTTTCAAGACGAATATTTTTTTTTTAAAACTTTAATATTGCATTAAATTATCAGATCTAATTTTTATAAGCGTATAATATAATACTATAATAATTAATAGTTATACATAACATATTGTAACAATTACACCTGGTTATAAATTTAACTCAATTTATTTATTAAATAATATTATTGAAGGATGTGTTAAATAATTTAATTAATTATAATTTGTAATTGCTATAAAAATGAGGTGAACGAATTATGTAAGTGTACCTATATTTTTTTTTTGTTTGCTTTCGTCGATGATTGCGCATTCGAGAAAAAATTCTGAATATAACTACCTGTGACGAATAAACACAGCCTTGTATTAAAACATCAAGTCTTAAACAAATAAAATAGCTGGCAATTCTTGAAAATAATCGATTTCACCATAGTGTGAATTTCTAAATGTTTATTAACAAAAATTAAATTTACGAGCAACAATTTAGGAGACATCAACTAGGTATATAACTTGAATAATAATACATTACCGCAAAACTTAAATTAAATACTTAGGTCGTACGGACATACAAATTATACAAGCTTAAAACACTTAGAAGAAAAAAAGACCAACAACGATTTTACAAAATGACTATGGATCAATTATAATACAAAATTTAAAAATCATTTCTCATTTTAAATATTCTTTATGTATTATGTTTAACAAAAGGTGATATTAAAATCGATTTGTTAGAAACACCGTATTTTTTTTATTTGTCAATACTTTTTCTTCGCGCATAAGAATTTGTCATGTTATCCCACCCATCGAGGTCCCTTAATATTATATCAACATATTAATTATCTTTATAACCACTATAATTTTATATTATATAAACTCAGTTATAAGGTCATAAAATTATAGTATCAGTTATAATATCTCAGATATTAAATATTATTATCAGTGGGATAAATTGTTATATGATACGTTTTTTCAACTATTTCCTAGTTATGATAAAAATATGTGACATATGTAATAACAAAGTAATATTATGTAGAAAAAAAAATCAAAATATATGTGTAATAACCGTGTTAATAGTTTCATAAAACTACCTAAGTCCGGTCCCAAAAATATTTAGAAAATACATTATTGTAGAGTGTAAAAACTGTCAAGTTTTAAAATCATAAAAATATTATATATTTTAGGCTAGGGAACATTATATTGTCAAAGTACGCCCAAATGAACAATATACTATAAACACCTATGGTTGGAGATAAGTTGATTTGTATGTAATCGGCCATCAACGTGCACATGGAAAATACTGTTTTCAGTATACAATTTTAAATTGTAAAAGGTACCTGTGAAGGTATAGTACGAGGTCATCTGCAACTTACAATACATATCCTATTTGATTATCTACTTCCTTTCTCTCTATAAAAATGTCTAACTAATCCGCTTATGCTATCTGAGTCAATTAAGGGACCCGGTGCCGATTTCCAAACTTTCCGCAATTCTATAAAATTTGAAAATTATATTTTTATTTTAGTTGCCACCTTTTTTAGGTATAATACTTTTCAACTGATATACTACCAGATACCTGTAGGGAGGTTGTTTTATGTATTATATTAACTTGAATTTTACCTGACTTCACAGGAAAAACTATCAGGCCTCGAAGAATTATCGGATGTTAATAAGTGTTTTTTTCATCTGAAAGAAGAAGACTTTCTAAGGTCCACCATTGTACTCCAATTTTTATTTAATCTAAAATAATGATGTAAAATTATTTGTAAAAAAGTTAAAGTCGTCTATTTTTATATAGACTTTCTATAAATTGAAATATTAAAAACGGAGTTCATACGGGCTATAGAATATTTCACCCTATTCATTAAATAAAAAACAAATCGAATTTGGTTGATTCTACAGAGCAATATCAATATTCCCGTAGAGTGTAGGTATTTGTGAGGACCAAATTACATTATCACCGGGTGCCTTAATATTCACGTATTATATGTCTCACTAAAAAATAATATTATAAAAGTTCACATTGTTTAATGTACCTATAAATTATTTTTTTACAGATAATTAAAACAATAACCACTTAATACTTTTTTGTTATAATTGTATATTAGTGGTATCATATTATGTATCTCCATGGCATAACTCCTATGTCTTCCATAGTGCTGCGGTTGCGGCAGCAATTTTAAATAATTATAATTTGCCATGATCCAGCAGCCTGCTGACAATCGTATTTAAATTTAAATTATAAGAATCGGAATTCTTAGTCCTTGCCACCCCCCCCCCCCCCCCCACACACACACAACCATTACAAAATCAATTGACCACCGCTATCTTCCTGTGACCGCTTTAAGTCAGCTCCATTTACCATCAAGTCTGAAAAATTCAATTTTCGTTTAAATGTAAATTAAATTATTTACCCAATATTTTAAACATAAATATGGATATTTTAAGAAAATTATTTAATATCAGAATTTTTAAACAAAAATAAACATAAACGAAAAACGAAAAACAAAATTTAAACAACGCAAAAAATGAGCTAGATAAAATATTAAAATGTTTGAAATATTTAAAAAAAATAAATTATAGGACTTCTCATGTTTTACCAGCTTCGGTATTCAAGGAAGTAATATTAAGGAAACGTAACGCTTTAACACTCAATAGCTAGAAATTAACACTCGTACATTGTACACACTTATTAATTCAAACAGTGTTTTATTCTCCTGTTGCGTTTTGTCAGATCGATTAACGTGTCTATATAATATATATATTGTGTAGGTGCTATTCATCATGATTACTTATTGTTAACAAAATTATTGTGAACATAATGTTAAAGATTTCAATTCGACATTAGGTGTGAAAAATAAACAAACACTAATGTACAGTGTGTAGCCAATTTTTTATGGGCTGGGTTTTTAAATTGTAGTGGAAGTAAAGTTTAAATAGAATGAAAAACGCACGATTCGTTAATTCAGATGACCAATTATTTTCTTCAAATTTTTATTATACACTTCAATAAAATTAGTAACGACGAATGACGATGCACGGAATATGCTATGTTTTTTGTTCAATATATTATTGTCTATTTTTCTCTTTTCATCGGATAATCGCATCAGTAGAAAATAACAGGTAAATAATAAATGGAACTCGAAATTAAATAAAAAATTAACGAAGACGCCTGTGGACAATAGTAAATTATTATATGGAAGTACCCAGGTAATAAAAATAATCTTGCAAAAAAGAATTCGAAAAATAGTTAAATTCCCAATTTGACGATTATATTTTTTCATCACGTAGGTAATCGTCTAAGTTGTGAACGTCAGCCATTAATAAAAAAAAATTAATAATTGGTATAATGGCCAAGAGTCAATCTTGATAGTTTTGCACATTCCGTTATATTATTGCTTACTGTGATTGGATGATTTTCAAAATGACTATAGAATGTCATACGTAAAATAGGTATATTATAATAGGTGTATTGCCTATAGTGCCCTAATGAATATGACATTACTATGAGTAATGCGAATTATCATTGACGGTATAATCTGTATTTGTTTGTGAATTATCCACGTTAAAATAATACATTAATTTCATTTTAACAATATAAATAGACATTATGGACCTTTGAAAAAAAATGTATGATGCATATTTATATTCATATTAACAAATCAGAACATGATATACAATGGTATAATATGTGTAATAATTACTAGGCCTCGGATTTAAATGCCCTAAAAATATCGAAAATACCCTTTCAAAAAATACGTGCATCAATGTTATCGTACGTTAAGAAAACATTTAGATAGTTGATTTCCTATCTATATGACTATATATAACTGGTAATCGGCTAACAAATTGGCATGTATAACTTTAAGATATATTTGTGAATCGTTTTGTTTAAAAACTATATTATTACCTATTATAATGTTCTTTTAAAACAATATATGTACTTATATATCGAATTTGTATTAGTTTTGTTCGAAATACTACTAGAAATAGGTTAAAAATACTCTTAATGTCAATAACCTCGAAAAATGCAAGTATGCCCCAAAAAAATTCGTCGTTAGCATAGTATTATAAGTATTTGAAACACATTTGTATCTTGGAAACCACCGGGTCAAACATTACAGAAAAAAAATGAAAATTCATCGAAATCCGAGCCTCAAAATAATTACCATAAATTAAATAGTTTAACAGAAAAGGAGTAGTCTATATACTAATAATAGGTAATCCTAACACGTCTATCTAGCTCTTTTATATTCTGAGTGGAGAGATGATTCAATATCTTTTTTGCATTCATCCAATCATCAATCATAAGCCTCTGTGCGACAGGACCATTACCATGGAATGAATGAGGAATATTTAGTATGAATCCATAAAATGTACGTTGGACACAACGTAGTCCTCCCGCTGTGTAAGGAATAATAGGATACCATACTGCAGAGCCATATTCAAGAATAGGACGCACTCGTGAACGATGTAGCTTCCTGTGAGAGTAGTTCCCTGTTTAAAATGCTTTTCCAAACTCATAACGAATCCACAATAATTATAAATAACATACAACATTTATATTATTTTAAATATTTATCGCCAGTTAACTCGTAGTATTTGCACCACGTGTGTGTTGTAACCGACAAGGTGACAAGTATCCTGTCCGGGTTTCCGCAAGGCGCAAACATTGGACATTGTGGTCGGATTGGTGCGAACAAATAATTAATTGAGGTTACTGTAATATAATATAGTACACAATAGTTCTTACGCCGTTTTGACTAAATTATTTATTGTTCAATTGCATAAAATATGATCATGAATTATTCTACTCATTTTGGGTGAACGAAAAAAAAGTGTTAACCCCGAATTAGTAGTCACATAATATTATTATTATAATTCATGTGAACTTGACAATGAAATTCGTAACTCTTTAATAAAAAAATCTCCTAAGTATTCATAATGGCGTGTACAAGCACCTACCTAGTGGCTACGACAGTTGATCGTCTGTAATAGGACGTTTATTGTTGAGCATTAAATTATTACAAACTTCCGAAGTAAGATTATAAGTTTCAGTGACGGTTTGATGAATCAGGGACTCAAATTGTGTGTAGTACGACACACTTTGTGTTGTACCAGAAATGCTAAGTGTGGAATACGAAATTAAAAAAAGTGTAATGGTCTGTAATAATTAGTAACTTTTTTTAAAGTTCTTTCTTCGTTAATTGAAAAATTATTTGATGTTAGATTGGGAAAAAGCTGATGGATACGAAATTTAAATATTAATTATTATTATTATGAGTCGTTTTTACTTATAGATACAATATTTAAAATATTATAAAATAAAAAATACAATTATTTCCAACGATCAATATGTTAAATAATAATACAAATAGTTATCAAACAATAGTTAATGAATTATTATAAATAACTATTATTTTAAAAGAACCAGTAACAATAATAGTTATGTCGTTTAAAATCATGATATAAAACAAAATAATATTATTGTTAAATGTTTGAAAATTATTATTATACATTAGTTTTTTTAATTATAAGTATTCCTAAACCTAGTGTTTATTTGTAATTAAATATTAACTATATGGTAATGACACTAATTAGTAGGGCTGAGGACTTCTAGTACTTAAAAATCTAATAATATGCATGCATTTATATACTTAAAAATCAAGAAATATACATTTAAAACATGATCTAAATAATTATTTTATTTTATTATTTTATCTTATTATAATATTTATTTTAAAAAAATTAGTAAAAATTACATTATATGGTTAGTTTATTAAAAAGTATTTGAAAATTATATTTCTCCGTCTATATAATATTACTAAAAAAAATTGAAAGAGACGAAACAATAATTACTCGACGAAAATATTTCACGCAGTGTGCACAATAATACGAGTACGCGACGAAGTATGACGGACAACTGAAATTCACTACTTATACGCATTTCGGTTTTATCGATTTTATCGGTCAGATAATAAATTACGTAACCGATAATAAAAATATTATTTTGAAATGGAAAATTTACCGCTTTGTTCTTTTTTGTCCAAGCTAATTTAAGAACTTATTTCGAAAATTGCCAAATATGTTCTTAATTTTTCTAATATACTCAAATATGCATTTATATACAATGATGACAAAATATGCAAAAATATACAAAATACAATTTTTAATTTTATCTCCTGGTGTTATGAAATACATTTGTTATTCACTAGAATTTTTCTGCGATCTTTGTAAAAAAATATGAAAAAACTAGAAGTCCTCAGCCCTACTAATTAGCTTTTAAAAACCATTTGATCAATACATTTGATGTGATTGTTCGTAATATTTTAGTCTGGGGATCAATTTTCCAGGGTCGGAGATTTTTATTTCGCAATTCACTATCTGTATATTATAGTTCAGCGCATTTACTGTACAATTTTGTATATAATAATTATTAATAACCGTACCTGCAATATACTGACATAGTGTACACTAGTGTACTCTGTAGATAAAGAAAAATAGAAATTGACTACTCTATGTTTATGTGTATGGATTAAATACACTTGGGAGGGAGGGGCAAAGCCCCCCGCAATAACTCCAAGTTTAATATAAAGTGTAAAGTACGAAAAAATTATATCTTAACCTCTGGTTTGAATCCTTCTACATCTTCCGATCTTGTGGTACCGTTAATTGAACTGATGACAGAGCTTGCGGTAACACTTGAATACCGTTCGGCTAATGTGTTATACCTAATAAGTGCTGTAATATTAAATTTTTTAAACAGACATCGTTTGTCAGCGGCCGTGTATGTGCAATAAAGTTGTTTTATCGGTTTTTTCCTTCTTATTTTTACGACGGTTCAATATCAAACAGGTACCTATACTATTATGTAGTCTGATGAAGTTAACGACGATACTGGTTTTGATGGAAATTAAATTCGGATTGGCGTCCGTCACTGCAGAATCCTTTTTACCTCGATCATTGACATTTTGCGCGAAGATGATAAAAAAAAAATTGATGAACACTATAATAGAACGTGTCGACGTGCCGGAGAGCACGCGTCCATGTTTCATGTGAATTTTATTATACTGCCCACTGTTCTACGTGAGGGAAACCGGTTACAAAAACGGCAAATACAGCCAACGGATAAAATTGCGATGGATCAAACGTCACCAATTATTAATAAAATAAAATAAAAAAAAAAAAAAAACGATAAATCAATGAATAACAATAAATTATGTTATACGTACTTACATAATACTATATATTATAGCCTATAGGCCTAAAGTCACCGCGCACAAGTTCGAGTAGTTCGACCTGGTCCAGTTTAAACTATAAAATGTTTATTAATAAAATATAATAAGAAATTATCATATTAAATATGTATAGATCAATATACATTTTCAATTAAAAATCGATATGGAATACCTAAAACAATTGTTCTAACCTCCGATAAACTAATATCGTCGTATTTGGGTCAATTATAATTACCCAATTATACAATATATACCTATATGATTTTAAAAAAAAAATGTTAAATGTTAATACGTGCATATTATAATATATAGTTATTGGACTTACGAACAGAAGTGCGCGTATATATGTACGCGTTTTTCATATGTATATAAGTTATTACTGAAATCTGAAAGACGAGCTTTTGTTTTGTATATGTCAACGAGATTAGAATAGATACCATTACGTTCGATAAATATTTTAAAAATATTAGCTTTATTTTATTAAAATATTTTATATTATCTGGATGTACCTATGCCACGATAAATATCGACTATTATATAATCTTAGGGCACTTGAAAATTGCATGGTTTGTCGATCCTCTCCCTGTGGGGATAGAGTTATCACCAAGCACCACCAGGCTCACCCTCATTTTTTTTCTTTCAATAATGCAATTACATAAAATTTGATTTTTGACATTTTTAAGTATACTTAAGATACTTAAGGACCACGCATAGTTTCACTTAGATTTGTTATAGCATTTAAGAGGTCTCCTGTGGCAATAAAAAACTTAATATTTTCATTAACATAACCACGATGTCGTGATCATGAAGGCATTGCTCATTCATCATAATAGACGACGTTACAAGATGATGAGTAATAATGGTATGCAGTAGGTAGCGACAATGCCGCGTAATACAATTTTATTTAATTCACAGCTGTCAAATTGGGTTCAATATTAGTTTTGTCAATTATATAATATATTTTCTATTTTATTTTACTTGGTATGCTTTTTTTAATAAAACTACTACTTTTTGAAACAAAATGTTTAATATTTAAATTTTAAATATACGATATTGTAATAGTACGCCATAGTGTTTATAGTATATATTTTACAAAGTATTATAGTTAACAAACTATAATACCACTTAATGCTGAATGCACCCATACTATAGGTGGCTTAGTGGTATAATATTTGACTGGAAAGGATATGTGCAACACGTGGGTTCTATACATAGGTAGGTACTAGGTACACCAAACGTGTATTAGGTACCTACGTGTTGCGATACAGGTATGTTATATGTCAGTACGTCATATCAATTATATAATATTAATATAAGTTGAAGTGTTTAATTATTTAAGAACCTGTTTACTAGGTGAGCACGTGCAAATGTCCGGGGTTCAATGTATTTTTATAGCGATTTTTGTAACCACCATCCGGTGATATAACTATTTTTCATTGGAGGGGTTTGAAGGTGTAAAAGCTCCATCAACAAACAACTAAAAAATGTGGGTACAAGAAATGCTTATTAAAAAAAATTTAAATAGATTATTATTATCATATTAAAAACAATTTAAATAGATACTCAGATGTAGACCATGTCTGTTCGGTGACCGGTGAGAACTGATACGTTAGCTGATAAAAACGAAATACATCGTTACGAATATTATACAGGTGGTTATCACACTGGCCGGTGTGCAACGTTCCGTCGTCCGTTTATCGGATTCCAACTCCAACGTGCTGCGTTAGGAACGGTTACCGAATATACCCGCGAATGCTACATTGAAACATATGGTTTGAAATGACGGTGGGCATACATTATCCACTTTTCTCGTGCTGGTATCCAGACATAGATGATATAAAGACGAAAAAAAAATGAAATAAAAATCGTCGATGATCTGGCAAAAAAAATGTAGGTACACGTCATGTCAGCTCTTTCGATAAAACCCCGCCGTGGGTTAAAGAGAAGATACGGTGTCGTGACCCCTTTTACTTTTATACATATAATATTATGCTAATTTTGCAAATAACTAATAGGTGTGCAAATTACACCTAGTTAGAATCAAATGACAGATTAATTATTATAATTACTGTGCAATGTGCATTGTATGTAGATGGTTTATACCTTAATTTAAAATAACAATTTTATTAATAAATTTCCATGTATAAGCGACTAGGTATATTTTATGGATGCTAAATACAAAGTGTTTTCCATAAATAATTTATCAGCTAGTGATTCGCGTACTGCAATTTTAAACATTGATGATTCCAATAATTTTGTATAACTTGGTATCACGTATCACGAGTATAATACCAGTTGCGGATCCATAGGGGGGGGGGGGAGAGAAAGAAGGCATTCTATTGAAGAAATAACCGTATTTTCACTTTGTTTTACACTGTATTTAGCCAATTTTTGTACTTTTTGTACTTCCCCCCTCCCCAAAAAAAAAAAATAAATATATTAAGCCCTGGATCCGCCACTGATCTTTATACACTGTACTACAGTGGTATACTCATAAATATACGCTAAATTAGTAACTGTATATTGTGTGATATGGTGGCTCTGTCCCTCACTCCTCAGTCCCTACCACCTTCTATAGAATCATAATTATAATAAGAATAAGAATAAAAAATTATAATTAAATAACAATAAACAAGAATCATCTGAAAACCCCTATTATTTTATTAGAAGTTCTGAAATGTATTATGTTTTTTTTATGTCTAAAACAATATAATACATAGGTAACGATTTGTATACGAACAATATTTTACGGTATTTTTCACAAACTGTATTTCTTTGCTTTTCGATATTATGATGGTAGTGACTCAACTCTTCTTAACCTTACATCATCAAAGCTAATCTGTCGTTATTTATTAATACTAAACATCCTTTCATAGTTTAATGTATGGGTCGGGGTTCTATTAATCAAGTGGCGGTCCATTTATATTTATGTTCATTATTATTTATGTGTATTTATTAAATTTTACTATTAACATTAAAATTTAAAATGTTATATACTACCTACCATGATATATATAACAATAATAATACGTTATTTATAGAATTACATTTAATAACCAGCAATTCATTCTCAGTAGTAGAATAAGGAGAAGGGTTAATGGTTATGCTACACTTAAACATATAAGTTTTTTTTTTTTGATTTTTGTTGAATTTGTGGATTGTCATTTATCAACGATATATTAAATACTCAAACTAGAGATTTCTAGTACTGAATTGTAGTAATATAAAATTATATTAAACAATTTACTTACATATTTTATAGCCAACGTGTTATATATTTTTTCAACAATGATTATGCATATACGTCCGTTTAGCCACCTATTCACTTTTATCTTATCCCTATAGGTATGCAATATTAATAATTTGAGAAGCTAGATACGGCTCACTATGCGTCGTATATACTTTTTACTTGCCTCCGCATTCTACCCTCAAGTAAACTACCGATTATGTATAATGTATCATAGAATAATAATATGTCGTCTATCGGCCGATGTTAAGTCGACAATTAGATATTCACGATAACGCAATACAGGTATAAGTGGTATTAGAATATAATATTTTGTTAATTTATGACAAATCGGTGTTCGTTTAAAATTATAGGTACATTGATACCCAGCCCCCCCCCACATCAAATTTTGGACCCCTGTACGAAATGTTTTATGGGCCCTATATAAAACTTCAAAAAAAATATAACCCATTAAAAACGATGTGTGTCTCATACACGATTTCTAGGGGATAAATAGTTAACCCACAGCTTAAAATAACAAAATAACTATAAAATAAATATTCCTATCAAAATTAAAAAAATTACAAATACATTTCAACGGACCTCTAAAATAGCCGGGCCCCTGTACTCTAGGTCCAACAGATCCCTTCTTGTGGGGGTCTTGTATCAATTGATACCTAACCTACGAGTTACGAGCAGATAATAATATAATATATATAGCTACAACTAGCGGTGGCTTGAACTTTTTTAATTTTTTTCCTTGAATCACGTTTAATAATATTTTTACACCTTCCACCCTAAGCATATTTACACTGCTCTTCAAATAGTGAATTCATGGGTTTGTTATAATATGGTTAGGTAATAATGGTTAAATAACCTCTACAAGTCTATTCAAACTACCTTTTCCAATTTACAACCACAGGACACTCACCCGGCCACCCATTAATATTTTTTTTGAATCACGTGATCCAAATTCAAATATATGTACCTCTTTCATGCCTCTCACTATGATTCAACTATAACTGTCGTTGACCGCCAAATGTTCGAAATCTCATACACTATAATTAAATATAATATAATATCAAACAATAACACATTATAATTTAGAGAGGCTTATGGAGTGCCAAGCTAATATCGTTTTTGTATTTTTAGATTTTTTAAATGCGATTTTAAAAATGCTATATTATGACTTTGATGGTTTTCCGAAAGTTCTAAGTACCTGCCTGCTATAGTAATAATCGCCAAATGCGGTGAAACACGCACGGAAAATTGCGTTTTTCGTTTTCAATTAATAGATTCGAACGGTTTGCAAATGAATGATCTTCGTAGGCGCATAATAATATATTATGAATCAAACAATAACAGTTTGACTATAATTTTTGCGTCTTTTGAGAATAATTTATGAGTACTGCGGGAGGTGGGGGCCTCGCTGTACAGTGGGGAGACGCAAATCGAACTGTTTGTAAACGGCTGGCCTATTCGGTTGTTCAAAATCGGCGATATAATATAATGTATGCATTATAATATCGGACTTCTGTCCGCTTACCGACACCACAGTAAGTTATTATTGTTATACTGTGTCCGCAGAGCGAGCACAATGGCTTTCGGACCCTGCACGCGCAACCATATACGCGGTATACTTATACTGCACAGTGCACACACCATACCTACCTTACCGTATACCAATAATATGATGTATGAAAATAATATACCTATGTACATTATTATTATTATTATTATACCTATTATCAAGCGTATTTCGAGTGCGTTAAAATCGTGTGACGCGCTGTTTGTTATTCGTGTAATATACCGATCGCAAATGAGCAAACACAGTGTTTCCTCATAGTCATCGCCATCATATTCCGCACATATATATGTATATAAATAGGTTTTTCTATCAATATTGACAGATCTCGTCGGCATTTCGATTCGTCCGGGGCCAAGGCCGAAACGCAAACGTCCGAAGTGCGCAAACATAAAAATCGAATGCTATAATTTGCCTACATCCTCGTACTATGACATTCTATTATATCTACGGGTACGTATAGTGATACTGTATATAAGCGATTTATATAATTTTAGAAACGAATAACGATGCACTGTGATTAGGCATTTTTGGTTTTTACCGATTTTATGATGCGGAAAAATATAATATTATGATAGTGATAATATTATAACGACAAAAGACTGCACTTCTGTCAGAAAATTATGTAAAATATTTCAGTGGGATATGTATGATCCAATTTCGGGCGATGTATAGGGGTATACGGTGGCACAATAGCATCCGCGGAAAAATTATATTGAGTTTCAATGAATATTGCGACAAAAAATCCAATAGTTTACGGTGGTTTTGAACGTAGATATTTTCATTTCATTCCTCGACCCCTGCCACCACTAGAAACCTCTAAATGTTCCACTGATCGTACTCATATACAGGCATAATTTGGGAAGGGGCTTTACCGTATACAGTACCCTCGTCATATTTTATGGTTAATTATAGTTCTTAATTTATATATTAATAAATTAATATGACATAATATGTATAGGTAGTAGACAAATCTATTACTATAACATTTCTTTTTATTATTAGTTCATATAGTCGTAATATTTAAGTAGTCTATTTTATATTATTTTCTTTCGCGGCCTTTTAAATAAATAAATATTTATACCTATATTATGATTATTGAATTATAGTGGTGGAGAGGGGACAAAGTTGCTCATTGTATATTCCATGATCATACTGTTATGACAAACTTAAAAACAGCACCCCATTTTGTCGAAATTACGCCCCATATGTCACACTAAACATCGTTGGGTAATAAGTGTACCTATAGTATTATGTGTACCAATCGTGGTATAAATCAAGTAAACCAAAAATAATGTAAGTAAATCCAAACAGTATACCACATACGGCTATACAGTATACAGATTGTATACACTTGATAGGTTATGTACCTAGGTATAATATATATTCGGCCTTACAGAGGTACCTACTACAGTCGAACGACGTTTACTATTATGATTTAATACCTCGACCAATATAGTAATAAATACATAGTCTTAGCAATCGCCTATAGCTGTTGTATAATAATTATTGTTATCGTGCTTAAGAGGATATCAGCGCACTATTTGTTTTCTCTCTCTCTGAACCACGCGCAATTCCAAATTTACCGTTCGCAATAACGGTATTATAATAATATTATAAACACTGACATTTCAAAAATCAGAGTGAAATGACCACTTATAAAATTTAAAATTTAAATTATTATCTAGGGCGTCAACGCAAAATTTGCTAGGCGGCGAGTGGGTCAGTAAGAGAAAACAAATAGTGTCATCCTCTTAACATGTCTATACTATGCCATAAAACAAACAGCGATCCTGCAGAAATCTAAACGATCGATCTAATATAATAATATTTTTTACAATCGAGAGAGATATGACCACCACGGTCGGCGTAATTGTCAATGTCGATACATCGATTTTTTTTTCTCTTACGGTTTATGGAGATGGTTTAGTTTACCCACGACCGTTCGTTTATGTCACCGAAGTGGTAAGAAATATTATAAGGTAAGCACGCAAAACGTTAAATTGTTATTACCACAACGTTGGTGATCGATGGCGGACGGAACCGGGCGACTTTTTTCCCTGGTAAAATAATAATAATATGCTCGACATATTTTAGTTATTACAACACTTCAGCTCCGCTCGAGATGAACGGCATCATCTTAAATATTAAATTAAAAAAGTTTTTTTTTTTAATACCTGCTTAAATGCAACGAATAATAATTCCACTTCAGAAAATTAAAATATTATACGCAGTTACATTTTAGACCAAATTACAAAATATTGTACAATAATATTATAAACTATATTATATTAATGAAAAAATCACCAAAGCATGATTTTTCGAACCCCGAGTAAGGATTTCCAGCTTAACCTACAACCTTCATTCGTCTACAACTAATAATAGTAAAAGACAGTTTGACAAACGCTTTCTAATAGAACAAACAACTATATTGTCGGTGCGTGAGTTGTAAGTGTGCAGGAGATGCACGGTGATTACAGGGCAGGGAGGGGATCCATCTGTAGTATTATGTAATGATGAGCAACGAATTTTTATTATAGTTAATAATTATTTAAATCGGCAAAACATCATACCTATTACAATACTATAGTATTAATATAATAATTTTCCGACCAGAGAACTATTATAATTTATAACGCCATAGGCCATCACGATGCTCAGCATTGACCTTCCATCATAATATATAGGATTTGGGATTTTCATTAATTTGCCTGTAACTTAACGTATAAATAATAATTGCTGCAATGTACAAAAATGGTTATGACTTATTTTAGATTTAAGGAACGTTTTTTGACCAGTTAAATCACGAATAAAAGATATTTTGTGCTGTACGTGTTAAAGTTACAGCGATCAAATAATGATAATAATATTATATATAGATTTATATTATGCTTATCAATTTTTTTTTAAATATCCAACGTAGTTAGGTAATATATAAGTACGTATTCTAGTGATTCGTTGAATACATTGAGTTGTTCACTAATATTGACACTATATAGGTATTGAAAAATGTAATGTCATAAGTAATTGAACAAATTCAAAACGGGTATTTACTTAAACTAATGTTTTAAATGAGAATGTAAAAAAAAGGTTTGTCATCACTCATCAGTAAAATCTATTAGTATATTACATAATGTAAATATTATGTATGGGTATACATTTAAGATAAAATGATTAAAAATTACTTAAAATAAAATATGTAGGTTAAAAATGTACATTTTTAAAGTTTTTTTTTTTTTATTTTAGATTCTGAACAGAGCGAGGAAGCTAATGGTTTTACAATGGTTTTTTTTTTATCCTGTATACAAAATTTCTACCAGAAGGAGTGCTTCGATTTCAACATATAGTACCTTATATAATAGCAAATAGAATCAAAATGGTACTTTAGAGAGGTAATTTTTCGATTTTCTCAATAATTATTTAATGCCACGGCAAGAACCACCGGCAAACCACGAAAAACAGCTAAAAATGAGATTTTAATTTCTAACGCTTTGTTTATCACCATAGAAATGAATAAAAAAAATTATAATCTAATATAGAAAAATCCTATGTCACGTCTTTGTCCGGAATAAACTCCGAAACTACTGGACCGATCTTGATGACATTTTTACAATGTGTGTAATTTGGCCGAACTTAAAAGATAGACTAATTTCAAAAAGGGAGAGGATCAAACCCGGGAGGTGCTAAAACGGGAATTTTGAGATTTCAGATGGACATTTTTGCTTATAAATGGTTGCCATGAATTTTTAATAATAATAATAAAAAAAAACTTTTTGCTTTACTTTTTAAGTATAAATTATAATATAATATCAAACTATAAAAACGTGAGATGAAAATCTCTGTACAAGCTAAACTCTGGAACTACTTATCAGATCTTCTTGATTTTTTTTTTAAACAAAAGAGTATTTCACGGAAAAGGTTTATATTAAAGACAATTTTAGGTTGCTATTGGTTAGTCGAGCATGTTTGTTGATTTGTATCATTGTTATTTTTTGTCAATATACATATATATATAATATAATATGCGAAAAGATCTGATAAGTAGTTCCAGAGTTTAGTCTGTATAGTTATAGTCTCTGTATTTATATAGTTAGATTTATATATAAATTAATGTTTGTGGGTAGATTAGACCTCTGGGAAGAAGATAGGTTAATTTACAAAGGGTTAAATTTGTTTTTATTTTATTCATCGGTACGGTTAGGTTAGGATAGGATTTTGTATAAATTGATTATATTAATCCATCGTAGGTGGAATTAAGTAAAAACGACAAACTTGGTATAACTTTGATACTTTAAAGTTAAATCATACACTTACGTACAAACAGCACCGGCGGGGTCCGCGATCTACCACAGGTATAGGCTAACCTACCTGATAATGCACTGCTGCGAATCAGAATTTTTATTCCGGGCAACGGAAAAGTTAAGATCAATTTTGAACACCATACGCCGAATATTAAATAACGAATTGAACAAAGTTTGAGTCATATAGAGTTGATACATTTAACGGGCAACGAAGTTGATCAGCTAGTATTATAATATTAATTCAACTTTCTGGCTATAATAAATAATAACAATATAAAATATCCAGACGACTGACTAACCGTCTCCGCTCAGAACCGTTTTTCTTACACAATATCATTAAATTCAAGTTTAATACAATCCATTATACATTGACCCACTTGTAACATACTGTACAGCAGAGTGACATCCACTTACCCCTTTTTTATTTATTATTTTTATAATAATTGCTGAAAAATCTTAATAACGATAATATCACAATAATACGGTATTATACACTATACCATACTTATATTATGTACTTATTATATATTGCATTAACATATAACTACTAACTGTAACAATAATATTAACGAACACCAATTTAAATTATCCGTCGGCAATTATTAATGCCGACGGTCGTATTACAGATTATCTCACGTAATATTCTACTTACCAACTTTCGTCGAACATTTCTAGAACACTGATTTTATTTATTTTTTGTATTTTATTTTCCACTTATATTATAATAACGTCAACGACGCCACTCGTCGCTGTACTTTTTACAAAAATATTATTATTTATATTAAACTGTATTCATACGCACTATAATAGGTACGCGTTTCGCTGAGTGGTTGTGCCTATAATATACAATGATGTATTATGCAATGTATATTATTGTGTTCCTCTATAGTATTGACCCAATCATCAACATACGCATCTGTTCCGTAGACAACACTTTAATAACCTTTTGATTCTTTAAATATTGGTCTTGACTACCAATTGTATTGTATTTATTTCAAAATTTTAAATTTACTAATCGTTCGCTACTTATTTTATACAAATAAATTTGTTTTTATTGTTGCAATATTGTTTTACACTTTGCTATCGAATAGAATAAAAACGTTTTTAACTTGGAAATTCTTATCTATACCAGGTAATAGTCTAGAACTCGAGACAATCGTATAAAGCGAATGCATAGTTTGTTTTTCTTTATTATTATTAATAATAATATATTTGATTTTTATAGCATTGATTTTTTTCCAAAGGTTTCAAATAAGACAACCAATAACGAATTACGATAAATTGTATTTTTAAGCCCACAGAAATAATTTACAAATGTAGGTAATAATTAATGAATAGCGATTATACATTTATCCACCAAATGTTTTATGTATTTTTATTATCTCATGACGACATTCCATTTCTCGTCGAATTCCATATAACGAGCAGTCTCCTTCCGGTTAGGTATATGTATATAACATTCCACTTTACTAAATTAGTTGGTAATTTTGAAACATAAAGGTACATTTATTATAATTATAAAAATCATAAGAAAATCAAAATGATAATAATTTGTTAGGTATTAAAATATAAATGTATTTTTTTAATTTTAATTTTTTACAAATTAACATATTTCGTCACGTTCTTATCCACATTTGAAGGTTATTTCTGAACTTATTTAATTATATAAGTCATAAGTAGATATTAAATTATATAGATAAGATATTTTAATAAAATTGTAATGTAATTCTTCAAAATGTCTAATTATTTAAAATGTGTTGTTTACAGACGTCCAGAGATATTTACAATTAATGATTCGATGTGACTAGTGGCAAACACGCCCAACATTCGAATAATTATAACGTCTGGGTATTTTTAGCTGTTATTCCTCGAATTTAAAAACTAAAAAGTTAAACAAATATGAAACATAAGGTAAATAAATAATTATTATAATTATTTGCAAATTTCATTCTTATAAAAGTGTTAAATGGAATACAAAGCGATATTTAAAAAATTAATAGTTTATCCGGTAGTCAGTATAGGTACACCTAGAATACAATTATCGATTAGTTTGAATGTCCGCGTTAAATTCTATATAATTATCTACAAATGACTACAATATATTGTTGTAAGCTTATAACTTATCGATTTCTGAACTCAATTCATCTTACCGAGACTTAAAAAGTTATTATAATAAACCCATTTTTAATTTTTGATAATATTTTTTTATTATAAAAGTCATTAGGCTACCAAATCTGTCAATTTTTCTAAGTACATTCATTTTATGTACGAATTTATTTCACAAGATAACGTAAACATAATACATTTGAATAATAATTACAAATGGTTTTAATTATTTTTACTACCTTGTGCCGTACTACTTAGCGCTTAAACTTTAAATTTAAGAAAAGAGTCTGTACAGTTTTTTTATCTCATAACTGATATATCTATATTTTGAATTTAAATTTTTAAAAAATGTATAAATATTCAACAGTACTATATAGTATTCTGTGATTAGATAAAATTATGATGATTATGTATTTATGTACATCGTCTAACTTAGAATTTTTCAGATTGTGATGACAACCCATAAGTACTTGCTCATATTAATACTCGTTACTTGTAATTTATTTTTTATTAAAACCTATTTGTAAACCATAATTTATAATTGTTTGAATTTAATTCAGTAACTATTACTTAAGCCTAGCCAATGAAGACTTTCTATTGGCATTTACTCAATCAATCATCGACTGACATTATTATTAAAAAATAATTCACTATTTCAATTCAATTCAATAACATATTACTCATAGAAAAGAAATTACCTACAATGAAAAAAATACATTTATTCTGGTCGATTACAAAAAAAAATTACAACAATCATTTTTACGAGTCAATATCAATTGGTACATTTGGTATCAATTTGGCCACTACTAAAATGGATGATAAAAGGTGGGAATGTTTGAGAGAAGGATATTGAGAAAAATATTTGGTTTAAAAAGAAACAATGAATGAGAATATGAAATACGAAACAACAAACAACTAGCATTGTTGGAACCTTGAAAAGTTCACGAATAAGTTGGATTGGACATGACATGTATGGAGATCGGCAGGAATAATTGGACAAATAACAGCGCAGACTCAGACAAAGATGGAAAGACAGACTAAAAGAAGATTTGATGATATTATAGGAGGAAAGAACGCAGAGGAAATTGCAAAAGACGGGGAAGAATGGAGACAATATGTTGTTGCGGAAATGGGCCTGAAAGACCTATAAAAAGCCGAATAATGAAAGAAGGAAAGAATGTCAATTGGTAAATTTTAAAAGGAAAATAATCAAGAGAATAAAATATTAGACTATAGGTTCGTCTGCAGGAGTGCGCAACAGTCACGATTTTAAAGGGGTTCCGCATAGGCAATCTTTACAAAACTTTGAAGATAACGAAAATGTTGAAGAATTATAAAACGTTTTAGCATGTAAAAACTTTTAAGAAATCTTGATCGAAAACGTGTTTTTGTTGACAAATATATATTTCATTGGTTATAAGTTTGCGACCCTCAGAGATGTATGGACGTATGATAGATCAATATTTATGGTTTTTTTTAGAATAATCGTACGATATTTTTCAAACATATTTTGCCTACAAACCTACTCAGATGCACGTACTGTGACTCGAATAAAAATGTATAGTTTAGTTTAGAAAAACAAAAACTTATGTAAAAATATGTCCGTTTAAATGAATTATTGAGAAAAAAAATGAATGTTCTTCTAGAGACACATGAATTTAGTTCACTTGATTATGATAAGAACAAACAACATAATGCTTCACGGCCATTATTATACGAGTCACGATACGTTCGTTTAGGTACAACTCGACATACCTTGAATCACTGCAGAAGATCGATGTAATTCACCACTATAATAGATAATAATATTATTTTATGGTTATTAAACTATTAGACTAATACTAATGAGCAACTATTGTAATGTTTGATCAGCTCAGTGAACAGAACTTGTGAAGAGATAAGTGTCAACATAAGTGTTTTTTATTTTGCGTTAATTTTTTAATATTATTATGGTTTTATTCTGTTTTATGTGTTTCTGTAATTGTGAGATGATAAACGCATGATGATATTATTATTAAAACAAGCGCATATACATTTTTGTATTTACAAAAAGATACGTTAAAAAAAAATTAATTTAAAACACAACATAAATTATAACTTAAGATATTATTTTTTCTCCTAACATAATGAATAGAGTACCTACACTAAATATTGTATTAGGTAACCTTGTAATGACGGCATGAACAACAAAATAATTTACCATAACATTACATTTTTGTTTAAATATTATTATATTATAGACCAAACTGGACGGCTCGTAGTGACATATCATATTGTTTTATTAATAGTATACCCTACTTACGCTAATGAGTACAAAAACAACATTTTTATACATCAACAATTATTTTATACCTATTTTTGTTTTCAATCAAGGTCCTGGACACATTTCGTTAAATACGAGAATTTAACGGAGACCATGCAAAACCAAACCGTATCGATAACCGAAATAAATTACAGTACTGTTCTACTGTACTACAATATAAATGTTAATACATATTATTATTAATGTATTACAGAACGAGATTTAATTTTAAAAGTAGTGGTATTTAACACACTAAGCGACTATACTAATGAACAAAATAAACTATTAAATAATGATGCACCAAACATAGAAAACAAAATAAATTAGTCTACTATAACACTAATATTCAAACTAATGACTAATAATAGTATTGTTAATAAGAATACAACTCGAATAAAAAAAAAATGTGTGACAAACAAACGAATTTGTATGTTAATGTCTTGAGTTTTTATTAGGGAAGCGAGCAAAAGTCAATGGAAAACCATAACCATTTGCTATTATTATCGAAGTTGAATAACAATGAAATTGTAAATGATGTCTGGTAGATTACGCTATTAGTAGATAGTAAAAATAATAAAATTATGCGACGAGAAACGGTAGTTTAAAATTGCAATATATATTTTATTAACACACACACAGGAAGTAACCGTCGACAAAAAGAAGAACATTTCCAATAAAAACCATTTCCGAAAATTAATATTAATAGTCAGTTTTATGTTTAAGCACACACTAAATAATAATAATAATAGTAATATATTTAGCAACAAAAATACGTACGTATTACATGCTTGTAACGGTGTAGTTGAGTTCAAAATAAATGATTTCTTAAGAAAATATAATTTATTAACATATTAATAAAAGACTACAATATCAGAAACACAACATCAAGACATTAAGTATAAAATAATTACAAATTAAAAAAAAGTAAAAATATTTCGTCGGTCTAATTCGCAATTGTCTTAACTCCAAAAATGCGATTTTGGAATTATTTGTGATTAAAATTAAGAAAAAAAACTGCATCGTATGATAAACTTGTCACCACTATTTAGGATATATCTTAAACCATGCTTGTAACTGAAATTGTAACATTTTATCCTCCATGAAATTGATAATTATAAATTGTCGTATCTCCAATGTTATGATTTTAACAAACTACAAAAGTCATAACTCCATATTATTATCATGGTAAAAATGATGGAAATAGGACATTTGTTTTACTGTAGTTGTTAAAATAGACAAAATTATATTTAAATTAATATTATATTTACGAAGCAAAAAAATTAATTTAATCATTGAACAATGCGTCCCAAAATTAATGATTAAACAGTACAATTAAATTACAATATTTTTAATTCTTGTATTGTATCGATTTGTAGGCTGAAATTTACTATAAATATTAACTTAATACATGTATAGTAAAACATGTCTGCCTCTAAAAAAATAACCCAGGAGCCTTCTATTAAATTTTCAAGATTTTTAACCAACAAATAAAATTTTATTGATATTTTAGTAAAAAAAACTAAAAAAATTGAAAACTGACAATGTCCGTAAACAGCTCAAAAAGAGTCAAATTATTTTCAAAATTTTATCGTGTATAGAAAATGCTAATACAAACATTCAGTGAAATTTTCAAGTATCTACGGTCATTTTTTTTTTGAGTTGCACCAAAAACCAAAATCGATTTTCTCGAAAACAGATTTTGCGTAAAAATTCCCGTTTTTCCTTAATTTTTCTTTTGTTTTTCACGTCGCTTTTGAAAACTACTGGTAAATGTTTACTTTTTACCCCCTAAAGTACCAACTAGACTTACTTTCCTACCAGAAAAGTTACTGTCGAAGAAAATCCAAGCACTTTTACTGTCCTAAAAGGTGGTGACAGACACAAAAAAAAAAAAAAACACAGATCATTGTAAAATCAATACATTCATCGCTTCGCTCAGAATCTAAAAAACACACATCATTGTTAAATCAATAGATTCATCGCTTCGCTCAGAATCTAAAAATAACTGTACCTGTTCTCCCGACGGGAGTCACACAATATTATATCATCTCAATTTATACATAATTCTTACTAACCTCATATCGACGTCCGATCATTGCCTGAAGACTAAACGAATATTATCTGTACTTGGACTAATCTCCTAATATTTACTTTGAGTAATTTTGGAAATGATTCAATGGATAGCTATAGATAACAAATGCTGGCTGACAGTGACCCTGGGACCACAACCATGTTAATAAAATGCGATATTTTTCCACACCGTTTTCCCGGTAAAAGTAATTATAAAATAGTATTAACGAGTGAAAATTTATTTTAATATTTTGAAATTATATATAAGAATTGATACACGAACTTTTCGAGTTTTGTGTTAAAAATTATTTCTACTCGCTTAAGGCGTAAAATATACGGAACTTAACAAACATCAATGCAAGGCGGTAAACAGCTATGATTTAAAAACAATACAATTTCGCGCATCAATTATTAATATTATCTAATTATTATTCTTACCATAGGTATATAAGAAAATGTTCTTCTATATAACAAAATGTAATTAATATATTCTGTTCGATGGGTTCAGTTCGTGGAAAGTTTGTTGTTTGTTCCTATTTTATGCGGTTAAAAAACGCACCAAATATCATTACCTACCTTGGTAGTGGTTACTCGTTCCGCTATAATCTTGTATTCTCGTGCACAAATTTCAAAGTTTTTAAGCTGCAATTTTTTAGTTTAATTAAAATGTGCTGTATGGAAAATTATTTTTTTGAGTCTTACTCAAACTGTTTGACTTACGTATATAATGCATAAAAAAAGACGGAAAAAACGAACAAAAAGGCGTTTCTTGATTCATCCTATAAAGGCCTCGGGATGGACAATTTCTAGTTACATTAATGACTAAGATTTCACGTAAACGAGTTCTTAAGTTGGTACTAGTTTACTAACGTATGTCAATTTCATCATTTGATGAACTGATAAGTAAGATTATTATTATTATTATAACATGAATATTGTTCAGTTTTAAAAACTATATTCAAAATAATAATTGTAGGTATTCATATAAAAATAATTATTTTAATTATTTGTTATCGCAAGTAAAGCATAGATTTCAAAAAGAAAATACAATTCTTCATACAATACAATACAATGCAATACAATTCTTCAATACCTGAAGAAAGATTATCAGTTACATTATGGTAAAACATACATTGCATAAAATATATATTACATAAAATCAAAACCATAAATACATTAATGTTTAATGAAGTCACTAAATTAATTTAATTATATTTTTTATTATGAAATAAAAAATAATTGTAGGTCGCAATTTTAGCTCTCTAAATATTTATACAACAAACAACACAAATAATAATTAACACATTAATAATTATTATAAAATCATAAATATAATATTAACAAAGCCGTGTCAAATAGTTATAAAAATTATAAATAATATGATTCCACATTTGACAGTCTTAGTCCATAAGTGTAAATAAAAATAATATTTTCCAGTTAAAGCTTTGAAAGTAATTGTGAAATTAAAAAAAAAAAGTACCTACGCTGGTCTTTTAGATTATAAATATATATACAGTATTATAGTAATATCATAAATAGTCTAAAATAAATTAAGCAAAACATTATTAAAAGAAAATGTATCTGTATAATATTTTCTAAGGGAGACGGAGTGGCCGAGCGGACTAAGGCGTCGGTTGCGGCCACACCATCGCCGGTTCGAACTCGGCCCCGTGTGCCATTTTTCTTCAGGCAGTCACGGTGTCCGGAGCGAGGAGGTAGAGAGAGGTTGCCATCCCCTATCTGGGTATGGCAGATACCTACAGGTACCCACTTAAAAACTCTGCCAATACAAACACACACGTGTTTAAAACCTACAGTACCCCCCTCCCCACACAGTTCCAAAGGCTAATGACCTCAGTTATCAAAGCCTCAAACCAAAAAAAAAAAAAACGATTCTAAATTAGAAAACTTTTAATACATTTGTGGTTGAGATGATTTAGATAGTACATTGATAGTCCAGATAATGTCTGTGAATATCCTCCGAGTGGAAAATTGCTCTGATTATATACCAGTCGATACACTGCCGTATTATCTAGAGTATAGAATTTTTTACTCTTTGTATAGCATTAATCAATTCAATGCAGAGCTTTGTTTTTTTATTTTCACTTATGGATTTAATATGATGCAAGAGGGATATTAAAAATGATTTATCTGGGACACTGTTATCGTTTTAACTGCCAACTAGTTCTAAGAGACTTATAGTAATTCGTCCTCAAAGTAATTTTTTTTATTGTTTAGTACACGTTTCGGCATAGGTTTTAAATTTTCATTTACTCTAATTTTGTTGATGACGTGGACTTTTCCAAAACGGGATTTGAATTACTGAATAATATCGCGTGCGACCAAATCGTTCATTGCGCACCAATCATGGACGGTAAACGGACAACTTCGAAGCGAACGACAGTGATACGGTTAGGTAAGGTTATGTCGACGATAACCGTGAAAACGCTTTTGGTACGCGGCAGCGTCACAGGTGATGGCTATCGCACTGGCGGCGGTGAAGAAGAGTCAGACGACGTGGCCTGAGACGCTTCGTCCTCCAGCAGCGGCGCCGTCATCCTCACGGGTACAGCCAGGGGAAACAGCGGTTCTTGTGATGGCTGCCCCCGAAAGCGGAGGAGAAGGTCCACGCGCAAGAGGTCTACGGGTTTCGTGGAGTGAAGGAGGAGGAGGCGTAGGTGCCGTGTCATGGGAAGCGGCGAGTCGACCGTCGAAGTGTCTAAAAATTAAAAACGGTGGTATAGACACGTGGATTTAGGGCAGACGATATACTAAATTATTACATTATTATTACCAAGCAAAATACGTTTTTTTCACACTCTATTGGTTAGGTTAGGTTAAGTTATTAACACTGTCGAATGATCAACAACGTACGACACAAACACCGTCGTGATGTTTTCATTTCAAAAATTATTGCAAAAACGTTAATGATATTATTAATATGCACGTCTAATGCTTTCGATGTAACGAGGTTAACTATATTTGTAATTTATTTTTATCAACTACCTATATTAGACATTTTGATCATTCTTTTTTAATATAACGATTTAAATAATCGAATTACATGATTATGTTTCTGTATTTGAAACCATTGCCAAAATCTGTGATTTTGTTTCAAATTAAAAAATATGGTTAAAGATCGTGTGAACAACTATTACAACTATTATAGGTACACGTGTTTCCGATGCTCTTAATTTGATTATTAATTAAAGGATGGACAATTTCTAGTTACATTGATGACTAAGATTTCACGTAAACGAGTTCTTAAGTTGGTACTAGTTTACTAACGTATATCAATTTCTCAATTGATGAATGATAAGTAAAATTATTATTATTATAACATGAATATTGTTCAGTTTTAAAAACTATATTCAAAATAATAATTGTAGGTATTCATATAAAAATAATTATTTTAATTATTTGTATCGCAAAGTAAAGCATAGATTTCAAAACGAACACAATTCTTCATACAATACAATACAATGCAATACAATTCTTCAATACCTGAAGAAAGATTATCAGTTACATTATGGTAAAATACATGGCATAAAATATATATACATAAAATCAAAACCATAAAACATTAATATTTAATGAAGTCACTAAATTAATTTAATTATATTTTTTATTATGAAATAAAAAATAATTGTAGGTCGTAATTTTAGCTCTCTATATATTTATACAACAAACAACACACATAATAATTATTATAAAATCATAAATATAATATTAACAAAGCCGTGTCAAATAGTTATAAAAATTATAAATAATTTGACAGTCTTAGTCCATAAGTGTAAATAAAAAATAATATTTTCCAGTTAAAGCTTTGAAAGTAGTTGTGAAATTAAAAAAAAAAAGTACCCACGCTGGTCTTTTAGATTATAAATATATATACAGTATTATAGTAATATTATAAATAGTCTAAAATAAATTAAGCAAAACATTATTAAAAGAAAATGTATATGTATAATATTTTCTAAGGGAGACGGAGTGGCCGAGCGGACTAAGGCGTCGGTTGCGGCTCACACCATCGCCGGTTCGAGCTCGGCCCCGTGTGCCATTTTTCTTCGGGCAGTCACGGTGTCCGGAGAGAGAGGCTGCCATCCCCTATCTGGGTATGGCAGATACCTACAGGTACCCACTTAAAAACTCTGCCAATACAAACACACACGTGTTTAAAACCTACAGTACCCCCCCTCCCCCACAGTTCCAAAGGCTAATGACCTCAGTTATCAAAGCTCAAACCAAAAAAAAAAAAAACGATTCTAAATTAGAAAACTTTTAATACATTTGTGGTTGAGATGATTTAGATAGTAAATTGATAGTCCAGATAATGTCTGCGAATATCCTCCGAGTGGATAATTGCTCTGATTTTATACCAGTCGATACACTGCGGATTATCTAGAGTATAGAATTTTTTACTCTTTGTATAGCATTAATCAATTCAATGCAGAGCTTTGTTTTTTTCTTTTCACTTATGGGATTTAATATGATGCAAGAGGGATATTAAAAATGATTTATCTGGGACACTGTTATCGTTTAACTGCCCAACTAGTTCTAAGAGACTTATAGTAATTCGTCCTCAAAGTAATTTTTTTTATTGTTTAGTAACGTTCGGCATAGGTTTTAAATTTTCATTTACTCTAATTTTGTTGATGACGTGGACTTTTCCAAAAACGGGATTTGAATTACTGAATAATATCGCGGCGACCAAATCGTTCATTGCGCACCAATCATGGACGGTAACGGACAACTTCGAAGCGAACGACAGTGATACGGTTAGGTAAGGTTATGTCGACGATAACCGTGAAAACGCTTTTGGTACGCGGCAGCGTCACAGGTGATGGCTATCGCACTGGCGGCGGTGAAGAAGAGTCAGACGACGTGGCCTGAGACGCTTCGTCCTCCAGCAGCGGCGCCGTCATCCTCACGGGTGCAGCCAGGGGAAACAGCGGTTCTTGTGATGGCTGCCCCCGGAAGCGGAGGAGAAGGTCCACGCGCAGGAGGTCTACGGGTTTCGTGGAGTGAAGGAGGAGGAGGCGTAGGTGCCGTGTCATGGGAAGCGGCGAGTCGACCGTCGAAGTGTCTAAAAATTAAAAACGGTGGTATAGACACGTGGATTTAGGGCAGACGATATAAACTAATTATTACATATTATTACAAGCAAAATACGTTTTTTTCACACTATGGTTGGTTAGGTTAGGTTAAGTTATTAACACTGTCGAATGATCAACAACGTACGACACAAACACCGCCGTGATGTTTTCATTTCAAAAATTATTGCAAAAACGTTAATGATATTATTAATATGCACGTCTAATGCTTTCGATGTAACGAGGTTAACTATAATTGTAATGTATTTTTATCAACTACCTATATAAGATATTTTGATCATTCTTTTTTAATATAACGATTTAAATAATCGAATTACATAATTATGTTTCTGTATTTGAAACCATTGCCAAAATCTGCGATTTTGTTTCAAATTAAAAAATATGGATAAAGATCGTGTGAACAACTATTACAACTATTATAGGTACACGTGTTTCCGATGCTCTTAATTTGATTATTAATTAAAATGAATTTTTGTTTGCATATTTTTTCATATTTAAAGTGCATATCTGAATGATAATCAGTGCATAAATGCGTGTATATGTTTCGTATACGTTTTTAATGTATAATATGATTCCGGGCCCTAATGATAATATTATTATAGCAAACATAAAAAAACAAACGAAAAATCGACAACGTTTGTCGCCTGCATGTGCGTCTGGTAGCAACCGTAGCGTAATATATATATGTGTAGGTATTATATACTATTTTAATATAGTTTGCCAACAGAACGTTGACCCCGATTCCATATTAAAGTCGCATTGAGGAGACACCTTTATCATATAATATATGTTCATATGTAATAATATATACCTATACAGAGTGTTTTGCCCGTCAACGACCTTTATTTCTTCGCATTTCAACCTTTTTTCATAACGTATTTATGTTATCTGCATCCTATAAAGCTCAAAAATCGAACAGTATACACGACCGCCGTGATTATCAGCTATATTATAATATACGTTGTGCAAAATCAAATTAAATCAATTTTTTCGTTCCTCGGCAATTTGAAATGGTCTGAATCACGAGAAAAATTATCAAAAATGTTTGCATTCATTGTTATATAATATTTATTTACCAAGACCATCTGCGTGGAAAAAAATTCAAAATTTCTAGTAGTTAGTACAATAGTATAGGTTGTTCAAAACAAAATATGGTTTTTTGAGTATCTGGAGAAAATTAAGGTACTGTAACGCATCAATCGTCGAATTATACAGTATAATACGACAATTAATAGAAATAATGTCAGTTATTAAAATGTTTTCAAAAACCGGTAAAAACGTTATTTTAAACCATAGTGTAAGAGCTGCCTTTGGGGGCATTAGTCAGATATCGCATTAAAATATTCGCACTGGATCGAATGAACTATTGGGTAACGGACTTTCCAATTTATTGGCAATATCAATAGTTATATACAGTATATAATATTATTGATTTCCGCCATGGGTTTATAGTCCATCGTCCGTGACGGTTTAAAAGTATGGGCCGATGGGCGGGTAACATAATGTAATACTGAGGATTATAGCATAATACCTATTATTATTATATTGTAGTTTAGTGCCACAGAAAAAAAAATCAAAAGTTAAATTGATGATATTATATACCTGTATAGGGTGATTCACCAAACGCTTTTTCCCCTTTTTCAATAAAAAATCTGATTGTTGTAATATTTAAATATACTTAGACCACATTTTTATATTCTTGAGATTTCTTGTACTCTTGTAAAAAGATACAAACTTCTGTTTTTCTGAATGAGCTCCCGTATTTCTACTATAAGCTATTTAGCGAATAATTTTGCTAAAAAATTTGGCGCATCAGAATAAATATTCGAACGAGTGGTTTTTGAGTCATTTAATTTTGTATACTAAAAATAATTATAAGTTATAATGATAATGGGTTTAGTCGATATGAGTGGTCGGTATGGTGATTTTAACATTTTAGTATAGGTAATTACTAATTACTAATCAATATTAATTATCAACATTTATCATTTGTAAAAATAGTCCTAGATAAAATACTAGTTCCAATATTACATCTGTTTTTTTTTTTGTTCAACTATGTTTAAGGATTGTTATCCTCAGCATAAATATTTTAACGACTGAGCTACTACTTGTTAGAATTTTCAATTAGATACATCAAAATGATCCGCTGAATAATTTACAGTAAAAAAAGAGGTTTCCGTTTGAAAAACAGAAGTTTGTATCGCCAAAGAACGACATTTCTTTTAGTACAAAAAAATCTTAAGATAATAATTATAAAAATAATATTATATAGTCTCAAGTATATTTAAAATTTGCGTGAAACAATGGTTTCACGGTTGAATATGTTTGGCGAATCACCCTGTATAATATATACAACGGAACACCCAGTGTGCAGACCTCAGCAGTGGCGCCGAACGCGAATCTCGAACATACAAAATGCAAATGACATGTTCTTATATTAAATATTATATTTTGTTTATTATGTGCACACACGCCGAATGTACATTTCGCAAACAACACAACCATCATATGATAATATTATGCGGTGAACATTTTTTTTTTTTTTTTGTACTTGTCGGACCTACAAATGATTTTTAATTGGTCGTCGGCGGATGCGCACCACATAATATTATTTTATTGAATTTATACGCGTACTTCTATAATCTATACGAACAGCCGCGGACGAATAACAATTCGGGTAATACAAATCTAATTTTAATATATAAAAAACCAGTGTCACGGTGTAAAACATTCCATGACATGAATACGCGACACATATTATAGATAAATGATAATATATGACATATCACATATAGTGATAAAACAACAAAATAATTATTATATTAAAATATTATTATAAAAACATATATTCCGCGTATAAAAACAACATCGTCTGGTATTATCATACACTTATAGATGTGTTATAGCTGGTACAATAGTCTACGTAAACATTATCGTTGACGCATATTATATTATATACCTATACGGCTATGGTAGGTGGGTATATATGGTGATTTAATATAACGTAACCCATTAATGTATATAATTGTATTAGCTTGTTATTTTACTGATTATAACTTAACAGACTGGATAATACAACCGGACATAATATTATTAATATAATAATATATTATACCTATATATTAGATGTGTCATTGTGTGTTTATTTTCATCCATTATTATTTGTCCGTTACAGTGTATATAAGCTAGTATATTATTGTTCAGTACACCCAAGTAATTATATAATATATATATGTAATACCTATTTAAAACAGTTATTCGTTATTCTACATAATATATCTGTACACTAAATCCAGCGTAAATTAATTGATAAAGGACGTTCACCTATATATGCGCGGTGCATCCAAGCAGGGTGGTTTCTGGGCCCCCCCATTGAACCATATAAGTATTTGAATATTCAGATAAGGACATCAAGTCATTTCATAATACATTATGTCTGTTTGAAATAATTATAATATTTCATAAGAAAAATCAAATCAAATATGACTAGGGACGAAAAAAAAGTTGCCTGTGGTTGGCAATTGCAATTAACGCATGCGTTAATCCCACTATCATCGTCTACCGCACAAAATAAACTACATAATAAGACGTATATATTAAGTTTTTTTATTAACTATACAACAATAATACATCGTTCCTTTTAAATAGTTCACACTCAAATGACATGGTATTTTTGGTTTCCCGAATAGAACAAAAGATTAAATAAAAAGATAACCAAATCGTGGAACGGTGATCTGATGATGACATAATAGAACACACATATTTTATTAACATTTTGTGATGTGACGTCACTGGGATGCACCCGTTCTGCACCATCAGTGATTAATATAAACAAAATTGTTAAAATACTATACTATACCCACAGCTGGTAGGTATACCTATATAACCGTTGGTCTGGAATGTGAGCGTAGTTAAAACCGTTAATTGTTATTTTACATAATATGTCTGAACACTAAATCCACCGTAAACTATTGCACGTTTGTCATTTGATAAAAGACGTTCACCTATATATATGTCATATTGTCGTCCAGTGCGCGGTGCATCCAAGCAGCGCGGTTTCTGGACCCCACATTAAACCATAGGTATTTGAATATTCAGATAAAAACGTAAATTTTATTTGGTATTAATATGAATCGTAATAACAATGAACATCAGCCGTAGATAAACAAAACAAAAAATATAATATTATGATAGACCCACCACTCTCTCGAAATTGTTGGTTGCGCACTACTGAGGCTACTGTTATCATAGGCGTTGTTCGTTGCATAACAATGTGATTGAAGACCTGTGGGCAACAACAACTGTCAACAAGACATTTCGAATTTATACAATTTTTCTAGAGGCACTTAAAAATGTTTTAAAAGTTAACAAATTAATATATTTGGACCTAAGCCATCTAACTTTAATTTGTATAATAAGTAGCCAAAGAAAATATTGTTAAAACAAAATTTGTATGATCAGAAAACCAAAAAATTAATAAACGTGGAGATGTCATGTTGTAACTTGTTGCACTAAAATAAAAACCAGACAAATTATCCATTTATAATATGTTATCTCTGTATCAATCCGATTTGTCTGGTTGTTGCACCAAACTCAGTTTTTTCTCTCTTAATTTTGACCAAAATATGGAGATGTCATTTTTTTGCTCCAAGATCTTAAGTTATTACATCCAGATCTGATCTGATATGAGGACGAGTATCTACTGGCTACAATTTATAATTTTATACATACCTATTGTGTACTTCTTTTCTATGTCACCTATAAGGAGGGTCGTAGAGACAGGGAAAATCCACCCCTCCTACAACATGGAATGTATATAAATGTATTTATAAATATTTAAAACTTTTAAAGTACTTTTTTTTACTATGATGAACTCTCTCTATTAAATTCCCGCTTACGGGCACTGTACCTAGGAGTAGGTATATATAGGTCAAATCGATAAGTATCTAGGATAACAAGTAATAGACGCACGGTCGGATTTGAGGGAGGGTATTAAGAGTAAATGCCCCGGGGCCCAAATTGTTGGGGCCCTTACAAAATTACCTAAAACTTTTTTTTATTGATAGATTTATACAATATTTATTATATAGTACAAGGTGTTAGGTGACATCGAGAGCGCTCCCAACATTTGGATCAAATGTTATTTGACATTATTTTATCGTAAAATTCGTCATTCAATTTTTCTCTGTTAGCAGATATTAGGTAGTTCTTGAATTTTATATTATTATAGCATAGTATGTGAATTAGGTATATCGTATATGTATCTATAAAATGACCTATAGTCAATATAGTTTAATACACAGCAAGTTCATAAAGCCATAAATCAATTAAATCACTTTTTATTGATTTGTTTCACTATCATTTATTGTTTCGGTCAAGTACCTACAAAAAAAAAAAATAACGCTACTAGTTCACTCATTATAGCTCATGAACATCATTCATCGCTAGACGCATTACACTGATATAAACCGATATTATTATACTTGTTTTAGGGTCATCAAAATAATATAACCATTAAGGCATTAACCATTGACCCTATACAGATGGTATTTAAGTACCTATATTAATTTTATTGATATTTACTAGAGATCGAAGATTAGGTCAATATACCAATGTGTAGCATACCAGCATAAACTATGTGGCATAGTGCTCATACTTATAAATAGTTAGGTATATGCATATATGCTCGTATAATAGCACACTTTATCTGTTTAGGATTCAAATTTGTATTTGTACTTTTGTGTAGCACTCTTATACTAGTTACGCTATAGTTACAACCACGATGTAGAGAACTAGAGAAGATATCTTCTCTACATCGTGGTTACAACTCTAAAAGATACCAACGATTTGTACAACGATTAATAAATAATTAATATTGTGTAGCAATATTAAAATGTGCGGAAATCAATTTTGATATTGACATGTGGGTGGATATAAATATAATTTCATATATAGGTACCTAAACTACCTACCTACTTATGAGTTATGGTTAAAATAACCTATGCAAAATTCGAATGACCGCGATAAGGTGCATATTTATTACAATTGATTTTTATTCATACGAGTATGTGTATGGTAATGCACAAGGTACATAATGTACTCAGCTATTAGGTAGGTAAACGACTTTTTGAAACCTATCTAAATGTATACGGATCTGGTATTAATTATTTCAAAGGAAAGAAGGTGTAGGTATAATATTTAATAAATCATTGACTTACATCTTTAAAACTTAACCAAATAAAACTAAAAAGGTACTTACTTATTGATAGGTATAATATATTTTTTTTTTTTTTATTGATGTTAAGGCTTCAACCTAAGGTCATTAGCCTGCGGAAAGTTTACATTTTATATACAATTAGTTATAAATAAGAATAAGAATTACATTTTTATGGTTAGTAGTTTTACAGCTTTATATAATATTTACAATACAGTTGTTAGTAGTGAGATTTTTACAACATAGATTTTGGTGTCAATACCGATATTTTTGAAGAATCTATGTATTAAGTGGGTATTGTGTTCTCCTAGTGCTTCCTCCATCGATGAGGGTTGGTTGAGGATGTTCCTTGCGATGACATGCAGCGGGCAATCTAGGACTATGTGTTTAATTGAGAGCGGTACATTGCATTGGCTACAGAGAGGGTGTTCTTCGTGTTTTATGATGTGTATGTGGGTGAGGTTGGTATGGCCGATTCTTGTTCTTGTGTTGATGACTTCGGAGCGTCTAGGGATATTAGGCTGAAGATGCCATTTGGTAACTTTCTTTTTTATTGATTTTAATTTGTTTGTCATTGGTATTTCATCCCAGGATTTTTGCCACATGTTGGTAGTGTGTGTGTTTATGATTCTTTTTATATCTTGGTATGGAAGAGTGGAAATAGATGAAGACGAGATCGAGTGGTGATTGCCTCATTTGCCAGTGTATCTGCTTTTTCATTTCCTGGGATGCCTGTGTGAGAAGGAACCCACATGAATTCAATCAATTTTTGGGTCGAGGAGATGATGTTATAAATTTGGTGGATTATCTCATTAGAGGGGTTAGGTGCTTCGATGGCTAGAAGGGCGCTTAGGGAGTCGCTGATTATTAAATATTGTTTGTGGACGTTGAATTTGCGAATAGTAATGCTCTTTGATGGCTTGAGTTTCCGCTGTGAAGATACTGGCTTCAGGTAGTAGTTTGAAACATTTTGAAGTACGGTTTGTGCAGTAAGCAAATCCTACTCCGACATTAGTTTTAGAGGCATCAGTGTAAATATGTTTGAAATCATGGAATTTAGTGAGTAGAATTTCGTTGAAGATTGCTGTGATTGTTGTATGTGAGGTGCTGTTCTTTTGGAAATGGAGAAGCTGCGTGTTGATTTTAGGGGACCATTGCCAGAAGGGAGTTGTTGTAAACGGATAAAAGGTGTCTGTGTTGATAAGGCAGTTTGAATTACTACACAGTTTGGTGTATGTATCCATGATTTTTTCGCGATTCGTTGGTGTTCTGGGGCTAGGAGAGGGGGTGAATATTTGTGATGCCATGTGGTGCTCAAGGTTTTTTTTCTTTGCTGCATATTTTAGGACTTCCTTATTTCTACGAATCTGTAGAGGGGGCTCGCCTGCAATGCAAAGAATACTGGGAACTGGACTTGTACGGAAAGCTCCTATAGAAAGTCTGATCCCTTCATTGTGAATAGGATCAATGGTGCGTAAGATGTTGGAGTTGGCTGAGTAGTAGATAAGTGAACCATAGTCGATTTTGGATAATATGAGCGATTTGTATATGATGAGGAGACTGTGCTTTTCTGAACCCCATGTGTTGTGAGACAACGTTTTGATGACTTTCATTCTATTCTTACATTCATTTTGAGATTTTTGAGGTGAGGTACCCATGAGAGTTTGCTGTCAAAGATCATCCCGAGTATGCGGATTCTTTCGGTGTATTCGATTTTATAATTATTTAGGTATAGATGGTGAAGTGTATCATTTTTTTTTTTATAATTGAAAATTATGCCTGGGTTTTCGTTGGGGAAAACTTGAGACCTGTGGCTGAAGACCATTGTGATAGGGATTTTAGCGCGGTTTGGAGGAGAGCTACGGTGGTTTTGATATTCTCACCTTTGCAGTAGATGTTGCAGTCATCGGCAAAGAGTGTACTTTTTATGGGAGACTGTATCTTATTGAATATGTCATTTATGGTGACGAGGAATAGAGTAACGCTTATTGATGATCCTTGGGGTAATCATTCTCGATGTCTAGATGTATAGAAAGTGCGTTCACTAGTTTACCTGGATTTTACGATCAAGAAGAAAATTGTGAAGGAAGATTAGCATGTTTCCTGTAATGTTCCATTTCTGGAGGGAGGCTAGTACATTTTTTTTCCATACCATATCATATGCCTTTTCTATGTCAAGAGCGATTAAGATTAGGTGTTGTTTTCTTATTATTGCTTCGGTTATGTCTGTGTGAAGTGTAGCTAAGACGTCTTGGGTTGAGTGGTTTTTGCGAAAACCACATTGTTGTATTGTGAAATTTTGTTTGTTTCGAGAAACCAAACTAATCGTTTATTGATCATTTTTTTGAGTACTTTGCTAAGAGTACTAATAAGCGATATGGACGGTAGCTGAGAATATTGAATTTATCTTTTCCTGGTTTTGGTATAGGGATTACGAATGCATGTCTCCATTGGTTAGGAAAAATTCCATTGTTCCAAATTAAATTGTAAATTGTAAGTAGAGTGTTAATTGCGTTTCGGATAAGTTCTTCAAGAAGATGAAAGGTATGTCGTCAGGTCCAGGGCTTTTGCTATTGCAGTTTTGTAGTGCAAAGAAGAGTTCTTTTAGATTGAATGGATGATTGTATTCCGCGGTGTCGGGTTGGGGATTGATATTGATTGTAATTGTTTTCAGTTTCATTTTTGAGTATTAAGAAATCCTCATCATAGTTTGTGTTGCTGCTGTTTGTTTGAAATGACTCGGCGAATGCTTGGGCGATTTCAGGGGCTGAATTTAGTTCTGTATGGTTATGGTGCATGTGATTAGGTAGAAGCTGGTGTTTACATCCTTTGAGTGCACGAATTTTGTTCCAAACTGCTGATGGGTGAGTTCTGATGTTTATTGTGGATGTGTATTTTTGCCAGCATTCGATTTTGCTTTTTTAGTGATGTATCTAGATTCAGCTTTGAATTTTTTAAGTAGAATGTGATCTGTTTGAAGTTTAGTTTTCTTAAAACGGTTGAGGGCTTTTTTGTAGTTAATGATTGCAGTTCTGCAGTCTTCATTCCACCATGGTACTGTTCTTTGTTAAGGGGGCGATTAGATTTTCCGATTGCTATGTTAGCCGCCTTTATTATTAGTGTTGAATTTGTTTATCAGTTCATCAATATAAATTTGGTTTATAGTTGGAGTATGTTCATTGGGAAGATCTAATTGGTTTTATAATATATTATTTTGACATTAATTGAACAGTTTACAGCTATAAAAGCACTATGGGTATACAAACAAGAGTAGGTAATAATATTTTAAAAACAATTTAGCAGAAATATTGGACGGTGCGTGAGTGAAAAATTGTCAAAAAAAATAGGTGGGTAGGTAGTAGGTACCAAATTCGAGAATGACTATATAGGTACTAATTTTTTAGGAACGAAAGAGGTTCTATCAAATCTAATTTCCGTGTGGTCGCTTAAAAGATTTTTCATTCGTCACATCTACCTAATTTAAGATAAGAAATTATACAACAATAGTTATTGTTTTATAATATTTGGTAATAATACAATATTAAGAATAACATTGATTTCTATAAGTCACAATAATAATCGAATAGGTAATTTCCAAAATTAACTAATCTTTTTTATCCACACACCGTCCAATTATTTTAATAACTTACCTAATATAGGTATATTATTGATACCTACGGATTATACACAGATTATGTTATGATTATTATTACAGATTATATAATATGGTCACATAGTAATATGATATGCACCTAATGTGGATTGTTACGGATGTTACGGAATAGGTAAATATATGTAATATGGATAAATGCAAAATACGAACCTATATGTAATATAATAGCACTATTAGCACACTGCTGTTGTTTTACATGCCTATTTTTACTGTTAAAAAATAATAGATAAAAAAATTGTATTATTTTAATTTTTTAGAGATTATTATTATAGACATGTGCACCTAGTTAGTACGAAGTCTTGTGTTAAAAAAACATATATATATATACCTTAATACCTATATAACAGTTGTGACGTTGTGTACTTGTGTGCCAAGAAGAATAGGTAATGCGAACCACATGCGACTGCATAATATATATTGAAGCAATGAAGCGGTGTGCAGTGTAACTAACGGCTAACTATATAATAGTTAGGTACCTACTCAAGTTATGGCAATCGATACGATTATATTTTTATATAACATGATTACAAGTAAGAGAATCATATACCTACATCGAAGTATCAGCCAGAAGCCCAAAACTGAGTGCAAAAACATAATATAATAGTGCGTATTTGGGTTCGTCGAGATTGTTCGTGACTTTGTTGAACTTTCATCGTTGTACTTGTTTGTTTTGTTCCATATTCGTGTATTCGAAACTATTATATAGGTACGTCTTGGTATATTTTAAATCGCCGTTTGTTCCGATCGAGGTCACCACGTCGTCCGTCACGCGACGTCATCATTATTAATTGGTTATGGAAATACGAAGAGTTCAACGGCGTCCAAAGCGAAAACCTTACACTTGCAGGGGTCATGTCGTCGCCACGCCTCTCGTCTTTTGCATACTACGAATTCCTGATAGATAATAATATAATATAGTAACAATTAACGACCAACCCGTTTACCTATACTATCATGCTGGTTGAAAACTGTGAGCATGACACAACTTTGAACTTATATCATAATATATGGCGAAAGAGTCTGCTGGAGGTACCAATATTTGGGCTGCTTGTACAAAAATGAGAAGTGGCATAATTGATAAGAGTTAGGTTTGGTTGATTGGTTGGGTCAAAGGGCAAAGCTCTCATTCGCCCTATCGAAAAACAATCGAGTGAAACGACTGAAATGTATGTTTAGGTATTAGGTACCGATGTAAAATGTGTATAACGGTATCCTCTAATGTTGGTAGTTGATTTAGTTTCGTTGAAAAAAAGTAAATTATTAATAATTTATTATATTATATTCAACGTAAATGCTAATCATATTACAGATTTTATATAATTTTTCTTTTATTTAATTAAAATTTCGTTTCCTGGGTTTAAATGTTCCTGCGCTTCTAATTTTAATATAAACTTCTGATTGAACTCCCGATAAAACTTAAAAAAATTATGAATATTAGGATATGACACAAGTATAGAAATGGTTTTTGAAATGCGAATGAAAAGACTCGACGGCATTTGTAGCGATGTTTTATATTCTTTGTAAATTACGCTTTTGGCTATTTTTATCCATTTCATCATATTTGATGGCAACACATTCTAAATTAGGACCTTGCAAAGGCGTAATTAGGGTAAAAATTCTGGGGGGCTAACAAAACAATTTATTTAAAATAACCCATCATAGATGGCTTATATCTAAATCGATAAGGATAAGGTAAGCTAAGCCCCCCTAGTCGCGCCAATGCTTCTAATTTTATATTATTTAATATTGGATAATTTATTACCTACCTTTTGTTGGGCACGCGGTCGCTTCGAGTAAAGTTTCGTTTCACTGCAGTGTTAGGTATTGTAACTATGTAGGTATTATATTAAATATTATTTTATTAAAATTTAATAGTGGCTCCAAAACCGAGTCTAACAAGCTGTTATAAATGTAAATCTGTATGGCTCAATTACCATACACCTTTTTTAAAAAAAGGTTAATTGTGGCCCAATTTCCGCTCACCCATATAAGTATTAAGATACTTAACTCATTTCCTAGTTGGCCATAATCTGAAGTCTGCACGAACATTGGTGAAATATACTGAGTGTATCTTATGTCATTGTACGCGGGTTTTTTAACGAAGACTATGGAACGATAATATAGAATTTCAACGAAAAAAGACGTAATTCTTTATTTTTAACAGCCAATTTTTAAACACGCAGGTGTTTCAATAGCAAAATCAACTTTATTTTTTCAGATGGTCACCACTATATTTTTAATGGATTCTGGTAAAGCTTTTTTTTTGAAAATTTTGATAGTCGAATTATCAATTTTGGTTCGCTAGTTTATTAACTATGGTCCTCTAAAGATTAGTAAAATATGCATTAGTATACTTTTAATTTAAATAATTGTTATAGGTTTAATTTACAAGAGCTAAATAATTTTTGCTTATAACTACCTTTTGATACACTTAAATAGTTGAATCGGTAATCTAAACACACGCACAAAAAAAAAAAAAAAAATAACATAAACAAAATTGTCAACAAACATAGTTCATTATTTTTATTTTAACATACGACGATCATAAAAATCAGTATTATTATTTTAATTTGTTATTATAACTGTAATAAATTACTTTACATTTTTATCATCATAGTTATTTTTCTTACAATATCATAAATTTGGATTCTTTCTTAAGTGGCTATAAGGTAATAATGGTAAATTAGTTCAAACCTATGGTTTAAATTTTATGTTTATACCACTACAAAAAGAGCACCACAAAACATTTCACTTTTTTTCATTACACAATTTTTTTTTAACCACCAAACATAGGTACCTAAGACAGTAAGACATATTATAATGTCAACAATCGAATACCATTTACCAAATACCATTATTACCCTAGCCTTAGTGGGCAATAATGTAATTTTATCTTATACATTTATAGTTTTACCACAGTTTCCCTCCCCCCCCCAAGAATTTACCCCAGATTACGCCTATATATTCTATATAAGCACTTAATTTATTATTATGTATAAACCGCCTAGGTATTCGTGGACTTAGGTGATTTGAAAACAATAAACGAAAATATAAAATTAGTAGGTAGGTAACATCTACACCTAAATAGTATATAAAATGTCAATAGTAGCCAATAGGTACCATTACTAGGTATAGGTTATACATTATATTTGCATGCAAAGGTACCCGCTAGAAAAAATGATTTTAATATAAACACGTAGGCCGCGTCCATATATTACACGTACCTATACCTGGGTTTCTGGGCAGTGATAAAATATGATTTAACAGTTTACAATTGTTATACCTACCTTAAATACTTAATACTTATTAGTATATTATATGCTACCCATACCTATAAATTGTAATACTTACATGTATAAAATATAAATTCACTCATTCATCATTGGTACCTACGTCATATAAAACATACCGATATACATAATATATATTATTTACATATATTATATTTTACAGTGTTTGGAGTGAACGTCGTTCATGAATGCACGTTCACGCGTTCATATATAATGAACGATACGTGAACGTGAACGACGTTTATATTTTTAATGGATTTGATCGATTTTTAAGACGTTCAATTTATTTACCATTTAATAAATACTACATGTATAAAATATATTAATTAATTATATTATAATAATAATATTTTCATGTTTCCCATTATAATTCCTATAATATTTGTTTGATTGCAAAATATATAAATTAAATACGTGAAATTCCAGTGTCCCCAGCTAGACATACAACAATAATGTTATGATTTCCACGAATTTGTATTAACCTAATCGGTTTATTTTAATAAGTAGGTACCCTGGTATTCGCTTAATTTTATCACTAGGAAATCCTAATGAAAATGTAACTCAAATATGAAATACCGTGTCAGATATTAAAAATTAATTCAGATACTTTAGAAATTGTATATGATTAAAGTCTAAATTGTATTTTTATTTTTTGGTTGAGTCGTATATGTTTATGGGTCTTTAATTTTTATATTGACTGCAAGCTAACGATTCATAAAAAAAAATTAAATGAACGACCCAATGAACGCGTTCGTTTTCTAAAAAAACGTGAACGTGAACGCGTTCGTTTGAAAAAAAAACATCATCTTGAACTCCGTGGCTAGTATTTCGTTTTCTCTTTATATTTCTGGGCAAATTCAAGATATAATTTAGATATCATATTACAGGTTTCTTTAAAATTTCCTAAATACAATTATTATTAAAAAAAATTACTATCCACTTCATACCATGATTCGTGGAGCTGGGAGTTTCATTATGGCCTCTAAATGCTAAGCCTTGTCTGCACAAAAACAGTGTCACTTCACACAAAGTTCTTAAATATCTACGATTACTTTCAATAAGTAGCTTATGTTGAGAAGAAACCTGTGCCATTACACTACCAGTTTTTTCAATGTCTTTATGTGACTGCATAAAGGGTTAGGTATAAATGTTTAATAATTATTATATTGACATTTCAGGAAAATAAAATATTTTGTAAAGTTCCAGTATTTTGTCAATCGTTGTACCTATTTTAATATTTTATACTGTGAAAAATGCTTAATGATTTTGGCTGGCGTGCTAAGCCCCCCTTCCAATCTCCGCCAATGTTGTGGGCTATCTTAACAAGACATGTACTTACATATTAATCAGTGCGGTATATAATTACTAGTGCCAAGTTATATATTTCCTTGGATCTAACATCTAAGATGATTGCAATATCTATTTATTATTCGTGCTTTTGTAGTAAACATTATTTAGCTGTTATAATATCATAATTAGTTATTCCACGCAAATTTAAAATATTTTACGTTCTATAATTTTTTTTATCTCGAAACATGATTTTTTTTTTTTACACATATTTTAGAAGAATTATGTTTTATTTTAGTAAAATCAGTTAAAATACGGACTTCAATTTTAGGAGCCCAATGACAATATTTTGGGAGAGCCCAAGAACACCCGGCAACCCGTGTTTCTAACGTACAAATAATGTCTGTTTAAATTGTTTTTCAGTAGACGTAAATCTTCCTGAAACAATAGACTTCAAATTGTGAGAGAACATTTTTTTCTAGTTTCGGGCATTTGTTGGGTTTTAAAATATAATATCATTTTAAAATTATAAATCAAATTAAATTTTTGTTCTGGCGTGTCACTTAATGAAATCTGTGAGTGGACAGGGATGCAGCTTCCAACAGACTTACGCACAGCACATCCTCGTTACCATTTGTTTAATATATTTAAATCAAACGCGCTACCAAAATATAAAATAAGAAACTCGCGTCCGTCAGAACTATATAATAATATATACCTACTTAATATAATTAGCAATATATAGGTAGGCACCTAATGCGGTAATACAAAAGCTACTATGTTACATTGGCGGAAATCGGTGGGATGGGGCATAGCCCCATCCTTTTTTAGCTTGGTAGGATCGAAGCCCTCCCCCGCTCGTATTGATGTTAATATTGTTAGCCCCCATGAAATTTTAATGGATCTCCACCTATTTGAGTCTATGTAGCAATAGTACGACTGTACTCATAACCACGCGTAGATTAGGTCGCTATAATTTTTTTTATGAAATTTTAATATTTACGCTAGGTACCAGTATATCTCTTCACTAGTGTCGAATTATAGTCGAATGCTTATAATTACGTACGTAAATGACACAAACATATTTGTATGTTGTATGAATGCGGATATCGTCCTAACTTCTCATGCTCAACTCAATGGGGTATAGTAAGGAATAATAAAACAGTTAGGTACCTACCTATAATATACGTCATAATCGTTGATACCTAAAACCGCACACTTATGATTTTGACTCCAAAAAGGTCTTTACAATAGTACTTTTATAATGTATATGTACAATATTATTTGAACGAGTGCTCCTAAAAGTAAATATAATTTAATTAAAAATCAAAAATATTACTATTATGTATTTACTAACTTGTTTTAGTTTTTCAATTGGACGGACAATATTTTATACTCCATTATGGGACTTACGCTTTAACCACTATTTAGAAAAATAAGACCGGTTAATAACGAGTAGCTAAATACGTAACTAAAGAATTAAGATTTAAAACGTGTTCGCATGATTATTGTATAGTATCATATTTGTTATTTGGCACACAAAATAGTGTGCGATTTTAATCCACTATACCAATCTTAGAGTATAAATTAAGTAATGAAATTACTCGTCTCCGGATTGCCTAGTTTATCCAAGTCCGTTTTTCACCTTGTAGCCGTGATGTTTTTAAAATATCGTATCATCTTCGTACCAAATGTTTCAATTTTATTCCGATGTACGATAACAATTAAATAAATATTAATTATTACACAACACCAGAGCTTGCGCTAATGTGCAGTTCTTATTTAAATGTTGTGCAGTTCATAGAAAATATTATGATTTGAATTTTTAATAATTAAGTTATATTATGTCTATGAGCTTGTAACATATAACGTATAATATGGTTTTTGTAATTTTCATATTAAAATATGTATTTTTTTTTTCATTTCACCCGGTCACTTTGAACAAGATACGACCTTTCAACAACTTAATACACGATCCGATTATGTTCTTCAAAACAATAACAAATGAAATGTAAGACACTTTTTTAATGTTGACACTAATATTAAAATACGCTTTAATGTTTTGAACAATGTAGGTAGGTACTACAGTTGCATATCTCCAAAATGTGGTCTTTGTATTCTTTGATGTAGATTTATGGTCTTTTAAAGTTCTGGAGCTTAATATGATGTTACATACTCAAACTCTGATGACAGAGCATAAGATGAATCAAATATACAATCTCAACAAGAAATTTTAACTATATATTGACTATATAATAAAACAATACAATCAATGAAGCTCAAACTACATTTTTATTTAATAGTAAAGTATCAATCGAATCACTTACTCCACTTTACCTTAAGATACTAAAAAATATTAAATATCAAGCCAATATTAATAAATATAAAGTATTAAAACTTTAATAATATGACTTTATGTACAAATTCAATATGAAAAGAGTTGAGGCATTTGCATTTTTTGGCAATTTTCACGACTTAAAAGTTATAAAAATATTAAAAACCAAATGGTGAAGATTTTATGGTCCACATTTCCAACCATTCATAAAATAATGAGAGATTTTTATTTGTGATTTCACTTATAATTTGTAAACGGTATAACAACATTGGTCAGTCTATCCGTATCTATTTATATTTATTATTCTATTACAGTTTAAAATGTATTGCAGAATATTAGGCTACAAGAATATTTCCATAAATAATAATTTTATACACTTTTTTTTTTACATTTTTATATTTTCAGATCATAATAATAAATCCCATCCTATTTAAGATAAATTGAATCCACCAGCCCCTCGTTTGTAATATAAATATATTATATGAAATAGTCGTTAGACCAGTAGTATTAATTATAAACTATTATTAAAATACATATGCATCAGCACTTGTTCATAATGTTTTAATTATTTATTTAAAACAACGTGTTTATTTTAAATTTTTTAATATTATTATTAATGTAAGTAAAATTTTGTTTATTTCAGTTCTTTGTTTTACTTCTACTGTCATTAATAATATTCATTACCACAATGATAAAACAATAGAAAATCACAAAGAAAATTTCCTACACCTACTCTTATAAAGGGACTAACGGCTAAAATTATGTGTACAAGTATATGTATGTGTTCATGTGATAGCTATTCTGGTAATCGGTGCCTATATATAGCACATTATAGATATTAGTAAAATTTATTTTGTAATATAATAGTCGTCTAGATTTGTCTATTTTGCTAGCGTACCCATTCATCAACCTATGCAAATGGCACGAAACTAGTCAATATTGATACGTCTAGATTAAGGAATCATAGTGTTATGATGGTTCCCTGTATATTTTAAAGAAAGTGAAATATCTCACAAATTTCTATCTATCTATAGACATTACAATATCACATTCACACCTTCTATCCATACATATACACACACTTGCATTCGTTGTAAAATTAGTTGATGCCGTATTCATAAGCTCGTTGGGAATATTGATTCGTCATTGGACAGCTGCAACCGATTTACTAAATGTTTATAAATAAATAATTTTATTCAATACTTATCTAAGTTTTGGACAATGTAACACGATTGGGTACTAATGTTTGAGCATTATTAGCACAATATGCTATTTTGTTTCAATAACCACCGTATACATATTTATTGAAATATTTTAAAATGTGTCTATAATATGGATCTTTAAGATCCATTTTTTTTATGTGCAGGACACAACAGAAATGTAGCCAAAATTAACTGTACTATGTACATTAGTATGTGTAATGTGTTATACTGTATATATATAGATGTATGTATATATATGTGTGTATGTGCGTGTGTGTGTATAAATATGTGTACAATTATACTAATATGTTGTTACCCAATCGTATTGCTAATATTCACAAAAAAAAAATCTATAAAATTACACCAAAATTTAAAGTAAAACCAAAAACTATCGAAATACTGAATGCCATTGCAGTTATTATCATTTCATAGGTGTACAACATAAATGTATTCTAGTCTTCATAATTTTAGATATTAAATAACATTCTATGAAGGCATTTAAAAGTTTATGAAGTCTTATAATTATTTAGAAAAATGCATTAGTGTTGATAATAATCTATTTGCATTCCTCAACTGGTACTTCGCTCCAACTTCCATCTCCGTGCTTGGTAGCTACTTGTCTGACGAGATCTGCTGATGGTGTCTTGCAGTCGTATGCCCATCCAATTTTGGCAAACAAATCCAAAACTATGGTAGTTGGGTTGGTAAAGTTTCCACCATATTCTTCTGCCCGGTAGTCCCATGGGAATGCGTGGTGATAGTTATGCCAGCCTTCACCAGTAGTCAATATAGCCAAAGCCATGTTCTGGACAGGTCTTATGCGCCTACAAAATACATAATATAAAAACATATAATATTCCGTTAGAAATGGTACAGCACAATCATGAGATAAATAAGTTAATTACGTGTCATATGGTTTTGTTCCCCAGAAGTGAGCCAAGCTATTGATTGAAAATGTCATGTTGGTGAAAATCACGAACCGCAATACTCCACTAATTCCAATTGCTTCCATCCAGTTTTCATTCCAACAGAAAATAGGTACAAGTACAGGCAATACGAAACAAAAAGTAATTTTGAAAAACCAATAATATCTATGAAAAAAAAGAGAGAATAAAATAATTAATCTTTTCAAGTCGTATAAATTATTAAAATGTTAAATGTACTTTGTGTGAAATTGAACTAAGGGGTTGTTATCTATATCAGACATATCAATGGTTTTGCTACGACGGAATACTTCTGGGTGTCCACGTTGCATCAACCAACCAATATGAGAGAAGAACAATCCTCGTTTAGCATTATGGGGATCACCATCAGTGTCACTAAATTTATGGTGCAATCTATGGTCATGTACCCAATCTGTTACTCTGTACTGTAATACAAATAAAATAATAAAATTATATTTAACATAATTTATAATATATTATATTATATATTATTTAAATACCTGTCCAGCAACTGAATAGCAAGCCAGAAGAATGATTTGCAAAGGATATTTGGCTTTGTACGCTCTATGAGAGTAACATCTGTGCACACCTGCAGTTACGCCAAATTGACCAATGAATCCAACAAGGAGACCTAATAATAAACAAATAATATTAAATTTAAAAATTGGAATTCAACATTATGAAGAAGTATAGTGTTGTAAGGAAATGGTAAGTTAGCATAAGAAAATAAACTACAACAGAACCTATACAACCTGATTTTATATATTTTTTTTTGATTGAGCTTAATAGTAAATGTTAAGCCATAAACTAAATTATAATAAAATTAAAATAAAAAAATCAAATATAATAATATTGCACTTACCCCATAAGATGGTAGCCATTTTGACATTCTTCCAGTAAAGTATCGTACAGATAATAGCTAACACGTGCCAAGTGGTTAAATATATAGCTGTGGCCCACAATATTTCACGTTTTTGTGGAGGTTGTGGCTTCAGAGGTTCTTCCACGTTATTCTTGTTGTTATTTTCGATCAAAGGCTCAGCCGTTTCTTCGGTCTTCGTTCTCATTTGTACTCCCATCTTAATAATGTATGAGATTCAATATAGGACCTGAAAAATGAACAAATACAAAAATATTATTATGATTGTAATAACTTTTCGTCTGATGTTAAAGTTACATAATAGTATAAATAATTAAGTACTAATTATATCACTCGTAGACGACTAAATACGTAAAGATTAAATAATTTGCATATACATATTTTCCTTATTTACTACATCTTAGACTCTAGCCGTACGTATTTATTTATTTCAACAAAATAGTGAAATACGTATTGGTAAATGGATATTAAATATTAATTAGAGTTTTAATAATTTTAATAATTAATAATTTGTGATATATTTTTTGTCAAGGTGCTAATTATTTTCTAAATATAATAGAGTGCAATTATTTTTTTACACTCGTTATATGTATAGGCCAAACAATATCAGGTAAAAGAAAATGTGTTATAACATATGTAGATACTATAAAAAAAATGTGATTTAATCCTCGTCATCAACAGTTGTTATTTTATGATATAAAGCGCGAATGTCACATGGATAAAGCAGTATTATACTAAATCATCGACACCAAATGTTCTAGATTCCATGGTCGTTTTACTGTTTTAGTAATGGTTCAATAGAGTTAATTTTATTATAAACAATATTTATGAATATATTATTATGTTATAGTCGCGTACTCGTGTATAGTCAAATGATGCGTTCTATCAAATGCATAGTCATTAATAGTTTAAAAAAAAATGTTGTGTTTGACTAGAAATAAAAGATCAATCATACAACAAAATTCTTTGTTTTTATTAGTAACAAATAAGTAATAACGATAATATATATATAAGTATACGTATTTATATATAGAGATAAAAAATAATTACTTAATTTAAGTTTTAGTTTGATTCAATTTTTTATAAAGACGATTTCTGATGAATCAGATGTTATAAATTTACGACAAGAAATATTATCATAAAAAAATTGGCATGAATTTATAAACTTTAAAATTCACACAAGACATAATATTTAGACGAATAAATGACAGATAAAATAACATCGAGTTTTTGATACCGGGTTCATACTTACTGAATGCATTAATTTATCTAATCAGACGGACGTTAGCGTCTGCTTAGATAGTAGATATACTGTCGTTCAGTAAGAGGAATGAGAATATTATTATGTGCTGCCTATTGAAATCCAAAACTTGTCTATCCCCACCAGCACACCGGCATATTATTATGTTAGTTACTAGTGACTTCCAGTGGAACGCACTTTTATACGCCTACATGTTTGTTAATAATGCAATAATTAAAAATTTTGTTTTTTTTTATTATAAGAATTTAATTTAATTTATGGCCAAGTGCACGACATTTTTTATCATATAAAAATTATATTTTTTCGAAAAACACAAAATGTTAAATCCTCTATAGTTATGTGAACAAAAAAAAAAAACAGAAAAATAAACCAGTAAGACGAGTTTATCCGCCGACGAATCAACACGTGTATATTCTCAAACCGTCTCCTATCACTTGTTTTCTATATAGCTTTTCGATAACGCGCAAAATCATCAGAACACCAGTAAAATGTTTTATGTTTTATCAGTCGACCCACGACCACAATAATATAATAATATTATACCTAAAAGTTTTTATTACATCAGTGTTACAGTACGGGGAGATAAACCATCCGGTAAAATTGAATCATCAAATACAATAAAAACTAAAACTAAATAAAATATAAATCCAACATCGAACTAGAATAATCATAAATCATAATATTACGAATATTATTCACAAGCTACTGCCTCAACTGATCATCGAGATCTGCAAAAAAATATCCATAACTTGGAAAAAATCCGAAAAGAAACAAGCAGCATTGAATTAAATTTTAAATACTGCTAGCATTTTCCAAGATGCTATATTACATATTACTGTATAATGTGTATTCCTACAAATGATACATATTATAATTTAGAATATTAGATTTGGTTTTACTATGTTCGACTAGGTACCGTTAGGCAGTCAGCATTTACTGTTAACACAAAACTAATTGCGTATTTTCCTATATAAATATTACATTGTATTCTTTACTTATTTGTTTGTACTTTAGTACTACTACTGTACTTTTAAGGAGTTCTAAATTTCAAAGTTACGCATCAACCAAGTTCCATGTACCTACGTACGCACTATTGCAGCACAAATAATCGTTATCCATAAAAATATTAATAACTAATAATCAGTTACCCCGTAACATAAACATTGAATTTTATTGCAACATTTTCAACACGGATATGACATCACAATTATTCACAATGTCATTATTGTTATGACAGTTATCAATTTTTAATTTATAAATTTTGTTATTAATGTTTTGCGGATCCCTAATGAACATGCACATTTTATGAGTTATTGGTTTTTTTAGGCAGACTACGTACGTATAGAACAGAAAAACATGACATCAATCTATAGCTACACAACAATTCACAAATACAAATATAATTGTTGTGGAATTTATTATACCAAAATTAGATCAGTCAAAAGCTAATAATCATATTATATTATATACAAAATACTCTACAAGTCTACAATGATTAGCAAATACCTTATAAAATTTAATGCGGTCAAACCCTAAAAAAAATTACTGGAATGTTGAGGAAATTTGTTAAACACAATTATAGCAGAGTAGTGGTAAATAGTAGTTAAACATGGTACCTATAAATGCAGTTAACATAAAAAAATCGAGGAGCAAGTTAAAGATTTCGAAGTAGTACATTGCAGACCGATAGTCATGACCAAAAACGAACACAATAAAACCATAAGAAGTAGATACATTCCTTTCAACTCGACAACGAGCTACCTTCAACATACTAGCAATTTCCAAACAATATATAATACAAATATACTCCATTATAAACAAAGAAACAAAAACAAAAAAAATATACGATTTGTCAGTGAATTTCAGCAAACGGAAAAACCTCCTCAGCCAATCACATATTATAATATATTGCATGGAATGAACATAAAAAAGAACATTTTTGAAACTCTATATAGACCTCGATATAGACGCACAAGACAAAATACGACGACAGGTAGGTACACTATAATATTATACAATACGTACAACAATAGACATTATGGCCAACGACCTACAACGGATGGCAGAAGCTTTTTATAGAAAAATACGAGGAAAAATTTAATAGTAAAAAAATAAAACCAGTTTACACGTATATTACACCACACGTGCACATACTGTAAAAAATTACAAATAACGGGTATATAACGGGTGGCGATGACCAGGTATCGAACCTATATAACCTCTACGCACACGGCGTGAATACGTGTACAATTTTTTAATCATTGGCATAGAACAACCGTCGAAACGAGTTTCGTAGCTATATTCGTGATAGGTAGTCTTAAAACTTTTTTTTTTTTACGCGTTTCCTTCTTACATCCAGACGGGCTAGAATACTAGACAGATGACTAGAATGGTAAACATATACCTATCAGACATGCATTTCGGGGCGATCTCTAAAATATGCTCCTTAGTCCTTACAATACATTTAAGAAATTAAAATAACTATACTATTTAGTTTTTATGTAACAATTTTGTCGGCTAATAGTCTCGACTACATGAATTTATAATATAGAAACGCATTTATATAGTTTATTAAAAAATATATCTAATTTTAAATTTATGTCGATTAGTTTTATTATCTCGAGAATTAAAAATTATATAATAAACCACTTTCTCTTATACGATCTACATTTTGAAGTAGGCTCAAAAATTTCTGTTTTAGAAAATATCTTGAACAGTCTGCTTATATGATTAGCTTAACTTGACGCAATTATCATCTCTAAATGAATATTTAATTTTTTTTTATTGATATAACTCTATAATTTTAATTATATGATAGTAAAATTTAAAAACCTGTACCATAAAAAAATAATTATACATTAGAGTAGTACAATTTACATTTAAATAAAACCAAATTTTTCACGGCTGTGTTATTTTAATACATTAAAATGGTAATACCTAAGCCTAATTACAACATTTTGTATAGTAAAATTGATAAATAATTAAATATTTTTTTTTATTATTTTTTATACTTTTTAATGAGGGGGAGGAGATTTTAAGTATATTATAGGTGTATTTATTTTCTAATAATGGTGTTCAATTTACCATAAAAATGTATATATTACGATGGACATATTATGTATAATTTCTCACTCCATGAAATATAATTAGTTTCATAATGGCAACCCACAAAAAATATCTCGCTATACATTCATAATTCCGCACATACAGAAAATACATGGAAGATATTATGAAATATTAAATACGCATATCAGGTTGACGGACTTAACGTCCAATTCAAAGCTAAAAAGAAGCCAAAATATATAAATAGCATTTTGGATATAAACGCATCTTGAACCAAAATTACTTTTTAATTACTACATTTATTGAACCTATAATATTAGACTTATTTGGACCTAACATCCTAAAATTAAAAAAATATTACATGTATTTTATATTATGAACATTAATAAACGTATAAAATATAAAAATCAATCAGAAATTGTAAAATCTATTAGAGCTTGGACATTTGCGGGGGAATTTCAAACAAAACATAATATTGTATACTAAATTATTATACTATGTGGAATTGGATGTGACACTTGTATTGTATTGTACACTTGCAATTTTTGGACAAAACATACCAATGTATTGTTAATTATTTTAGGTAACGTTGTTCGTTACTGTCCTATATTGTATACGATAAAAATGTACGGACGCACATAACTATTGGACATTGGCTATTCACTATTTGACTGTAGTCCAGGGATTATTCTAAAAATACCTACCACGATGACAACGACATGTAACATTCCTATGTCCTTGACAGGTAAATGAAGGAAGACAGCAGGGACTCATTTAACGATATTCAATAAACAAAATAATAAATATGATTATAATTTGTAACACTCGTTAGTCGTTGAATATTTTGTCTCGTCATCGATATGAAACTTTGACGTTATGTTATTACGCTGCCTAATGATTTATTCAATGCATTAGGTCTAGTCACGTATTAGGTTTAAAGTTAAATCATAAAAAAAATTCATGTGAATAATTCATCAGTTATTTGATTTTGACAAAAATCACGGTTATACAAATTTAATAATATATCTTAACATCGTGTTTAAACTTTACAACGATTAAATACTCATACAACTAAGCAATTGTTAGTATAGGAAGTTGAAGTTGACTAGTGATGAATAATAATTATGTTTGTTGTTTAGTAATTACTAGTTGGACTGCCACAATACCGTTTAAGATAGTTGCAACAACAATTTGAAAAATAAATACAACTAGTTAAGACTTTAAAAGTCATCATCAAATTATAGACTCATAAAACGTTAATGTTTTCAATAGATTTTCAAATACCTATATAATTTTTATTCAACTAAAATAATACAAAGTTAAGTTTATAAAAAAAATATTGGAGAACATCGTTTGTATCAGTATAATGATTAATTACGAGCATAATAGATTGCGTTGGGGGACTTAACATTTAATTAATTGAAATAAAGTCCTCGCGGTCAGATTACAATACTATAAAGCATCAAATAAGCATACCTATATTTCTAAACATTTTTATCTGTCTTACACATGACATGTAGTATATTAAAAAACCCCTCACCGTATTTCACTCATTGTGATATACCTGACAATTATAAAGGAAACCATTATCTGTGTTTTGTCAGAAGCTTTTTAAAAAAAAAATATAATTTCAAATGGAGTTATTCATAACTAGGTATATCAATTTCAAAAAGGTAAGGTGGGCAATTGGGTGTCACTCTGCTGTAGGTACAGTAGGTAACAAGTGGGTCCCTGTAATGGATTTGAATTCAATGACAGTATAATATCATTGTATAAGAAAAACGATTCTAAGCGAAGATGGACAGTCAGCCTATGATATTACTTTAAGTATATTCGATGATATTATTGTGAATAAAGTAATTTATATTGTATAACTTATTTACGTGGAACCTACATAGCCAACAAATAAAACTGTATAGACAATAAAAGAAAAAAATCTAAACAAATTGAAAACTGAAAATTTCCGTAGATAGTTCAAAACAAATCAAAATATTTTGAAAATGTTATCGTGTATAGCAAATGCTAATATAAACAACAAGTGGACATTTCATGTATAAACGGTCTTTTGTTTTAGAGTTACACCAAGAATCAAAATCGATTTTGTCGAAAACTCGTTTTATTATTATTCCCAGCGCTTTTGAAAACTATTGGATTTTTAACCTTTTGAACGCACGAAGTAGATTTACTTTCTCATTGAACAAGATACTGTTGAAGAAAATCGAAGCTGTTTTACTACCCCAAACGGTGATGACAGATACAAAAATAAATAATAAAAAAACAATAAAAGAACACACATCATTGTAAAATCAATACATTCATCGTTCTGTTCAGAAACTAAAATAAATACTAATATAACTAAAATGCTGAAAAACGTTTCTGTTATCATTGTTTTACTGAAATACAATATTAATGGGGTAATTTCAATGAGTTAAAAACGGTAAGGTTTCACTGGTAAGGCTTAGAAAACATTTTTGCTGATGAGCCCTTTTAATAGATTATAATTTATAATATATTATTGAAGAGCCCAAGGCACACAAACACACACGAAAAATATGACCATGAAATTGTGCCAAATTAAAAAAAACTTAATAACGATACAATCAAAGAATTATTTCGATACAAAACTATAAAGTTTAAAAAATATTATATACAGTCATATAGAATATTATATCATGTGTATAAAACACAAAAAAGGAATACTTAAACAAATTAATACTGCACTTGCGGAAGTTATTTCCTACATGGTATACTATTATAATATGAAGTATGAACAATCAAATTATTTTATTGTTCTAAAATGCATATTGCATATTCTTAATACAAAGGTACTCTGGTAGATACAAATTATAAACAAACTACATAACTACTAACTGCACTTAAGTTAAGTGTCTTTGAGCCTATACTACAAAAGTTCATAAGACTGTAATATTATATTAAAATATTTTTATGATGAATTTGTAACCATTAAATAATATACTTCGAAACCAGACTTAGACCTTGGATGTTAATAAAACTCATATTCATAAACGCTCTAAGTGAACACATACAAATGTCACAAACTTAACGGAGTTATAATTTTTTTACTTACCTAAATAATTTACTAACTAAATATTAATACATTATTCGTATAAATATCACACTCATACTTAACTATAATATAGTTGTTTTATAGAAATTTTGATAAAGTTCAAAAACATACAAAAAACAACCTTTTATAGTTCAATATAGTGCTACCATTGTATATATTATATTAATTATTGCATGTTTTAAATGAAGAGCATATTTTTGCACAATATTATTAATCGATAAGCATTTACCACGCAAATAATAGTTATATCTATAATTCTGAAAACATTGTTTGTCATAACACATAAATATAATTATGTAAATTAGTACAAACATAATTTCAAAAACATATTTAAAAATATGAGATCATATATTTATTGATTACAATTATACATTATATATATCAAGAATATTAAAAGAAAACAACACAAATACTAACATTACGAACAACATAAAATGTTTGTATTATTGACCTATTAGTTTGTATTGAAATAATAACGATTTTGAATCCTTGAATCACACTGTATTGACGATTGTGTGCAGTGGTGACCCGACGAGTAACCAAATATGCGCAACTGCATGTCCGCGTGTGATCTCAAAAGAAAGTGGGTGTACTATGAATTATTAGTGTCCCGAGGAAGCTTAAATAAATCGTAATACCTCAATAATTTCTCCAAACTAAAAAGCGAATAACTGATTTACTTAAAACACGAAAGATGTAATCAAAGTTCCTTGGAAATCCACCCCCTCCGCCTGGGTAATTAATAATTTATAACATTTGATTTCAAATAAATGTTAGGTATGTAGATAGAATTTTCGAGGCTCAGGAAATATTTTTTTTACAAAAATTTAGATTTTTGTCTTTATTTATTTTTTTGTACAGTCGTTAATCAAATACTTTACATATTATTATGTGAGTACTATTTTTTACGTTTATAACACTAGTCCGGCTACAACAGACTATTAATATAAATGAAGCTTTTATTGACTTTGAAGAAAATACCAAGAATGAATGAATATTATGTTATACGTAGATTATCAACAAAAATGGGTAGAAATATGGATTTTAATTTTTAATCGTCATGCACAAAAAAACTAAAAAGTATGAATATTAAACCGATTTCAGCAAAACATTAAAGGTAATTAATTATTTTTATTTTATTTAATGACTATTATATTTTCTTAAATTAAGGTAGGTAATTAAGTATGCTTATGTATTTCTGGATGGTGATCGACAACCAATAATTATCCATAGCAACTACCAATGAATAATAAATATAGTCACAATTTGTACCTACTATATGCATTAATCTATTAAGAAGATTTAAAATTAACAAACAATCTAACCTACTTACGAAATAGGTTAAATTTAAGCTCGTTAAGAATTTAAAAAGATCAGATTAAGTGCTAATCTACACCATTGAATATATTGATCATTTATCATTTTTTAGGTTTCAACGCCTTTATGTCACCGTAAATTCTAAACGTCAACGACAATTAATTTTCATTAAACTGTCTCACGTCAAATAGATTATTTAATAAATAAGAATTGGCTTACCCCAGTATGGTAAATTGTATTGTATTAAATAGGTAGGTACAAAGTAAATTACATTTTACATGTTAAAGCGATTACTTTAGGTATTAATTAGTATTGCTCACAAGACTGATAATGACCTTTATAATCAATAAATAAAATACAAATTTTATCGAATATATTATTATATAACTACATTTTATTATACAGGCATCTCGCGTGATTTGCTACTTAATTTAAAATAGTGTGGTAGATGAATCTACATTGTTCGATCGATTATACTAAACAGGCTAATCTAAGTAATATAATATACTATAAAAAGTATATAGACATTTTTACGAAAATGTAAAACGTATCATTTATTTGCGTGGTAGAAACTCTAGATAAGGTATAGCAGGGGGAATTGTATCATATATTCAAGAACAATTCAGGTAGAACGTCCGCACCCACTTACATTATTATATTGTCAGTCCTTGATTATTGACCCAAGACCAACACAATATGCCGTGTATTATAGTTACTGAAAATATTCCTAGAATATTTTATACCACCATAATATTATACTAATCCGTTTACATTATATTATATAAAAAAATAATTGTTTACATTAATATTAAAGACCAATTCGAACATTTGAAAGAAACTTTAATATTATACCGTATAACATATTTTGAGGTTTATTAACGGTTTTATACTTTTTCATAGTAGCAATGCCGCAAGTAAAACGTAGCAATAAAGAACCAGTATACTTAATAAAAATAATGCTATTGGGATTGCAAAATTATTTGTTTTAAATACTAATCTTAAAGAAGTTTTACGGATTTAATCTAATTATTCAATTTTTTCGTTATTAATAATGTTTAGCTATTTGAAGCTTTGATAAAATACGTTTTTTTAAATCATTAGTATTATTTAAAATAGTATAGTATAATATATATTTTTTTAAATAAATATTATGCCGTGAACAAATCGGGAATGATTGGATGAATCAATTTAAGAGTCACCACGTAAATAAATGATACGATATTATGTTAAACGTTTGCGTAAAAAATTTTAACATCTACATTTAATATTATACATTAATTATTAGATTAACCTGTTTAATATGATTGAACAATGGAGATTCCTTAAACATACTGTTTTAAATATTAAGTACCTAGCAAATCATCGCGATTTAGAATTATAAATGATTCTAATGATAGTTAAGATTCATAAATTATTCCATGACGAAGTAGGTTAGGCTAGGTTAGGTACCTCCATTGGAAGTTCTCTTCACTATTTTACTTTCACGAGATTATTTTATCAATTAAGCTTATTGTTCAGATCTTTAATAGATGGTCTAACAAAGAATTTCGTTAAGAAAAAAGATTCATAATAAGTGCAATTACTATAATATGTGCGTAAATACATTTTAATAATAAGTACAATTTTTAATTTTTAAATAGATTAAAAGTTATTATAAGAAATAAAAATATAGATAAGTAAATAATTAACAGTTTATAAAATTAATAATATGTAACAAATATCAATTTTTATGATGTTTATACTTTATTGTATATAAAACAATAAAACAATGAACAGCTCAAAAGCCATTATGATTAACGATCTAAACTTTGCACACATATAAACTATCATATATTATCACATATACATACTATTAATCTATTTACATAGTTCGGTACTGTCGTACTGATATTTTTTTAGCAGGCATCATAAATCACTGCACTACATAAAAGTAAACATGCTCAAATGAGAACATCACTATGAAGTGCTAAACACTTTGTAAATACATATTTTGGCTATCTATAACAAATAATAAATACACATAGGTACCTAAAAAGTTATTGAAATAATATACTAAATGCATTTAGAATATAAATAACAACGTAAAAATAATTCAAAAACATACAATACCTACAGAATGAAGAATTTGCAATATAGAATTCTTAATAGGATTAATTATAATTATAGGTGATTTAAAAATAAATCGTTGGCACACACATTCAAAAATTACAAAACCATCCAAACAGTATTTAGATTTTAGACACGTAAATATAATATATTATTAATCTTCTAATTTAATATCATTATTGCTACATATTACTACATAAATCAGTTATCATTATTTTGTAATTTATTGTAACTATAGAAAATTAATTACAAAAACCGCATACAACTGATAAAGACGAACCATTTATTTTATTTCTAGTAACAAATTGATCTCTAATTCACATAACATGCATCATAATGACGATGTTGTATTACAATATTATGTAAAAGTAAAACACATAATAATAAATGGATTGAAAAAACTCAAATTAATTAATTCATCTAAAAAATGTAGATATTTTTAGATACTGAGCAGAACAAGGAAGCTATTGGAATTAACGGGGTCATAATAATTGTACCCGCGATCACCAACATTTATCAAGATCAGTTATTCGGACAAAAGAAAATCTTTAAAACATTTACTAGATTTCAGCTGAGGATGATTCTATAAGGTAAAAATATAATCCTTGTGTTTTCGAAAATGCAATCATAGTAAATTCCGGGTAAATTCCTGTAGGTTAAAATTGTATCATATATTTTACTCTAAATTCTTTACCATATTTTTTCAAAAACTTTGGGAAATTCAAAAAATAAAGATGAACTTTACAAATAATATATTTATATATATTTTACCACTTCTTAATTTTTCTAGGATGTGCCTATACACAGAATAAGCTCATAGTAAAGCTAATAACTTCTATATTTCACTCGAAGTCAAAACGTCAATAATTATTTGAATTAAAATATTATGTGTATAGAGCCATATATTACCAATTCAAAAAAGTTTGTATAAAGTAAAAACCATTATTTATTCCACTAGTTATAAATTTGTAAGACATACCTAACTTAAAAAGGTTCAATCGATTTTACTTCTATCCGTGAACTGAATACTTACCTACCGTTACCTACTAAATAAAATATGGACTAAATACAATAGAATTCATTCAATTATTAATTCAAAGTTGTCCGGTCACTCATTATTAAAAATTTAACATAATATCATAAGGACTAAAAAATATAATAGGTATAAATTATAAATTAAAATAAAATATACAATAACTCATTAATGCCATGCAACCCTTATGAATCAAAAGGTTGCATCTCCATAACAAGGTTTAATTTTATATTTTCGTGTACAAAAAGTAATAATGCACTATTGCAGTTTATACCTCACAATATGAATATGAAATTAACAAATTAATTTACATTCTTCTTATATTACAATACATTATTCATCATCAAGAAAATAGAGTATTATATCCCACCGAGTGTGATCTATCCAGGAGGTGGATCAATTCAACATAGAATTTTGAAATTATATTATCTTTTATTATTATCTTTTTAATTTCAGCAAACAATACATTTATATTTAATTGGAAAAATGAAGATCATGAGCTACTTAAAAACTTCCTTTGCCACTTAATTATTTCAATAAGTAATAGGTTACTTTTAACTTAACTGCTTTAAAAAAAGATAATAGTAATTATTATGTTAGAGCATGACATTTCTTATAATTTTAGTGAGAATGAAAATTTCTCTTTTGTAATTTTGTATTGGTATATAACAAAATTTATGTATTTTTTTTATATACCTTACTATTATATTATTGTATTAATATACTATATTATATGATACTATTTTATACCTACAGGCTACATTAGATGTCTATTATATAAGATTTATACAGTACCAAATTTAAAATCTACTAGGGAATATCTATTTTTAAACGTAGGTATTTATCATATTTAAAAAAAACGTAGGTAGAATATTATATTAATATTTCTCTAATCAGGCATCCAAAAACCCAAATATGACACAACAAATAATTTTAACTTTTACCCCCGCTTTTACCCTGAAACTGTTTGCTAATAATAATATATAAACCTACAAAATAGATACAAAATTATAATACTAGATAATATAATATGATATCTAGTATCTACTACCTAGAGCCTATTTCCTTCGATAGGAGGTATTTAATTTCAATAATCTATGTTACAATATTTTCTTTGATTTAATAGGTACCTATAAATTATAATTAGTATCAACATTATACACCTAGAAGTATTGTGAACATAATATTATGTTGCACAACATTTAATTTAAGTCGTAGCCAGGTATTGAAAAAAGTTCTTTGATGTCAGTTCTAAATTTTTAATTTTCATTCCCTTCAAGATAGTGGAAAAAATATGTCTGTACTCCACCGAAATTACAACCATGTCCCATGGGCCATGTGACATCTTTCAGTTGTTAATATCATCAATATTATGTACCATAAATCTACCAAAAGTAGTATTTTATACTAAAATAAAATATCGGTTTTTTCCGTTTAGCACGATCGGCCGTAATAAAATTACCAGATAACAAAAACATTATTGCAGTACGCCACTCCAGTTTACAATAATTATGATTTCCCGGTTAGAAACATTGAAAGTTTAGCGACCGTATAAAATGAAAACAAACGTTAAGAATATAGTTCGTCGTTTAAACGTGTATGTAACGGCAGAAAAATATATTGATTCGTCGAGTCGTACTGAAATGTCGCACACAGTTTTATCGTATCATAATTATTTATAATTAGACGGTTATTATGGACCAAAACGATAATATGGTAATCAAATCGCGGTTCGATAGCAATACATATTATCATAATCAAATCATTTCCGATTGGTCGGCAATGACACCAGCCGAGAACCAACCCCCCACCCCCTCCGCGACACGTTTTATGTACCTGTACAGCTCGTAACCGACATGTACAAGTTTAAATTTCGAAGGCAAATTTATTATAATATTCAACAGAGTTGTGGGTAGTTGTCGCAATACCGGTGCGGCACCCGACCACCTGATATCGCCATCCGGCCGTGTACCAGAATAACACCGTTTCGCGGTGCAAAGGCCGCGTGCGTTGGTATCGAGTTACGTTTCGCTTTATGCCAATTAACACGTTTCCGTGTCCGACGCACAGCAGCGTTTGACCGACCTAAAATACCTAACCTAAAGGTCACACACACACGTGCGTGTAACGTCAGCGATCGTTATAAAAGGTGTGTGCGCGTGCGTGAGCGATTACATTGCACATTGGCTCGCTGCGGCCGAGTGAGAATAACGCTCTGAGAATATTACGTTATTATTAATATTATTACGGTGGAAATATTCTAAAAAAAAAAAAAAGATAATACTATCATTACACTGCGTTTAAAAGACGTCGGCGGTCCGGCTGCGATTATCGACGGCCGCTCGCCGATAATTTTCGATTACATAATAATAATTTATAAATTATTTACGACGATAATACATTAACATTGTTATAACCTATCGGCGCATCGTGATCATCGCGTGTTGAATTATTATTATCGTGCACATCGGACGGGACGCGAATCTCGAGCGGCGGCGTTCGAGGGGAGGGGGAAAAATGCGTTACGGCTACCGAACCCGTTCCGATCGATTTAAAAAAAACCTAAGACGAGCCGTACGGAGCGATGTGATGTGCGTACAACAATGGTACACGTCGAGACGACGGGTACGGAATTATCGTACCGGCGCGCTGAGGTCACCGGCTCGGGAGACGCGGTACAACGACGTCGGCGGCTGAGCGAGAGGGCGACGGGTGGTGGTGGTGGCGGCGGCGGCGGCCACAGGAAACAAAGATCAGAAGAGCGCGTGGAGGGGGGGGGGGGAATAAAATAACCGTACAGACGAGCGGGTTGTTCCGTGTGGTGTCGTCGTTACACTTGTATTGTATTTTGCGCGAAATAAAATCGCGTCGTACCGTGAACCGGCCGCGACGAAATGGACCGTGGGCGTGTAAAAAACTCGCTGCCGGACAAAAAGCGTTGAAAGACATTGCGCGCGATCGGACTAATCGACGACCCTCCAACTCCACCGCCATCATTACCAAGGCATTGCGGTGGGTCTCGCTCGACGGCGACAAACCCGCCGGCGGGTGGTTAACCACCACCGTCCACACCCGTCGGCCACGATTTTTACAATTATTTATCATCGAAAAATCGTTGGATTGCGATACGACCGCTATATTGGCGGCGTTGGTCGCGCATCGTCCAGCAAACGGTTCCCCACGCGGTTCTCGGACGGGCGCGCTTGACGTGGCGCGGGGGAAGGAAGGGCCGGTGCGCGCCGCTATCGATTTACGAAATGACATTTTCGCGTGCACGAGGGGCAAGCGGTTTTCTCCGTCGTCGTCGGCGGCGGCGGCGACGACGACGGGACCCGAGCGGTGGCCGGCGCCGCCGAACCCGCTTCCGGCCGAAATGTGCTTTTGACGAAAGTATATTATATTGTAAACCCGCCCGTCGTGATATTTTACATCGTAATTTGTTGAGAGATATTGTACCCGGCGTGCGGGGAAAAAACTGTGTTAATATTATCATCATCACGATACACGAACAGATCTCACTCGGGCATAATATTTTAGTAATAGTAGGTACTCACTTGAAATGGAATTCTTCGACGTTGCGAGAGGAAAATATAACCTTATTTTTTATAAATAAACTAACTTATCCGAGTACGATATGACGTTTTTCATATGCGATTGTAGTTACCTATCATAAAAAATAATGTGATATTCACACGGATTGTGTGCTGTGTACGCTTACGTACGGCACGTACACGGAGGTGGCGCGCGTTCGGCTGACTGGGCCCGGTGCCTGCCGGTTTTCGCTATTTAAAGCGGCGGCGGCTCCGGCGGCGCGCGCATACAGAGTGATGCTAGTAGTTGTGCGACCAGTCGCCGCCGTTGTACCGGTCACGGATTTTCCGACGAAATTATTGTACCGCGGTTGTATAACAAAATATGTACACGGTCGTTGGTATACCTAGTGATATATTTTAAAATTTAAATATTGCGATACAATTTTTTTACGTGTCCATGTCGCATGTTATTCATGTTTGTTTGGTATTTAATAAAATCACGTACGAGATCCGTTTCCCGTGACGACGAAATAGATTTCGGCAACCCACGAAATCGACACGCGTAACGATAATATTATTATTGTTGGACATGGTATTTTAAGTCCGATCGAAAGTAATATGCGACCACTGACTCGTCTAGAGCATAATTTATCAGTTAGCCGTCGTTAATCGTCAAGTCTGCACCTATTTCCAGCAAATTTAAATCGTTCTTTAACTATTAATTCGTTCAACTCGCAGATAGGTGCTACACGGTGTGGACCTAAGTATCGATACGAACCACCCAATTGAAACATTAATTATGCATCACGACTTCGTGTCAACTCATGTTAACACCGCTTAACGGCTCGTAAATTACGTAACACGACGAAATACCTACACGACATTTAAATAGAAAACAATTTAACGATTTCGTAGTAATATTATGACAATTGATATATCTACGCGGCACAGCAGTCGTTTTAAAATCCATTCGAGTTGCGTGTAATTTATTCGCCGGCGTCGTAATTTACCAATTAATCGGTTAATGTTATTATACCACCGATGTGACCAGTGACAGGAGCAACCGCAAAGCGACGACCAGAGAATTCACCGGGAAAATCTTATACAATACAATAATATTATAAAATATATATAACGAAACGATTTTTCCTGTGCGCCTTGTGGGTGTGTTCGCCTCGTTTGAAATACCCAACCGGCGAATGCCGCGTGCGCGACGCACACGACAGAACCACCCTGTATACGCCAATATATTATCCGTTAACGCCGTTTGTACTTCGCACGCACAGCCGCCCCTTTTCGCCATACGATACGCCGGCTGTGCGACCGGCGAGTAACGGCGGCGGCGGCGCAATAATGTTCCGGACGACTGCGAACAGTGTAACCTCCTTGGAATAGTTGCGGTGCCTACACTGTGCGCCGGGTGTCCACGGTGTCTTCTCCACATCACATCATCGCGGCCATCAGCCGCGGTGGCCGGGTCGATCGTCGACCGCGATGACCGATGAATGCGATGACGTCACAACTTTAGAAGTTTCGCGGCGGGTGACAAACAGCTGCTGCTGCCGCCGCTTGTAGGCCTGCTTGGCCATAGAATATCAGCTGACGAAATATCGAATTATCGACTTAGACAATCGATAGTCTTCGGTCGTCTCGGCTGTATCTAATAATTTTAGACTTAAGTAGTTGAGTATTCTACCTTTTTGATGAAATAAAAAACATGCAGCTATAATATACTAAGTGGTAGTTGTTTGGGGTTAAAGAAAAAATCCAGTACATAATTCAAAGGGATTTAAAAATAGCTTGATCATCGGACTACCTACAATAATCAGTGTTCGGTATTATTAGAATCGTTTAGTACGAATATAATAATATCCAAATGGACACAGGCACACAACCGAACAATGTTCAATGTTGATAAATCTACGTTTGTAGTCTTGTAATACATGTACCTGGTCCTATAGGTAAACATAAAAAAATTGTTCGAAGTTTAGGGAAATTTCAAGTGGTAGTTATAAATTTCAATAATTTAAATAGATATCATACATATACTGTCATTTATTTACTGGAATAAAATTTAATGCTAACTAATTTTTATTTATAATAGAATGTAATACTTACACTTTATTGACATCTATATTGGTATAGAATAAATGAGTAAATAGTAATATTCAAATATGCAATAGTCATTATTCATTAAGTAAGTACCTAATAATAAATTGCTAGTTAACATTTAAAAATAATAAAAGAATGATAGTGACTTATGTTATTTATTCGATAAGACTGATATTCATTATTATTTATTGCTATCAAAAATCCATATTCGATATGTGTAGTAGGTAGGTAGGTGATGTATTCAGACTATACATCAGACGCTCATAAAAAAATATTGTTGATTTACGCTCAACTTTTTTTTTTATTTCCATTAACGAGAACTTTATGACGAAACTTGTATTAAAATGTCATGTATTTTGACCTAGGGATACATTTTTTATCGGCAATAGTTAAACAAATTTAATAAAAATCAAAATGTTCTTATGCCTTTAAATAGCAAAACAAAAGTCGATGTTTTTTGAAAATTGAACGGTGATTAGAAAATGATAATCTAAACATCAGGTGAATATTTTAAATTATTTACGGTTGTTAGTCTTTTAGTCAAACCAAAAACCTAAACCGATTTTGACCAAAATTGTCTTACTTTTTTTTCTATAAATATCTATCAAAAAATGTTTACTGTATCAAAAAGGTGAAAATATAATACAAGATTTCTCATAAGTTGTTACAATAACAGTTCAACAATATTGAAGATACATAACAACGAATTTTTTTCATAAGTATTTATAATAACATTTATCAAAATCACAAAATGTGCAAAATATTTTGTACCGTAAAATGTATAGATTTATAAAAATTAACATAAGCAAAGTCACCCACAAGGCTGCTTGAAATTTGTTAGGGGTAGGTACATAGTATCTTATATTTTTTTACATATTCTGCCCGAGCATTTTTAAACTATTTTGGCGCCACTGATTCAGAATATTCCCTTTGTGGCTTGGCCAGTAGCCACTAATAAAAAACCCAAACTTCTATCTACAATGTACATAATATTACATATAAATATATATTACCTATTACTTTTATAAAGTTGTAAGTTTATGAGTATGTAACCTGAGAAAAAAACACGCCATATCATTGATTATAAAATACTTACCTATATTAAATACTATTTTTGTATATTTTTTAAGCATTGGACATAGTACTTTAAAGTTTAAAACACCTACACCTAGCACCTATATAATATAAAATGTATTATAGGTATATTATTTTTTTCTCAGATCTTAAAACATGAACACATATTCGAATTCGATGTCACAGGTCACAGCTAAGTAGTAATAAGTATGTAAGATCGATTGTTCGAATATTTAAATGGCTGAACAAAAAGGCAAGAAAATAATATTATTAAGTAGGTACCTATATTCTGTATAAATATACCTATGGTGTTGTTCGTATGTTACTAATTTATTAATTAAAAAAAGAGGCCAAAGGCTATTATTAGTTATAAGTTTATTGATTATTACTATATTATATTTATAAGAGTGGGATATGAATAAATTATGATGTATGTTCGGGATTAGAAGAAGTACAAATTCCTAGTTATTACAAACTATGGACTATATAATTATAAAATGTATATATTAGGTATATTTATTAATTTATTGCACCCCATAAAAGAATTAACTTTTTAACCGGAACTGAGAGGGACGGTAAAGTCCCAATGTAATCGATATAGATAATATAATATAAATATATAATAATATACGTCACAGTTTTATAAGCTACAGCCTATTATAGGTATACAATATACTATTAAATAATCCTTTTGAAATTTATATAAAAAAAATTATCAAATTGTACCAAAGTCCAAAACTCAAGCTAAAAACCATAAACCGAAAGTCAAAATAAAATTAAAAATAAGATTAAAATAATTCATTGAGTTAGATAATAAGTTGGCAGGTAAATTAATTTGAATTAGGTACTTACTAAAGAAAATTAAAAGTTATTAGTTACTAAAAAGTACCCATAACCTATGTAATAAATTATTCATACATTTAAATTTTAAATAGATAATTTTGATTCGCGAGCGATAAAGCAGCTAGCTTATGCTTTATTAGCTATAATTTATATCACAGATTATACAAAATATAAGTAATAAGTTGATGCAGGTATCTGTGATCGAAACAATAATATTTTACCAAGCAGATAATAGTGAAGTGGTATGTAAATATATGCATTTTCCAAACAAAAACAACAACACTACTGATAACATATTTTAGACTTGAGTTAATTATTTTAACATGTGTTAACTTGTTAACTTCCTTTAAAGTTTAAGCAATGCTATTGACATTTAAATTAAATTAACATATATGTACCAGGTATGTACCTATATAAGTAGAATAAGTATATTATTTTTAAAACTGTAGTAGGTACTTAGTACATCTTTTTTTAAATTTTAATAATTTAATACTCTGTAATCACTTATCCGTGAACGATTTACTGACAAAAACAAGAACAAATATATGTGCATATTATATAGTATTATTAATAATTAGTTTGTTAATTTTGTACAATTTTTTAAATACATCAATTTAGAAATTACCACACAAATCGTAACAGCAGCATCCGCATCGCATGGTTAATATTGTCTCTCTAAAAAGATATTTAAATACCTAATATTTATTATTTCACGTCCAATAAACGTGCAAATTTCAAATTTGCTTACTAATACCAAATTACCAACCTATATATTTTAATAAATATAGAATAATCATAATTCATGATATAGATTATAATAATCTTTTAACCTTTTATTAAAACATAAATTATACGTTTAAATAATTTATTACCTATTTTTTAGATTCCTAACCTTTTAGGACAGTAAAAGTGCTTGGATTTTCTTCGACAGTAACTTTTCTGGTAGGAAAGTGAGTCAAGTTGGTACTTTAGGGGGTCAAAAGTAAACATTTACCAGTAGTTTTCAAAAGCGACGTGAAAAACAAAAGAAAAAATTAAGAAAAAACGGGAAATTTTACGCAAAATCTGTTTTCGAGAAAATCGATTTTGGTTTTTGGTGCAACTCTAAAACAAATTACAGTAGGTACATGAAATTTTGACTGAATATTTATATTAGCATTTTCGGACATTGCCAGTTTTCAATTTTTTTAGTTTTTTTTTTCTAGAAATATCAATAAAATTTTATCTGTTGGATAAAAAAGCTTGAAAATTTAATAGAAGGCTCCTAGGTTATTGTTTCAAAGGCAGATGAAAAAATTAAAACTCCTTAGTCACAGTTTTTATTTATAAGCATTTAAAGTTCAAATCTTGACAAAATACGGAAAAATCACGAAAATTAGAAAATTATTTTGAGTTGATAATTCATAAAAATTTTTCTTTTTAAATCTAAGATTTGAAAATGTAATACAGGATTATCCATAAGTTTGTCTACCTTTATAAAAAAAAAAAATGTCTACAAGAAAATCAAATTTTTTTATGAGCGTTTGAAATTCATATTTTTACAACATTTGATATTCACTCGATTTTTCATGTAACGATTTTCTTATTTTGTTGTAATTAAAAAACGTATGACTGTAGAAATTTGAAAATTTCACTGAATGTTTATATTAGCATTTTCTATACACCATACAATTTTGAAAATAATTTGACTCTTTTGAGCTGTTTACATTGCCAGTTTTCAAGTTTTTTTAGTTTTTTTTTTTATAAATATTAATACAATTTTATTTGTTGGGTAAAAAGCGTGAAAATGTAATGCAAGGCTCGTGATATATCGATCTAATAGCAGTTGAAAAATATTAATAATACATAAGCACAATTTTTTTTTAAAAGCATTTAAAGTTCAAATTTTGACAAAATTTAATAATTATTTTGTAGTTAAAAATTTATAAAATGTTCAACTTTTATAGCTAAGGATTGAAAATTTAAAACAAGGCTCCACGTAAATAGGTTATGTATAAATTACTTAATTTACAATAATACCAACAAATATACTTGGTAATATCATAGGTTGACTGACCGTTTTCGCTCCGAATCGTTTTTCTTATACAATGATATTATGTCATTGAATTCAAATTTAACACCATCCGTTACAGTGACCCACTTGTAACCTACTGTATAGCAGAGCGAAATCCACTTACCCACCTTTTTTTTAAATTTTTTTTTCGAACAAAATTTTATATTTACAATTTGTAAAATGTGTTTATATGTTATAAAATGAGTAAATTAGATGGAAGTTAATTTGCGTGAAGGTGAAGTCGCCCATTGACGGCACCCCGTTATTACCTACATAGCTATTTATTTACTTACTAATTATGGTCTTATAATTTATAAAATTGTTATTATATTTATCATGTTTTAAATAGGTATATTCAAAACATCCGTAGGTATATTAAATTAAATTATTAAATAATTCATTAATTATCACTTATCTCTTTATAAAGTTTTGCGTAAAAATCCCCATTTTCATAAATTTTTTTTTTTGTTTTTCCCGGCATTTTTAAAAATTACTGTTATTTCAATTTTGAGCTTTTAAAAGTACCAACGTGATCTTATTTGCTACCAGAAATCACCCTCGAAGTTGAAATTTAAGCACTATTTGTTGTGTAAAAGCACATTATTCTTAAATCAATACGTTAAAATGTAAAATAATGCCACCGAGAAGAATCTCACCCCTCTACCCCCACCACCAACCCCAATAAATACGTCTGTGTCAACACCTTACCTGTTGTCCTCCTTAGTATTAAACGAAATTACAAAACATATTAGGTTAGGCAGAGGGAATGGACTAAGCAATTGAAGAAGTAAGACATATTAGAATAGGGGAATGCATCAGTATTAATCCCCCCCCCCCCCCACCAACAATGTATATTAGGATATTCCTGACTCTTGTTAAGTTTTATTTAATTTAATTTATACAAAAAATATTTTACTCTTTGTTTTACATCTATAAATTAATTTCGTATGTAAATGTGTAATATGTATTAACATTATGTATAAATAAATTATGTGTTTTTAACTACTAATCGGTAAAAAAAATAAATAATATCACTTAATAAAACAGAATTGTATCTCTATTCTTTATGTCATAAATTAAGGTTAGTATTTACTATTTAACATACAATTTAATGGTACCGTCTATATTTTAAATGCAATTTATTAGTCAATTGGGGATTTAAAAGGTAAAAGTAAAGTTAAAAGCTACTGTAGATTAGCGGATCACAGATGTGAGAAACAGTTACAAACCATCAACATAAGTATATAATAATGCTTACTAGACAAATTAGTCATCCCTGTACATATATACACATTACACACATAAATAATATTATGTTTGTACTACATAAGACACAATAAGTTCAATAGTTATGGTAAAACAGCAACCCACAGACAAAAAACTCCATCTGATTATTATATGCATAAGTCTTTCATAATACTGCATTTAATATTTAATTGAGATTGTGTACTAATAACGTACATCAACTAAAACATATTATTTGAACTTTGTTCTCTGAGGCTCTCCTATCTACAGTTAAAATTATTATTCTAAGGGCCGCGTAAACTCTAAAATTATTATTTACATCTAACAGGTTCCTCAACCCTGTTGAACTACTATAGTGGATTACTTTCAATAAATTATAAAAAATTAAATAAAATACAATATTTCTTAAGTTCCACAAGAAAGTATTAATAAAATATAAAATCAATAACAAAATAGTTTGTAGATTTAGATATTATGAATATTTATTAATTATTACTATAGGTAGGTACCATGTAATTTTTAACTTAACTTATAGTTTTGTTTAATCTCGTTTAAAACCAGGTTTTCTGATTTCCGGTGGTACATATGTTAAATCATCTTTAAGGCTCTTGTCTTTAACCACCGTCTTTTTCATTCGTTTTAGTTTTTCTTCTTTAACCAGGTCATGTTTATGTTCATTATCAAAGAAGAACAACAACTGTTCTTTTTCATGGAGATCTTGTTTGGCCTGTTGTACCTTCTGTAAACGTTTCAACTTATTTAAATGTTCAAGGTACCTAGATAGCTCTTCTCGCCTGAAGGATTCCCATTCTTTGTAAATCTGAAATATAAATTAAATATTATAGATAATATTTTAAGTTTGATTTATTTTTACATACCGCTTTTTGGGTCTGTATTTCTTTTTCTTCGTTTTTAGATACTGCCTCATTTACAAAATTTTTTGATTCTTCAGCCAAACTTTTGTTTTCGATTTGCAATTTTGCAAGTCCATCTTTTAGTTGCTCAGCATTTTCAGGTGCTCGTTTATCTATTGCAGTAACTGCCAATTCTATTGTTTCTAAATATACAGAACCGTCAAGTTTTTTTAGATGACTATTTAAATCATTCCACCGGTTATAATAAGTTAATCCAAGGGTCTTAAAGCTATTTCCCAATATAGTACTATCAATTTTTTTGCTGATTGCCAGCATGGTTTTTCCGACCAAGTGATCACCGTCTGCCAAATCAAAGTGATCATCAAAATACGGATTTCTCAAAAGTCGACACGTACTCGTCTATCTACTTCATCGTCATCATCATTTGTTTCTTCTGTTACTATTTTTGCTTCTTCCCATTCGGTAGGATTGGTGATATATTTCAAACAGGAATATAATCCCATGGCTTTGGTAATATCATTGTCTAGTTCTTCTTGTAACATTTGGTTGGAAGCGATCACTGCGGCATTTCTAATATCATTCTCTTTTATAAAACGGTCCATTAGTAAGTTACACAGATAGTAGTCGGGAAAAATACCATAATTTAGGCGATCCTTTAATATCCTGATGAGGTCATTGATGCTATTTGACGCAACAAGCAACCGCACAACTGCATGATGTGTAGACGGCAGCAACGTGCCAGTCTGCGCAGACAAACGAAACTTATGCGTGAGCTCCTCCAATTCCTCTATGTATGTATTGTCCGTCAGCGAGTTGGCAAACACATCTAGATCAACGGCACTAATCTGCTTAGATCCTTGCTCCAGTGCAGTGAACAACTTGTGGTACAACACTTCAGGTTGGACTTTCTTCAGCAACGAACAGTCCAGCCGTTCTTGCCAAACGTCTTCGCATCTGTAAGCCTCCGTCAAAAACAACCTAGTCCCACGCAGTCGGCGGCCAGCTAATGTGGTCAGTGATTTCTTCAAAGCAAACATTGTCAGTGACTCTGGCTAACGCGTTTTATAATTTAATTGCAACTAACACGAACGCATAGTTTTTATTTATTTAGAGAAAAAAAAACGTTTAAGGTAACAAATTAATTTTAAAAAACAATAGGTATTAAGGTTATATTGTTAATTGTTATTATTATTTTTAATATTTTTGATCTTCAGAAGTTCAGAAGACGTGAAAAAGTTTCTAAAACTATAAAAATTAAATATTTTTATTATCAATTATTCAATTCCATAATCCACTTATCCACAACATGCGGTCTATGTTATCATAATGTAATATTCTTGATAATAGTTATCTTTTACAGAGAATAGATAATAAATAATAATGTAATAACCTTAGATCATAATATACAATGGATGGAGCTACTTTTATCATTCGCTATGTCCAACATGGTAAACCGTAAAAAAGTCCGGGAAAAAAATAATTTAAAAATAATATTATTTATGAGGTACAACACATAATTATTAATTATGCATTCATTATTATCATTATTTTAAAATTACTTAAATATTAAATTATTATACTAAAAAATTGACGCATAAATGTAATTACATTACTTGTAAAATATTAACAATAAAATATTTTATTATTTATCATTAATATAACTAGGAACATATGAGTTAATTGTCACATGTAATTTACCATTATCGTTACTACTCCCTACTCCTTTTTCGTAAGCAATGCGATATATTTTGTAATATCGGATCGACTGGTTCGTTATCTGCAGATCTTTGACATAATATTTGAGGACGGTGTTCCAAAGTATTTTCTTTCGTTTTAGATGTTAGTCCAATATCATTTAATTCTATTTTTGCGATATCGACACTTATTTCCTGTCGCATTTTATCAATTAGCTCCATATTGTAGGATTGTTATGCCCCACTACAAGCTTGGATTCTTTAAATCTGTTTATATAAATATATTTTTTACATATTATATAAATTACAAAATGTAAATATATTATAAATATAGGTATTTACTTCTGTTGGTAGTTAATATACCAGGACATTTTTTCGAAGACTTTTGGGAACATTTCCATCTTATGCTTTTTGTTAGCATATGCTGGATTGTATATGCAAATCCACCACAGATAATTTTTTTACCATTTTTTATTATTTTTACACTATCCATTATTATTAAAGTATGTATTACACTATAAACCAGTGCTATGGCCTATGCCACGCTGTTGATTACTAGGTAATGCTATATATCGTAGGTATATTAGATTAGTAGTAATATTTCTTGTTAGTTGTATATGGAAATACCTTTAGACCCTAATCGAGATATCATTGTGTATAAACCTGTCTGTATAGTAAGTAAATTTGAGTATCAGAGCGATGTAAACATATTTTATTTGAAAAAAATTACTAAGCTTAATAGAACATTTTTGTTTAGTAATTTATTACTAAATTTACTAATTTTATTTTAAATTAATAATTAATTTATATTTAAATAATTTTTTCTGGGACTTTTTTTCCTAATATCGTCCAACATAACCCCCCACTTGTTAGTTATTTTATAGTGATTTTTGGCGAAACGCATGCGTAATAACTCGTTGTACCTTGAAATTAAATGGGTAGTGGAAGATTATGTTGAACACAGCACGGTATAAGAGAAATACACACATAGCTCCATCCATTGTATATGATCTAAGGTAATAAGTATCATGGGTGGATGTTTTCTAAACCTTACTATGTGATGCTCTTATTGTCACAAATTTAAAATATTTACTTTTGAATGTGAACAAGCAAGTTTATTTTGAAATTTTTAGGGCATTTTAGTGTTTTTGAAAACTAGATTTTTACACACCAACATGGTTTATATATAAATTTAACAGATAATACAGGAGGTACTCGTATTATAATTTATACTATCAGACAATAGTTAAAATTTCAAAACCTAGCCACCTTTGTGGTAACAAGTCTAGGTGACGTACGGTAAAAGTTGATGAGATCTAGCTATCTGTACAACTTTTTTTTTAAATTTATACTAATAGTACAAAAACTTATTTAAAAAAACGAAAATACACTTGTAGTATAACTTAAATAAATTCAATGTCATTTTTATAGTGAATTTTTTGAGTTTTTCGAGTCATTTTTTAAAATGTATTAGGGCATTTAAATCCCAGCGTTAGTAATGAGAATTCTTAATATTCTTATATCCAAGAAAATTTGAAAATTGTATTATTATTTTCTATTAACTATGCCTATACGATATAGATATATATTGTTCCATGTCTCTGATTCCACGAGGCACTAATATATTATGTCACTGTAAATGTAACGAATTTACATATTATTATTAATAGATTGTATCCTGAACCAGAATAAAAGAATACAACTACTGTAATTCAAGAATGGTGCTGAAACCAAGCTCATACATGTGAAGTTGTTTATAAAATGTATTTGTTCTATGTATATATTGAAAAGTAAAAATATTATCTTTAAAGTAATACAATGTATTAATATCCTACATCAATTAAATTATATAGTGCAATGAATGGTAAATACTAAATAATATTATGTTATATATTTGTATGCAAACATGATTTTAATTTTTTTTATAAAATAATATGTAAAAAAATCTAGGGCTACCTTATTCATTGGCATTAAATTTAATTAAAAAGGTATGTAGATAGGTGCATTAAGTGTTATGATCAAAAGATAAACTAAATAATAATAAATAAATTATAATATAAACAATATGATATATTATTCTTTTAAAAGATAACATAAACCCAAAAACAAAAATCCATTCTAATTTTATAATAATCATAAATAATAACAAATTAAAAAATTAAAAAATTTGTTTAAATTGTGTAATTAAATATATTCATACATTTTCAAGAAATTGTTTGAGATCAAATATAAAATAACTAAATATCATTAAATATGTCTGTAACATTTCATAAGTTACTTATATAAGAACTGATATTTACTATTCAGTTTACCTATTATTTATAGTCAAATGTATATGTATATGTACATTGTACCACTTTAAATTACATTAATAAACCGAAATATTTTGTTTTTTTATATATTTTTTTTACCCAAAATATACATTTTATCAGATTCAACAATTCTATCTAATTTATTATAAAATGCTATCACATCAGGATTTGCCCAAACATGTTTCTTGTCAAAATCTAAAATTCTTAAAGATGACAAGCTCTTAGCTCTAGACAATGCAACATAAGCTTGTCCTGCTTCAAACACTCTTCCTAAAGATATTTCAACACAATCCAATGTTAAACCCTAAAAAAAATTATTAGAATTACTAATATTTATGGCTATGAGTAATAAATTATTATTATATAATAACCTGTGATTTATGAATAGAAAATGCCCAAGCTAATTTCAAAGGTACTTGTTGCCTTGAAATAAATTGTCCAGTAGGAGTTTTGACTATCCACTTTTCAGGTTTAATAGTAACTGTATTACCACATTTAAATTGGACACAAGGAGAACCTAAAATTGTATAAATTATTATAATTATTAAGATAATAACATTTTAATGGAAGATGAGCATGTATCTTGTTTTAAATAGTATTTTTACATTTTTTTTTTTTTTTTTGACTTTTGTATCACATACACATTATTCACATTGTCAACCCAAAATAATACTTTTAAGTCAAGAAAATCATAAATATTTGAGTATATTACTCAAGTACTTAATGTGTTGCTCTAAACATAGAGAAATATACAAAATAAAAACACCATATACTTAACTTGTAATAAAATACCCTAGATGCTAGATTATAACATTGAATAATATCTTTAAATAATACAAGTAAGTATATTACTAAATCAACTAAGACACTACAGAAATATAACAATAATTAACAGACTATCATCAACTAACCATTTTTATCAAAATCTTTGACCACTCCTCTAGCACCATTTACTAGTCCTGATGATACACTTATGTTTTTTAATAACATTACTTGAGCACCAGACTTAAGAACAAATGATTTTGCCACAGGAGTATGATCATCTAACGTTTTTGTTGGACCACTATCAAAAGCTTCAAATTTGTATACTTTGCCTGGTAAATCAAATATTTTTTTTTGATTTATCATTTGAGCATCAGCTGTCCGACAACAAAGACGTGTAGGTACAATTCCATTTTGTTCTAATAAATTTGATGATGTGGCTTTCAATTTTATTGCTGTATCTGGATCTATGCTGAAAATATCCAGGTATTAAATTTATCTACCTATTTATTTATTTTAAATTTCTAGACATTATTTTACTCACTTTCCTAGGCGTAGTTTATTTAAAATTTTTACAAACTCATTATCTGACTGTCTATGAACAAACTTCAAATTGAAACAACGAAAACGACACTCTGCCCAAGTTTTAGTTTGAAACAGAATCTAGATTTTCCTTGTTTTACAGGAGGTAATTGCAAAAAATCACCACACAATACTAATTTTATACCACCAAATGGTTCATCTCGTTTGCGTACAGCTTTTGCTATTTTGTCAAGTTTCTAAAAAAAATTAAAACCATTTTTTATAATTAATTGAAATAATTTAAAATTAAATAAAATATAATATAATAGTCACTTCAAAGTATTCCCCATCTACCATTGATATTTCATCAATAATAAGTATTTTACATTTACGCCAAACTTGTGCAGCTGATGATTTAGAGGCCATTTCAATACCTCGTTCAATAGTACATTCACCAATACCGATACCAGCAAAGGAGTGTAAAGTAACTCCTCCAATAAGACAAGCTGATGCACCAGTACTAGCAGTCACCATTGTTACATCAGGTGGTAAGGTGTTCACGATGTAACGTAATAAAAAAGATTTACCTGTTCCTGCACTACCTGAAAATGTATAAGACATTTGAATTATAGTTTCTTTATTTTCACACAGAATCATAGGTATAAACATAATGTATTATACTAATAGGTAAACTAAAACATTTGATAAACTTTAAATAGTTGCAAATAATCTCAATTACTTATTTTTAAATTAAGAAAATAAGTTAAGTTTTATAAATCTTTAATTTCTGTATTTTTAACTACATGTTTATAGTATATAATACATATTTTTAAAGTTTTTGAATTACTAAATTAACATTTTATGTTTAATACAATACATCAAAATATAACTAAAAACAATGGTATTTTTGTATGGTTACGTATCTACTAAGATGTAGTATGAACTAACTTCCTTATATAAGTATTATTTGTTTTCAGAAACTAGTTTAACATTAAGAATAATACTTAAATATTAATGTATATAATTATAATATACTACTTACCAGTAAAAAATATGTTATTATTTGTATTAACAGCTTCAACTACCTCTCGTTGTTCATCAGTTAGTTTATCTTTTAAATTAACTAAATAACTTTTTTTGACACTTTGGTTCATCAATTCATCATTCAATTTTTTTTTTTCCTACTTGGACCTTCTAGTTTGAGATCAACACGTCCAATATCCTTAACATTTATGGGACTGATTTCTTCAGTAGAACTACTTTTAACAGCTAAAAGTCGATCCCTGATTTTAACCTAAAATTATACATGGCGGTAAATAAAATACACGGTACTCTCATTATGCTACAGTTACACTGTATATTATATGACATACCTGAGGCGATTCCTTACGTCCTGTCACCTTGACAAAAGGGTCTTTAGAAATTCCGCCAATTGTGAGACAGGAGCATTTGAAATCATCATCATGACCTTATCAGTTTTAAAATGGATTGTTGCTTTGCCATCAATGGCAAAACGTTTGTGTACTGCTATGTCTTTCAATGCTAAACGGTGAACTACACCTTTGTCGGCTGATACATCAATGAAAATGTCTCGAAAATCATTGCGAGTCAATGTCAGTTTGGTCGTCAATGACTTGAAACGTCTCAATACAACGCCTTGAGCGTTTGACCATTCAACAGAACAGGAACATTGCAACGTCATAACTTAACTTAATGTTATTTCTTATATAAAGGTAATTACTAATTAGACTATAATATATAAAACAAAATGATTTAAATTTTAATGAATTACTTACAATTTGAAATTTAAAAACCAAAAACCAATGATACAGTGGCACAAAATATGCCGCACAATGGTTAACTAAAAAAAAAATAACTTGAAGTTAAAACCGTTATTATAGATAGCGCTGCAATTCTGCACCTAAAAGTAATGATAATAGATAACTGAAAATGTTGAGATAAAAAACAGTGACGATACGAGCGGATCACTGCAGCTCACGATTTAAGATAGTATGGTTGCCCATCGACTACGGTATAATGGTTTATTCGACGACCATCAATATGAATCTAGCAATCAGCTGTTTTAATAGTATAGCGCTTTTGGTGAGATAATGAAGACTATGCAGACGACTTTTACCCACCTCAAACTGTATATTTAAACCTAATATGGCAGAACTGATATATAAATATAATAATGCAGTTTAAACATATTAATTATCATTTGATATTTTACTATGTTAATATAATTTAATAATCAATTATAATGCTATAATTTTGGTTATTTTTTATATTATAATAATAAAAATGGCATGTTGTGTACCTTTATTTCCTTATAAGGATTTAATAGCTAGTTTGTTTGGTGTTCCTAAAATTCCTCCTTTAAGGGATGAGTGGGAAAAAGTTTTAGATGTTTTAAAACTAATTCTAAAGTATGCCGTTACCACTTCAAGAAAGAGGATGTAGTTGATACTTGGGAATCTGGTGTAGGTTTTAGGAAGTATACAGTAAGTAAAATAATATTACTATCTTAAATCGTGGACAAGATTAATTTACACCATCGATTTAGTGATTAGTAATAAATACAACATTTATTTAGTTATTTTGTTATTTAATATTAATTAATAGGATAGGTATTTCTTAATTTTTTTTATTATTTTATTTGAAACATTATTTTTAAATATTGGGATTAATAAAACTATTTTATTTATTTATTATTTTATATAAATTAGAATTTGTTAATAAACCAAGTAATAAATAAATGGATACTAAGTAACAAACCATTATCATTATTATAAATTTGAATTAAATTTACTGCATTGTGTTTAGTATAAACAAATAAATGTTTTTTAAAGATTATGTGAAAATATCCATCATCCATCGGTTAGGACGGTTAGGTTATAATTACAAATAATCTATGGCAAATGACAATTGTCTGAGACGAACAGCGATTCCAATACGTACCAACATATTTCATTTCACTCTGGTTATTAAGCTAGCCGCTAGGTACCTATTTTTATAAATGTCATTAATCTCAATACTTCCAGACTGAACTTTTGGATCGGAGATATGAAGAAGTGCGGATTTTCCTTGTCGCAGATGCACAGCTCTGACACTAGACAATATTATACACTCGAAGGGAACGCGTTTCACTGAAAGAATAAATAGGTAATTACGTAAATTTTGTCCTTTTACTCTTTTGACGCGGTAGACCTAATGTAAATATTTATTGTCAGACAAACTTATATACCCGCCAGACGTAGAATAGTTTTAAAAATCCAGTTGTTTTTAGGTGCACAAACATTAGGATATTACGAAAATACTTTAAATATAATACTCTACCTACAGCTAATTCATTGTTATAGTAGAATAATTTTTAAAATTTAAAACCAATGATTTTGCAATGCTTTTATAAGTAGGAAGGTAGGTGGTATTTATACCTACCTATTAAAATAAAAAAATGTATAATAATTAATTTTATTTAATATGATTTGTAAGTAGGTACATAGCAGTTTATACCTACCACTCGCTGACGATTATTTTTGTCTTATACGTTCTTCGTAATTCCGTTCCGTCACGATAGTTTTAGTTTTCGTTAAATAGATCCACCACTATTATGTCCGTATTATGCATAGTGAATTTATGTGTCTCATAGCACATAGTTTAACATGTCTTATGTGAAACATAAATGTTCTATCCATACGGGTTACGGTCATTAAACATTTGGGTTTTAAGAGAACACTTCAAACGCATTTTTTTTGGGGGGTTTTACGAAATATACCTATAGGACATTTTCTTCAAATTTTCACACTTCACTATTTGATATTGTGATATTATTGGTACCTAGGTTAAGTTTCTGTTTCATAATAGATCGATAGGTTACCTAGGTATATCACATTCTTTAATTTAAATTCCGGTAATCGAGTATTGGATAGTATACCTATGTGACTTATAATTCGTATCGTAATTTAATTAGTAAAGAAATAAAAATTCCCCTAACAGTGTCTAGGGCCACCGGCAGGAGAATGCATTATATAGAATGTCTATAAACTTGACGTCTAGTATATGGTTAAAATTGGCATGCGACCAAAGGGGCTTGATCTAGAAAATTTAAATGATTCAATAAGGTTCATCTCATTATTTGAATTAAACTTATTTTTAAGCGATTGTTGTGAAAATAAATTTTTAATTTATTTCATTCAACACGCTCATCTTAGTTTTCTAGTACATGTAAATAATTTAAGAAATATACTAATGTCAGCAAATTCCCAAAAATGATATTTTTAAAAAAGTTATTACGTTCCAAATAATTTAATAAACAAATTAAAGACATTTAAAAAATTCTAAAAAATAAACTACTTGACTTATATACATTTTTTTAGCATAAAATTTTTATTATAATCAGATTCACAAATTGGCTATTTTGAATTTATCTAAACAAATTTAAATCAAATTTTAAATTTTTTATTTTCAGTAATAAAAAATAAAAATAATTTTTTGTATATTAGACGTGTAGCGCGAGTGACAATAAATTATATAAAAAAAAAACTTTAAAATTTTGTATATAGTAAAAGTATTATGGCATTTGTCAGATCTCGGTTGGACAACCTGTATATACTGAGGATAAGTTCCATGTATTTGTCATATTATAATATATTTATGTCATCTGTGGCAATCGCCAATTGTCGACATTCGGCGGAGATGATTCACTATTCCAATAATTATTGCAGTGAACAAAAAAATAAAATAAGCCAACAATTGACGGACAGTTCGTTAAGCAGTATAATATTATAATATAACACAAACTTCCACATTTTGTAACGTTTAGGTTATTTTCATAAAATATTTCCATACTTTCTAGTTTCAATTCGGAGTGAGATGTAGACGGATGAAGATATCTGTTTCTTCGGCGGCAGCGTGTGCTGCAGTACAGCTAGGTTTCACCGGAAGAGTCGATGTTTACGCGTAAGTTTGTTTTTCATATTATTTTGGGGCTTAAATTTAATTTTTAGAATTGAATTAAATATTTATTGTCACGAAAAATCTGTTAATTCGGTTACGTAGAAGCGTATACGTTACTACCTACCAAAGGCGCAATGTATAATAAATTATACGCCAGTTCGAACAATCCAAACGCTGTCTTCGTTTTACCACGACCGGTTTAATACGCGTACCTCGTTTGCCTATAACATCTTAGGTTTGCGCGAAGTATTTATAACAATATAATGTTATTAATCTTTATATTTTGCATACATTATACACCCAATTTATTAATATTTACACCAATTTAGTATTTTACTATAATTATTATTTTAGATTATAATATTATATGATGGTATAGGTATGCTGAAATATTTAAACCATAACCATTTATTACTGGTACATTTTTTTCCCAAACCTGAAGTTTAATTTAAGCATTGAGGTGTGTCACTTTACCATACGTAACTTTTATTTTTCCACTTAATATCTATATCATTGGCACCTACGTATACTGCTGCACACCTAAAATACAAAAGTTTTCAAGGAGTACCTATAGTCAACTGTCAACTGTCTATCCTGACCACCCATGTGGACGCATATGAATACCTAATATAATTATATACTCGTGTACCTATTTTAATAGTGTAAAACATGAACATGGGTGTTACGATTATTTTAATTTTTGTTTATTTTTCACATAAATAAGGTACATTACATAATTGTAATGCATTGTAATCCTATTTATCTCTTGTTTACTTTACACAATGCTTCAAAGTTTTTATTTAGTTAATTAATTTGGTATAAATTTGTAAATTATGAATTTAACTACACCTACTATAATTAGTAATAGTAATAGATCCGTGTATAACTATTAAAATAAAAATTAAAAAAAAAACACCAAAGAGTACAATATTTTGCCGATAGTCGAGTTCTAGTTGATACTGACTTGTGAATAAATTTAATTTTCGTTAGGTATAAAACTAATAAATCCTTGAATACAACATTTAAAAAGGTGGGTAGGTGGATGTCGCTCTGCTGTACAGTCGGTTATAAGTGGGTCACTGTAATGGATGGTGTTAAATTTGAATTCAATGATATAATATCATTGTATAAGAAAAACGATTCTGAGCGAAAACGGTCAGTCAGACTATCATGTTACTAAGTATATTTGATGATATTATTGTGCATAAAGTAATTTATATATAACCTATTTACGTGGAGCCTCGTTATCAATTTTCAATCCTTAGCTATAAAAGTTGAACATTTTATAAATTTTTAGGTACAAAATAATTATTAAATTATAAATTTTATAAATTTTGTTGAAATCCGAACTTAAATACTTACAAATAAAAATTGTGCTATGTATTTTTAATATTTTTCAATTGCTATTGTAACATATATCAGAAGCCTTGCATTAAATTTTCACGCTTTTTTACCCAAGTTTTCAAGTTTTCAAAATCGTATGGTATATAGAAAATGTTAATATAAGCATTCAGTGAAATTTCAAGTATCTATAGTCATTCGTTTTTTAATTACAATAAAATAAGAAAATCGTTACGAGAAATCAGTGAATATCAAATATTGTAAAAATATGAATTCAAAACGCTCATAAAAATTAATTTGATATGCTTGTAGACATTTTTTTTTTTTTGATAAAGGTAGAAAACTTATGTGTAATCTTGTATTACATTTTCAAATCTTAGATTTAAAAGAAAAATTTTTATGAATTCTCAACTCAAAATAATTTGCTAATTTTCGTGATTTTTCCGTATTTTATCAAGATTTGAACTTTAAATGCTTATAAAAAAAAAATGTGCCTATGTATTTTTAATATTTTTCAACTGCTATTGGAAAAATATATCAGGAGCCTTGTATTTAATTTTCACGCTTTATTTCCCAACAAATAAAATTTTATTGATATTTATAGAAAAAAAAACTAAAAAATTGAAAACTGGCAATGTCCGTAACAGCTCAAAAAGAGTCAAATTATTTTCAAAATTTTATCGTGTATAGAAAATCCTAATATAAACATTCAGTGAAAACTTCAAGTATCTACAGTCATTTGTTTTTTAATTACAATAAAATAAGAAAATCGTTACATGAGAAATCGAGTGAATATCAAATGTTGTAAAAATATGAATTTCAAACGCTCATAAAAATTCAATTTGATTTGCTTGAAGGCATTTTTTTTTTTTGATAAAGGTAGACAAACTTATGAGTAATCTTGTATTACATTTTCAAATCTTAGATTTAAAAAGAAAAATTTTTATGAATTCTCAACTCAAAATACTTTGCTAATTTTCGTGATTTTTCCGTATTTTGTCAGATTTGAACTTTAATTGCTTATAAATAAAAACTATGACTAAGGATTTTAATTTTTTTCATCTGCCTTTGAAACAATAACCTAGGAGCCTTCTATTTAATTTTCAAGCTTTTTTACTCAACAGATAAAATTTTATTGATATTTATAGAAAAAAAACTAAAATATTGAAAATTGGCAATGTCCGTAAACAGCTCAAAAAGAGTCAAATTATTTTCAAAATTTTATCGTGTATAGAAAATGAAAATATAAACAACCAGTGAAAATTTCATGTATATTTATATATATTTAATATTTAATATTTAATTTTTTATATATTTTTATATATTTCATGTAAATTTCTACGGTCATTTGTTTTAATGTTACAACAAAAACCAAATTCAATTTTGTGAAAAATCGATTTTGTGTAAAAAGGTCCCGTTTTTTCTTAATTTTTCTTTTGTTTTTCTTGGCGCTTTTGAAAATTACTGTGAATTTTAAATTATGACCTCCCCAATGCACCAACGATATTCACTTTCCAATCGAAAAAGATACTGAAGTTAAAAATCGAAGCATTATTTCGACTACTTATCGTGTACACAAACACAAAAAAAAATAAAAAAAAAAATTTAAAACACACATCATTGTAAAATTAATACATTCATTGTTCCACTCAGAATCTGAAATACTAACTCTGTACCTATAATAAAAATCAATATTATTTATTGGTAGGTTTATATAATATCTACAACGCATGGGTTATATTTCTTATTTTTCGGTAGATTTTTTTTTATTATTGTTAATCGATCAGGAGATGTATTGCCCGCAACTTTTCAATTATTTTTATTGTAACTACCTATACTGGTATAACTCTATTCTGGCTATCAATTTGTGATAAAATTAGAAAATTGGTCAGGTATGATATTTTTTTAAGTAATTCTTTTGCGTAGGGAATTCGCTCAATGATATTTAAATATTTTCACCTATAATCAAGTACGATGACTTATATAGGTAACTAGAGACTGAGTGAATAGGAAGTGTGTGATATGGCGAAGATAAGGAAAGAGTTTAACATGCTTTCAGAATGTTTAGTGTATGAAAGGGAAAGACGAAAAATAATTGTAAGGTTAGGAGGGTAGGTAAGTGGAGTGTGAGTAGCAGATACGAGAATATAAAGTTAGGTATTAAGGTACAAAAGAGGATAGAATAAGAAATTAATTAATTAAGGGTAATTTAGGGTAGTGTACATATTGTAGTGAAAACAAGAGAGAATAGGTTTAGGTGGTTCGGTCACTGTATGATAAGAGACAGTGAGAGTGGCTATAGAAGTTAATTTAGGGGGGAAATGAGGGGCGAGAAGATTAGCTGAAGAAGAGATAGATAGACAGAATACCGATCATATGGTGGTGTGGAATGAGAGTGGCTGAACCTATATATAGCTGCGAGAGACGGGGGAAGAAAATGTGTAAAGGTAGAATAGTTATGTTAACAATGCCGAATACGTAGGAAAGGATCTTGAATTGCTAAGACCACTTGACTCTTTGGCTGAAACTAACCGTTATCAGTTGATATAGGTTTACAACCTTGACTTATAGGATAGAATAAAAAGATCTGTTGCTGGTTGGGATGTCAGCGCACTATTTCTTATTTTTGACCCACGCGTAGCATACCAAATGTGTGATTAAGAAAACACTAAAATGATTGTGCGTGGGTCAGAGAGAGAAATAAATGGTGCGCTAAATGGTGACATCCTCTTAAGTGTTATCAAGTTGAACAAGCAGTTGATTGTTGACAATTTGACGAGCGTCTCGGGGGCAAAATTGCGCGTCCAATCAGAATCGTTCACATTTGTTATCACTATTTGTAAAAATCAACGAGCGTCTCGGGGGCAAAATTGCGCGTCCAATCAGAATCGTTCACATTTGTTATCACTATTTGTAAAAATCACATTTCTTATCATTCTTTATGAAAATTATTAAGTGATCTAATTATTATAAATACAAAAAAGAGGAAAATCCACGATTGCACGTAATCAATAATCATAAAGCATAAGTGTTAATCATAAAGCATAAGTGTTACTGGGTATCTTGGTGATAATAAAGTTTGTTTGTATAATATACTATATTGTCAACCTAAAGTAAATAAGTAAAAAAAAAGCCACATGTTAAATAAGTCATAATTAAAGAAGTACATTCAACTATTTGTCACCTAAAGTCTAAATAAAATGTTTTTTGTTCATTTTGTAACTGTACACCATGGTTATCCACTATATGTGTTTCAACATTTTTTTTTTGTAAATAACTATTGCAAGACAAATCGGGACATTTCACATTATTACATTTTTTGATTCATTGATCCACAAGTAATTTGATGGTCGCTTTAAGGTTCTTTTATATTAAAATATTTATTACAAACCATGCACTTAAGCTCTTCCATGTTACTGGATCTAAACTCTTCCATATTAATATATTATTATGTAGTGTATAATATTTTATAAAAATTCAAATATAATTAGTATAACACCTGTATGATTGATTATAATTATATCACTTAATAATTTTCATAAAGGATGATAAGAAATGTGATTTTCACAAATAGTGATAACAAATGTGAACGATTCTGATTGGACGCGCAATTTTGCCCCCGAGACGCTCGTACAATTTGACATTTAACATTAACTGTGGTAGGTATTATAATTGGAAGTAAAAGTAATTAGTAGGGCTGTGAATTTAATGCAATGAAAAGTGTTAAATATTTGCCTGCATGTATGCACTAAAAACAGGAAATATATATGCACTGAAATATTCAAAAATATGCACTCAAAATTCAAAAATACTGAATGAAAACGTTCTTATTAAAATTTTTAATTAATAAATAATAATTCAAATTGGTTTACAAAAAAAAAATTCTTTATTTACACACTTGGTAGGTAGGTACCTATTTATTTTTCTAACGGATGAACCGAATATATAAAAACATTTTAAGAAAATAAGCATAAATACGAAGAATTATGAAAACATGCAATAATAAATGAACTAACTCAAAAAATAATATGTAAAATAATTTTGGCCGAATCCATTTTTTATATGGTCACGGTGTAGCAAAAAAAAGCATGTAAATGCATTTAATCACAGCCCTGGTAATAAGTAATGATTTATCTGTAGTGGAAACCGGGGTACAGTGAGACGCATATTGGTAACGGTGTTGTAATATAGGGATCTCCCAAAAAAAATACGTACTAATAGTTCAAAAAATCATAAAAGCCAACTGTAATAAATATTAATTTATGAAAAAGTATTTTAAAAGCATTATTATTATAAATGAAACAAACTATGAACTATGGACCGTAACATAATATAGGTATTTCTATATTTTTAGCTCCATAATTTCTGTTAAAATATTAGGGAAATGTATTAAGTACCGTAAAAGTGCTAAATTTGAGCTATTACTTATAATATTATATTCATAACAAATTATCGTAGAAGTTTAGATAATGTTATTCCACATACCCATTATCTATTATAGTTTTTTAACTACAACATTCTAGTAGAGTCTGAAAATATTTGGTTCACGACTCTGATCATACAAACTTTAAATACTAAACTACGGGACTGAAATTTAGTTTATATAGATCTAAAAAATCCAAAACATATATTGCTTCAAAATATAAAATAAAGTGTCTTTATTGTTGTAGGTAGGTAACTATCAAAAAAAAATCATACTTGACATCTATGTATAATATACGTATATTGTAATAAATGTTCAAATGTTTATTATAGTACATTATAAAATTAAAATTAAATATAATACATTATAACAGGTGTTCAAATGTACATTTCACACTACATATTTTGTTATTTCACACAGTCTCTCTTCAATTTCAAATTTTTCTTCAAATTATCCCAAATTATCTACAAAATATAAATGTTTAGTAAATTGGAAGACTTGATTAAGTATTTAATCATTTATTTCAAAGAGATGCGCTGGATCGCCACATTACCATATCGAGGGGCATGGTGCAAGTGCCGTCCATAAATATCAAACATATATTATAATGGTTTGCGCCTATACCGATCCTACGAAGTTGGCGATTGTCGGCAACGACTCGCGATTGTGCTGGGAACAGGAGCGGAAAGAGTTACCCAAAAAATATATAATTGCAATAATAAATGCCTGTATGTAATTTGCTTTGTTCGAGACACCAAATATAAACAATATATTATATTAAAACAATCGGCGGTTATAATACCGAAACAAAAGGGCGCCCCAACAAATAACATAATAATACAATTAAGTGTGACATACAAAATATATGTAAACCTGGTCCGGTGTCGTTGGCGATGGCCGGTGTGTTCCTAATCGCCTACTGCGACACACACTGGTTGGCGGCGGCACGCAACGGCTAGCGACGGCACACAATCGGTGGCACGGCTGGTCGACGGCGGCATGGCAATGGTCAACGGTACAACAAACGGCATATTCAGCGACAGCCACATCACGAGGGTTTTGGTGTCACGCAATATTAGTGGCGGCACGGCTAACTGGTCAGGTGGTAATAAAGCCACCGTGGACATAATATTATGCCACTCATTTCTTTCCGGTGGACAATTATTTGCCTTGGTATTGGGCCTATCCCGGGTCCCGCAGACGTGGAACGAGGAATGAGGCGGGACACAACAACGAGTGCGATTGACGACCAAGGTGCCGTGAAACACACGAGACCGACGCTACATGGTACATGGTACGTTCGCGAATGGACGTGACAGGGCGTCGCGGTCGATCACCTCCGTCGAAAACTACATATGGAAACGAATTGTTTGGAGGTACATACGATACCCATGCTACACAACCTACAACAAGGACCAACGGGTCACATTTACGCAAACTAAAAGCTGCAGTCGTACGGTGCATAATATGATCCACAGCGCGCAACATGCGGTCACAATTATAAGTGCACGTAATCAATTCGTTGATGATAATATCAACAATCATAGGCGTAACTAGCCCTTTATAATAGGGGGGGGGGCTAGAGTCCCCAAAGTTTTAATTGCCCCCACGGCCCACACAAATATAAGTTTTAATATGTATGAATTATCTAAAAAAACTTTAAATTTAGATTAATTAATAATGCATAAAAATTCTTTGTTTTACCTGAATTACAAAACTATAAAATATATATTATACCATTTATACTTAATGGTTAATGTAATAATTAATAATAATATTTTAAATCAAAAATTGTTTGTATATACAGTATACTTCTTTATTCTGACATATTTAAACACAAATTATAACTTTATTTTCAGTTAATAACAGTAAATAAAATATACACAATAGATAATAGTCTATACCTAAGTAAAATATTTATAATAAAATAGTTTCATTGTTTTTTCTAAATAATCGACAGCAAAAGCAATATACAGCATCTTGTTTGACACTATATTCCAACCAAGTATATAACTTAAAAAAATTGGACGAAAATGATCTATTCTATTTACCAAATATTGTTTTTGGATAATCCTAATAAGTGATAATATTAAAAAATAAATATTAATTTATAATCATGGATAAATTATTTAATTACTTATTTTATTTTGTCATGATAATATTAACCTAATGACATTTAAACTATTTATTTAAAACATTACCTTAAGTATGGGCTGGCATGGACCCGAAATCAAATCTCCTAAATCATCCACTTGAGAATCCATTTTTAAGTTGTAAGTTTTCTTTATTTTTATATTTATTGTCTTTTTAATAAGAAATTATAACTACAAAATTAATTTCGTAAACTCGAACAATTCGTTCAAATCTTTAGTAATAAAGAATAATTGTACTCGGTTTGCTGGTTATATTAATTCCGAACTCTGCGTCCCACTGTTCTAGAAACAAATCATAAATACAGGTCTAAGATAGTGTTATTGATATAACTATCAAGTGTCTAGCCATAATAATATAATATATTATAATAAAACCTTATAAACACAATATTATAAACATTTTATTTTTATTAGATAATTATTTATTGTTTATATTGGTGTATTCGTTTTTATGATACCTACATTATATTTTTTGACATTGCGGGAAAAAATAAAGTTAATACTAAAATGTTTTTAGGCACATACTGACATTTACCCAAAAAATTTGGAGGGACTAAGAAATTCTGAGGGGGCTGAGGCCCCTCTAAGCCCCCCCCCCTAGTTACGCCTATTTCAACAATACACGCGATACACGACGACAGAAAGTTGGGGAGGACGCACATTCAAAGTCCGAAGTAGATGGATGTATGAAATCGATAGCTGCTGATCACATATGCGCCTTACCTGTGGTGTACATTATTTTTTTTTTTTTTAGCGATAGACAACAAAATATTTGAAAAAAATCAATACGTAATGGTACGAATAATGATTGATGACCAAATAGTAATACATAATATAAATCAGTGTAAGAACACATGTTAACAATAAACACATGTGAAACACAATACAAAGCAGCAATGCTGCAGGGTGCTAATCAGTATACATACGCCAAAATGTCATCACCTGTCCTCATAATATTACATGAACAAGTGCATAGCAATACACTAATAGATTATAATTGAAAAAACAAACCAATGAACATAATATGGTTGATGTCATAAAAAATTGATGAATACAAAACCAATATATAGTTATAACTAATAATACCAAGTACAGAATAATAAGACAAAAAAATAATAAAATTATATAGTGAGGTCTTCCCCGGTCGAGGACGGCCGGGGAGCGGTTAAGCCAGCTCGAGAGATTCGGCATCCGAAGCGCAGCTTTGAGGGCGTATGCCGAAACTGCTGTGGTGCAAAAACGCGTCTATATGTTTGAACATACTCCCCCCGTGAGGCTCTGTCTCACATGCAGTGACGTAGGACCGGACGCATGACGTAGCAGTGGATGAAAGTCCTTAGTAGATGGATGTATGAAATCGATAGCTGCTGGTCACATATACTCCTTACCAGTGGTGTACATTATTTTTTTTTTTTAACGATAGAAAACAAAATATTTGAAAAAAATCAATACGTAATGGTACGAATAATGATTGATGACCAAATAGTAATACATAATATAAATCAGTGTAAGAACACATGTTAACAATAAACACATGTGAAATGCAATACAAAGCAGCAATGCTGCAGGGTGCTAATCAGTATACATACGCTAGAATGTCATCACCTGTCCTCATAATATTACATGAACAAGTGCATAGCAATACACTAATAGATTATAATTGAAAAAACAAATCAATGAATATAATATGGTTCATGTAAAAAAAAATTGATGAATACAAAACCAATATATAGTAATAACTAATAATACCAAGTACAGAATAATAAGACAAAAAAATAATAAAATTATATAGTGAGGTCTTCCCCGGTCGAGGACGGCCGGGAGCGGTTAAGCCAGCTCGAGAGATTCGGCATCCGAAGCGCAGCTTTGAGGGCGTATGCCGAAACTGCTGTGGTGCAAAAACGCGTCTATATGTTTGAACATACTCCCCCCGTGAGGCTCTGTCTCACATGCAGTGACGTAGGACCGGACGCATGACGTAGCAGTGGATGAAAGTCCTTAGTAGATGGATGTATGAAATCGATAGCTGCTGGTCACATATACTCCTTACCTGTGGTGTACATTATTTTTTTTTTTTTTTAACGATAGAAAACAAAATATTTGAAAAAAATCAATACGTAATGGTACGAATAATGATTGATGACCAAAAAGTAATACATAATATAAATCAGTGTAAGAACACATGTTAACAATAAACACATGTGAAACACAATACAAAGCAGCAATGCTGCAGGGTGCTAATCAGTATACATACGCCAAAATGTCATCACCTGTCCTCATAATATTACATGAACAAGTGCATAGCAATGCACTAATAGATTATAATTGAAAAAACAAACCAATGAACATAATATGGTTGATGTCATAAAAAATTGATGAATACAAAACCAATATATAGTTATAACTAATAATACCAAGTACAGAATAATAAGACAAAAAATATAAAAATTATATAGTGAGGTCTTCCCCGGTCGAGGACGGCCGGGGAGCGGTTAAGCCAGCTCGAGAGATTCGGCATCCGAAGCGCAGCTTTGAGGGCGTATGCCGAAACTGCTGTGGTGCAAAAACGCGTCTATATGTTTGAACATACTCCCCCCGTGAGGCTCTGTCTCACATGCAGTGACGTAGGACCGGACGCATGACGTAGCAGTGGATGAAAGTCCTTAGTAGATGGATGTATGAAATCGATAGCTGCTGGTCACATATACTCCTTATCTGTGGTGTACATTATTTTTTTTTTTTTAACGATAGAAAACAAAATATTTGAAAAAAATCAATACGTAATGGTACGAATAATGATTGATGACCAAATAGTAATACATAATATAAATCAGTGTAAGAACACATGTTAACAATAAACACATGTGAAATGCAATACAAAGCAGCAATGCTGCAGGGTGCTAATCAGTATACATACGCCAAAATGTCATCACCTGTCCTCATAATATTACATGAACAAGTGCATAGCAATACACTAATAGATTATAATTGAAAAAACAAATCAATGAATATAATATGGTTCATGTAAAAAAAAATTGATGAATACAAAACCAATATATAGTTATAACTAATAATACCAAGTACAGAATAATAAGACAAAAAAATAATAAAATTATATAGTGAGGTCTTCCCCGGTCGAGGACGGCCGGGGAGCGGTTAAGCCAGCTCGAGAGATTCGGCATCCGAAGCGCAGCTTTGAGGGCGTATGCCGAAACTGCTGTGGTGCAAAAACGCGTCTATATGTTTGAACATACTCCCCCCGTGAGGCTCTGTCTCACATGCAGTGACGTAGGACCGGACGCATGACGTAGCAGTGGATGAAAGTCCTTAGTAGATGGATGTATGAAATCGATAGCTGCTGGTCACATATACTCCTTACCAGTGGTGTACATTATTTTTTTTTTTACGATAGAAAACAAAATATTTGAAAAAAATCAATACGTAATGGTACGAATAATGATTGATGACCAAATAGTAATACATAATATAAATCAGTGTAAGAACACATGTTAACAATAAACACATATGAAATGCAATACAAAGCAGCAATGCTGCAGGGTGCTAATCAGTATACATACGCTAGAATGTCATCACCTGTCCTCATAATATTACATGAACAAGTGCATAGCAATGCACTAATAGATTATAATTGAAAAAACAAACCAATGAACATAATATGGTTGATGTCATAAAAAATTGATGAATACAAAACCAATATATAGTTATAACTAATAATACCAAGTACAGAATAATAAGACAAAAAAATAATAAAATTATATAGTGAGGTCTTCCCCGGTCGAGGACGGCCGGGGAGCGGTTAAGCCAGCTCGAGAGATTCGGCATCCGAAGCGCAGCTTTGAGGGCGTATGCCGAAACTGCTGTGGTGCAAAAACGCGTCTATATGTTTGAACATACTCCCCCCGTGAGGCTCTGTCTCACATGCAGTGACGTAGGACCGGACGCATGACGTAGCAGTGGATGAAAGTCCTTAGTAGATGGATGTATGAAATCGATAGCTGCTGGTCACATATACTCCTTACCTGTGGTGTACATTATTTTTTTTTTTTTTAACGATAGAAAACAAAATATTTGAAAAAAATCAATACGTAATGGTACGAATAATGATTGATGACCAAATAGTAATACATAATATAAATCAGTGTAAGAACACATGTTAACAATAAACACATGTGAAATGCAATACAAAGCAGCAATGCTGCAGGGTGCTAATCAGTATACATACGCTAGAATGTCATCACCTGTCCTCATAATATTACATGAACAAGTGCATAGCAATGCACTAATAGATTATAATTGAAAAAACAAACCAATGAACATAATATGGTTGATGTCATAAAAAATTGATGAATACAAAACCAATATATAGTTATAACTAATAATACCAAGTACAGAATAATAAGACAAAAAAATAATAAAATTATATAGTGAGGTCTTCCCCGGTCGAGGACGGCCGGGGAGCGGTTAAGCCAGCTCGAGAGATTCGGCATCCGAAGCGCTGCTTTGAGGGCGTATGCCGAAACTGAGGTGGCGCTAAAACGCGTCCGTGTTCGAACAATATTATGAATACAAACTTAATAATTCACTAACTGTAAATATTATAAAAAAATATTATGAAATGTACTAGACTCATATTATATTATGATTGTATTGGTTACAAACTCTCGAATTATGAGTTATGTTTGAGGATTAAATTAATTTCTTAAAAGGAAATGCCTCAGGGTGGTCTCAGTAGGTTGGGGGACTGTAGTAAAAGTGCCGTCCACCAATAAAGTACCGAAAAAAGCGATTAATTCAAATATAGAAGGTACTTATATCATATACTTTTATGTAAGTATTATTGTGTTAGTCACCGTCTTGTGTAAATGATATTGTCTTATTTTTTGCCCAATTTAATTATACAAAATATTTAAAAGTAATGAAATCAAAAATATTAATACAATAGAGAGACTGTGCATTGATTTACAAATTTGTATTAAATTAACTTTTTGCATAGAGAATATGAAGGTGGGCTGGGTGTTTAATATCAGAGTGTGGGGGATAGGGCTGGGATGAATTGAAATATTTGTGGACACTGGATGAATTAAGGTGTGGATCTAGGACATCTTGGCGTAGCCATTTTGGCGTGGCCATTTTGGCGTGGCCACTTTGGCGTAAACCAATTTGGCGTATGGCAATTTTGGCGTATAGTTATTTTGGCGTAAGACTATTTATCTAGAGTGTCTTTAGCTCGTTGTTTCATATTTGTAATTGCCACATTTGCTTCAATCAAAGCTGCCTCTGAATCATGGTTATGATCATTTGGAATCTTTAACACCTATAATATTTTCCATATTATTATTTAAATAACTATTAATTAAAACATATATACATACATTTATTGAATAGTAAAAATATTTTTACCTTGGACGTTTCAGTTGATGTATGAATACGACAAGGACAATCATTTTTGTATCGGCATCTCCAAAATTGTTTTGTTTTATTAAAATTATATGCATCAAATGTGTACATATATCCATCGTGGGTGTATATTTCTCGACCGCGAATGCTCTTTACTTGAGCCATTGTCGATTACAACCGATTAGGTGAATATACCTCGATCTCAAATGATCTTTAGTTGAGCCATTATCGATTACAACTGATTAGTAAATATTAAATTGTATGACAACTGATTACTGACAACTGATTACCCTCAACATACACGCACAAACGACAGATATACAGTCACATCAGTCTGCTTTTGTAGTTATATTATATATATATTTTATTACGCCAAAACCTAACGCCAAAATAGTCTTACGCCAAAATAGTCATACGCCAGAATGGTTTACGCCGAAGTGGCAACGCCAATACGGCCACGCCGAAATGGCCACGCCAAAATGTCCGGGTCCCAAGGTGTCAACAATCAAAGGTTCAACTTGATAATCAAACACTTAAGTTCGGCAACCTGCAACTCAGGATCTTTTTATTCAAAGTGTCCTAATAAGTCATAAGAAGGTTAGTTAGGTAAACCTATGGTTAGTTGAAGCTACGGTGATGATAGACGACTATTATCACTGGTCGTGAGCTTTGCGATGATCTTTTCTTACTAACTATCAAGGTATTCGATATTGTAAACATAACAATGAAAGAAAATATTTAAATATTATTAATTTGGTTAGGTTAGGTTAGGTTATGATAGGACAGGAAATTAGACGTTAACTTATTATCATAGTTTTTAACACGGTCTTAGAGACTGTCAGCTAGAGTTGTACCAGTATAGTTATTAAAAAATTAAATACAGCCAACAATAATTAATGGTGTTTTTACCATAACGAATTATAAAATATAACAAAATATTATTTTATTAGGATTTTATGAGGTTTTCAATAAACATGGGTTTTTGTAAAATTTTAATATGCTATTGTCGAAGAATTCTCAAGGTTTTCTTCCCAAATTTTTTTACACCTTACTAAATCCAATTTTTTTCCGCTATAAAGACTATAACAGATATCTGACTAACTTTTAATTGGATTTAGACTTTATAGTTTGTAATTTAATATTGACTGTAAGCCCAGCCAAACAAAATATTATTTTAAATTAAACATTATTTTATATCCTTCATAAATTACAATCACATAGTAGAGTCTGTGCAGGACCCTTTCCTCATATACAATTTTTTGCATCCTTAATAAATTACATTCATTTTTATACATTTTCTAATACATATATTATGGTGATACCTTTCTGATCATAATAACCGTTCGTATTAATATGTATTGTAGTATTTAGCTTCCAGCGTATTCTTTTGTTTAGTGTTATTTCATCAAAGTTTCTCAATCAACTTTTTTTTCAATTCATTGAACTCTAGTAGATTATTTTGTATAAATATTTTTCAACATTAACTGGCTATACCTGGGAGTACACTGAGTACCTGTGTACTTACTATATAAATTAAAAATAGGTTGGTTAGGTTCTCTCACGTTCCCCATTTAAATTATTTTTTTATATATTTAACTTTTTTGATTTTATTATATTTATCTTTTTTTAAAACATTTACAACCTGGTGGTGCCATTTACCTTTTTTTTTTAATTTTTCATTTGCTTCTTAAAATGCGTTTGCCAGTGGGTACCCACGTTAGGTTAAGTTCAGTTGATTTTTAAAATGAATCTATTCAAAATTGTTAACTTTCAGAGAATACTAAATGATTAATATTATCTAATTTGTGTTTGCTTTATGATGTTATTTGCCTACAGGCTTCCATGCTCCCCTCAAAAATTTTTTTACTGTAATTTAATTCCTATTGATCATTCTAAATAGATTTTTTAAACACTGCCAAGCCGGTGCCATTTAAATTTTTTTTATAATAATTTGAATAGTTTTTTCTGGTTAATATTCTTGAAATTTTAGTTTCAAGTTTGTTATTTGTATCCCTACAATATAATTGTATTTAAATTTTTTTTTGTTTTCTAAAAAGCTTTTGCCTGCGGGCGCCAACACCCTCCTTCAAGTTTTTTTTTAGTAATGTAATACTAGTTGAACTTTTTGTATTTACTTGAATATTAATGGGCTGGTTCCATACGAAAAATCCTTCTTTAATGAACTAAATATTTTGAATAGTTTTTTCTATTTAATATTCTTGAAATTTTAGTTTGAAGTTTTTAATGTGTTTTCCCACAATAGAATTTTATTTAAATTTTTTTTTGTTTTCTAAAATGCTTTTGCCTGCGGGCGCCAACACCCTCCTTCAAGTTTTTTTTTAGTAATGTAATACTAGTTGAACTTTTTGTATTTACTTGAATATTAATAATCTGGTGCCATACGAAAAGTCCTTCTTTAATAAACTAAATATTTTGAATAGTTTTTTCTATTTAATATTCTTGAAACTTTAGTTTGAAGTTTTTAATGTGTTTTCCCACAATAGAATTTTATTTAAATTTTTTTTTGTTTTCTAAAATGCTTTTGCCTGCGGGCGCCAACACCCTCCTTCAAGTTTTCTTTTAGTAATGTAATACTAGTTGAACTTTTTGTATTTACTTGAATATTAATGGGCTGGTTCCATACGAAAAATCCTTCTTTAATGAACTAAATATTTTGAATAGTTTTTTCTATTTAATATTCTTGAAATTTTAGTTTGAAGTTTTTAATGTGTTTTCCCACAATAGAATTTTATTTAAATTTTTTTTTGTTTTCTAAAATGCTTTTGCCTGCGGGCGCCAACACCCTCCTTCAAGTTTTTTTTTAGTAATGTATACTAGTTGAACTTTTTGTATTTACTTGAATATTAATAATCTGGTGCCATACGAAAATCCTTCTTTAATAACTAAATATTTTGAATAGTTTTTTTCTATTTAATATTCTTGAAATTTTAGTTTGAAGTTTTTAATGTGTTTTCCCACAATAGAATTTTATTTAAATTTTTTTTGTTTTCTAAAATGCTTTTGCCTGCGGGCGCCAACACCCTCCTTCAAGTTTTTTTTTAGTAATGTAATACTAGTTGAACTTTTTTGTATTTACTTGAATATTAATGGCTGGTTCCATACGAAAAATCCTTCTTTAATGAACTAAATATTTTGAATAGTTTTTTCTATTTAATATTCTTGAAATTTTAGTTTGAAGTTTTTAATGTGTTTTCCCACAATAGAATTTTATTTAAATTTTTTTTTGTTTTCTAAAATGCTTTTGCCTGCGGGCGCCAACACCCTCCTTCAAGTTTTTTTTTAGTAATGTAATACTAGTTGATCTTTTTGTATTTACTTGAATATTAATAATCTGGTGCCATACGAAAAGTCCTTCTTTAATAAACTAAATATTTTGAATAGTTTTTTCTATTTAATATTCTTGAAACTTTAGTTTGAAGTTTTAATGTGTTTTCCCACAATAGAATTTTATTTAAATTTTTTTTTGTTTTCTAAAATGCTTTTGCCTGCGGGCGCCAACACCCTCCTTCAAGTTTTTTTTAGTAATGTAATACTAGTTGAACTTTTTGTATTTACTTGAATATTAATGGCTGGTTCCATACGAAAAATCCTTCTTTAATGAACTAAATATTTTGAATAGTTTTTTCTATTTAATATTCTTGAAATTTTAGTTTGAAGTTTTTAATGTGTTTTCCCACAATAGAATTTTATTTAATTTTTTTTTTGTTTTCTAAAATGCTTTTGCCTGCGGGCGCCAACACCCTCCTTCAAGTTTTTTTTTAGTAATGTAATACTAGTTGAACTTTTTGTATTTACTTGAATATTAATAATCTGGTGCCATACGAAAAGTCCTTCTTTAATAAACTAAATATTTTGAATAGTTTTTTTCTATTTAATATTCTTGAAATTTTAGTTTGAAGTTTTTAATGTGTTTTCCCACAATAGAATTTTATTTAAATTTTTTTTGTTTTCTAAAATGCTTTTGCCTGCGGGCGCCAACACCCTCCTTCAAGTTTTCTTTTAGTAATGTAATACTAGTTGAACTTTTTGTATTTACTTGAATATTAATGGGCTGGTTCCATACGAAAAATCCTTCTTTAATGAACTAAATATTTTGAATAGTTTTTTCTATTTAATATTCTTGAAATTTTAGTTTGAAGTTTGTTAATGTGTTTTCCCACAATAGAATTTTATTTAAATTTTTTTTTGTTTTCTAAATGCTTTTGCCTGCGGGCGCCAACACCCTCCTTCAAGTTTTTTTTTTAGTAATGTAATACTAGTTGAACTTTTTGTATTTACTTGAATATTAATGGGCTGGTTCCATACGAAAAATCCTTCTTTAATGAACTAAATATTTTGAATAGTTTTTTCTATTTAATATTCTTGAAATTTTAGTTTGAAGTTTTTAATGTGTTTTCCCCCAATAGAATTTTATTTAAATTTTTTTTTGTTTTCTTAAATGCTTTTGCCTGCGGGCGCCAACACCCTCCTTCAAGTTTTTTTTTAATAATGTAATTCTAGTTGAACTTTTTGTATTGAATTGAATATTAATAAGCTGTTTCCATACGAAAAATCCTTCTTTAATGAACTAAATATTTTGAATAATTTTTCTTTTTAATATTCTTGAAATTTTAGTTTGAAGTTTTTAATGTGTTTTCCCACAATATAATTTTATTTAAATTTTTTTTGTTTTCTAAAATGCTTTTGCCTGCGGGCGCCAACACCCTCCTTCAAGTTTTTTTTAGTAATTTAACTCTAGTTGAATTTTTTGTATTGACTTGAATATTGATAAGCTGGTGCCATACGAAAAATCCTTCTTTAATGAACTAAATATTTTGAATAGTTTTTTTCTATTTAATATTCTTGAAATTTTAGTTTGAAGTTTTTAATGTGTTTTCCACAATAGAATTTTATTTAAATTTTTTTTTGTTTTCTAAAATGCTTTTGCCTGCGGGCGCCAACACCCTCCTTCAAGTTTTTTTTTAGTAATGTAATACTAGTTGAACTTTTTGTATTTACTTGAATATTAATAAGCTGGTGCCATACGAAAAATCCTTCTTTAATGAATTAAATATTTTGAATAGTTTTTTTCTATTTAATATTCTTGAAATTTTAGTTTGAAGTTTGTTATGTGTATCCCTACAATATAATTTATTTAAATTTTTTTTTTGTTTTCTAAAATGCTTTTGCCTGCGGGCGCCAACACCCTCCTTCAAGTTTTTTTTTAGTAATTTAACTCTAGTTGAATTTTTTGTATTGACTTGAATATTGATAAGCTGGTGCCATACGAAAAATCCTTCTTTAATGAACTAAATATTTTGAATAGTTTTTTCTATTTAATATTTTTGAAATTTTAGTTTGAAGTTTTTAATGTGTTTTCCCACAATAGAATTTTATTTAAATTTTTTTTTTGTTTTCTAAAATGCTTTTGCCTGCGGGCGCCAACACCCTCCTTCAAATTTTTTTTTAGTAATGTAATACTAGTTGAACTTTTTGTATTTACTTGAATATTAATAGCTGGTCTTTAATGAACTAAATATTTTGAATAGTTTTTTCTTTTAATATTCTTGAAATTTAGTTTGAAGTTTTTAATGTGTGTATCCCTACAATATAATTTTTTAAATTTTTTTTTGTTTTCTAAAATGCTTTTGCCTGCGGGCGCCAACACCCTCCTTCAAGTTTTTTTTTTAGTAATGTTATTTCTAGTTGAATTTTTTGTATTGACTGAATATTGATAAGCTGGTGCCATACGAAAAATCCTTCTTTAATGAACTAAATATTTTGAATAGTTTTTTCTATTTAATATTCTTGAAATTTTAGTTTGAAGTTTTTAATGTGTTTTCCCACAATAGAATTTTATTTAAATTTTTTTTTGTTTTCTAAAATGCTTTTGCCTGCGGGCGCCAACACCCTCCTTCAAGTTTTTTTTAGGAATGTAATAACTAGTTGAACTTTTTGTATTTACTTGAATATTAATGGGCTGGTTCCATACGAAAAATCCTTCTTTAATGAACTAAATATTTTGAATAGTTTTTTCTATTTAATATTCTTGAAATTTTAGTTTGAAGTTTTTAATGTGTATTCCCACAATAGAATTTTATTTAAATTTTTTTTTGTTTTCTTAAATGCTTTTGCCTGCGGGCGCCAACACCCTCCTTCAAGTTTTTTTTTAATAATGTAATTCTAGTTGAACTTTTTGTATTGACTTGAATATTATAAGCTGGTGCCATACGAAAAATCCTTCTTTAATGAACTAAATATTTTGAATAGTTTTTCTATTTAATATTCTTGAATTTTAGTTTGAAGTTTTAATGTGTTTTCCCACAATATAATTTTATTTAAATTTTTTTTTTTTCTAAAATGCTTTTGCCTGCGGGCGCCAACACCCTCCTTCAAGTTTTTTTTTAGTAATTTAACTCTAGTTGAATTTTTTGTATTGACTTGAATATTGATAAGCTGGTGCCATACGAAAATCCTTCTTTAATGAACTAAATATTTTGAATAGTTTTTTTCTATTTAATATTCTTGAAATTTTAGTTTGAAGTTTGTAATGTGTTTTCCCACAATAGAATTTTATTTAAATTTTTTTTTTGTTTTCTAAATGCTTTTGCCTGCGGGCGCCAACACCCTCCTTCAAGTTTTTTTTTAGTAATGTAATACTAGTTGAATTTTTTGTATTTACTTGAATATTGAATAAGCTGGTGCCATACGAAAATCCTTCTTTAATGAATAAATATTTTGAATAGTTTTTTTCTATTTAATATTCTTGAAATTTTAGTTTGAAGTTTGTTATGTGTATCCCTACAATATAATTTTATTTAAATTTTTTTTTGTTTTCTAAAATGCTTTTGCCTGCGGGCGCCAACACCCTCCTTCAAAAGTTTTTTTAGTAATTTAACTCTAGTTGAACTTTTTGTATTGACTTGAATATTGATAAGCTGGTGCCATACGAAAAATCCTTCTTTAATGAACTAAATATTTTGAATAGTTTTTTCTGTTTAATATTCTTGAAATTTTAGTTTGAAGTTTTTAATGTGTATCCCTACAATAAATTTTATTTAAAATTTTTTTTTTGTTTTCTAAAATGCTTTTGCCTGCGGGCGCCAACACCCTCCTTCAAGTTTTTTTTTAGTAATGTAATTCTAGTTGAACTTTTTGTATTGACTTGAATATTGATAAGCTGGTGCCATACGAAAATCCTTCTTTAATGAACTAAATATTTGAATAGTTTTTTTCTATTTAATATTCTTGAAATTTTAGTTTGAAGTTTTAATGTGTTTTCCCACAATAGAATTTATTTAAATTTTTTTTTGTTTTCTAAAATGCTTTTGCCTGCGGGCGCCAACACCCTCCTTCAAGTTTTTTTTAGTAATGTAACTCTAGTTGAACTTTTTGTATTGACTTGAATATTAATAAGCTGGTGCCATACGAAAAATCCTTCTTTAATGAACTAAATTTTTGAATAGTTTTTCTTTTAAATTCTTGAAATTTTAGTTTGAAGTTTTTAATGTGTTTTCCCACAATAATTTTATTTAAATTTTTTTTTGTTTTCTAAATGCTTTTGCCTGCGGCGCCAACACCTCCTTCAAGTTTTTTTTTAGTAATGTAATCTAGTTGAACTTTTTGTATTTACTTGAATATTAATAAGCTGTTCCATACGAAAAATCCTTCTTTAATGAACTAAATATTTTGAATAGTTTTTTCTATTTAATATTCTTGAAATTTTAGTTTGAAGTTTTGTTATGTTTTCCCACAATAGAATTTTATTTAAATTTTTTTTTGTTTTCTAAAATGCTTTTGCCTGCGGGCGCCAACACCCTCCTTCAAGTTTTTTTTAGTAATGTAATACTAGTTGAACTTTTTTGTTTTACTTGAATATTAATAACCTGGTGCCATACGAAAAATCCTTCTTTAATGAACTAAATATTTTGAATAGTTTTTTCTATTTAATATTCTTGAAATTTTAGTTTGAAGTTTGTAATGTGTTTTCCCACAATATAATTTTATTTAAATTTTTTTTTGTTTTCTAAAATGCTTTTGCCTGCGGGCGCCAACACCCTCCTTCAAGTTTTTTTTTAGTAATGTAATTCTAGTTGAAATTTTTGTATTTACTTGAATATTGATAACCTGGTTCCATACGAAATTCCTTCTTTGATGAACTAAATTTTTTGTAATAGTTTTTTCTATTTAATATTCTTGAAATTTTAGTTTGAAGTTTGTAATGTGTTTTCCCACAATAGAATTTATTTAAATTTTTTTTTGTTTTCTAAAATGCTTTTGCCTGCGGGCGCCAACACCCTCCTTCAAGTTTTTTTTTAGTAATGTAATTCTAGTTGAACTTTTTGTATTTACTTGAATATTAATAAGCTGGTGCCATACGAAAAATCCTTCTTTAATGAACTAATATTTTGAATAGTTTTTTCTATTTAATATTCTTGAAATTTTAGTTTGAAGTTTTTATGTGTTTTCCCACAATAGAATTTTATTTAAATTTTTTTTTGTTTTCTAAAATGCTTTTGCCTGCGGGCGCCAACACCCTCCTTCAAATTTTTTTTTAGTAATGTAATTCTAGTTGAACTTTTTGTATTGACTTGAATATTAATAAGCTGGTTCCATACGAAAAATCCTTCTTTAATGAATAAATATTTTGAATAGTTTTTCTGTTTAATATTCTTGAAATTTTAGTTTGAAGTTTGTAATGTGTTTTCCCACAATATAATTTTATTTAAATTTTTTTTTTTTCTAAAATGCTTTTGCCTGCGGGCGCCAACACCCTCCTTCAAGTTTTTTTTTAGTAATTTAATCTAGTTGAATTTTTGTATTGACTTGAATATTATAAGCTGGTGCCATACGAAAATCCTTCTTTAATGAACTAAATATTTTGAATAGTTTTTTCTATTTAATATTCTTGAAATTTTAGTTTGAAGTTTGTAATGTGTTTTCCCACAATATAATTTTATTTAAATTTTTTTTTGTTTTCTAAAATGCTTTTGCCTGCGGGCGCCAACACCCTCCTTCAAGTTTTTTTTTTTAGTTATGTAATCTAGTTGAACTTTTTGTTTATACTTGAATATTAATAAGCTGGTGCCATACGAAAATCCTTCTTTGATGAACTAAATATTTTGAATAGTTTTTTCTATTTAATATTCTTGAAATTTTAGTTTGAAGTTTGTTATGTGTTTCCCTACAATAATTTTATTTAAATTTTTTTTTTGTTTCTAAAATGCTTTTGCCTGCGGGCGCCAACACCCTCCTTCAAGTTTTTTTTTAGTAATGTAATACTAGTTGAACTTTTTGTATTTACTTGAATATTAATAAGCTGGTCCATACGAAAAATCCTTCTTTAATGAACTAAATATTTGAATATTTTTTCTATTTAATATTCTTGAAATTTTAGTTTGAAGTTTGTTATGTTTATCCCACAATATAATTTTATTTAAATTTTTTTGTTTTCTAAAATGCTTTTGCCTGCGGGCGCCAACACCCTCCTTCAAGTTTTTTTTTAGTAATGTAATCTAGTTGAATTTTTTGTATTTACTTGAATATTGATAAGCTGGTGCCATACGAAAAATCCTTCTTTAATGAATTAAATATTTTGAATAGTTTTTTTCTGTTTAATATTCTTGAAATTTTAGTTTGAAGTTTGTTATGTGTATCCCTACAATATAATTTTATTTAAATTTTTTTTTGTTTTCTAAAATGCTTTTGCCTGCGGGCGCCAACACCCTCCTTCAAGTTTTTTTGTAATTTAACTCTAGTTGAATTTTTTGTATTGACTTGAATATTGATAAGCTGGTGCCATACGAAAAATCCTTCTTTAATGAACTAAATATTTTGAATAGTTTTTTTCTGTTTAATATTCTTGAAATTTTAGTTTGAAGTTTGTAATGTGTTTTCCCACAATAGAATTTTATTTAAATTTTTTTTTGTTTTCTAAAATGCTTTTGCCTGCGGGCGCCAACACCCTCCTTCAAGTTTTTTTTTAGTAATGTAATACTAGTTGAACTTTTTTATTACTTGAATATTAATAAGCTGGTGCCATACGAAAAATCCTTCTTTAATGAACTAAATATTTTGAATAGTTTTTCTATTTAATATTCTTGAAATTTTAGTTTGAAGTTTGTTATGTGTATCCCTACAATATAATTTTATTTAAATTTTTTTTTTTTTTCTAAAATGCTTTTGCCTGCGGGCGCCAACACCCTCCTTCAAGTTTTTTTTTAGTAATTTAACTCTAGTTGAATTTTTTGTATTGACTTGAATATTGATAAGCTGGTGCCATACGAAAAATCCTTCTTTAATGAACTAAATATTTTGAATAGTTTTTTCTATTTAATATTCTTGAAATTTTAGTTTGAAGTTTTTAATGTGTTTTCCCACAATAGAATTTTATTTAAATTTTTTTTTGTTTTCTAAAATGCTTTTGCCTGCGGGCGCCAACACCCTCCTTCAAGTTTTTTTTTTAGTAATGTAATTCTAGTTGAACTTTTTGTATTAACTTGAATATTAATAAGCTGGTTCCATACGAAAAATCCTTCTTTAATGAACTAAATATTTTGAATAGTTTTTTCTGTTTAATATTCTTGAAATTTTAGTTTGAAGTTTGTTATGTGTATCCCTACAATATAATTTATTTAAATTTTTTTTTGTTTTCTAAAATGCTTTTGCCTGCGGGCGCCAACACCCTCCTTCAAGTTTTTTTTTAGTAATTTAACTCTAGTTGAATTTTTTGTATTGACTTGAATATTGATAAGCTGGTGCCATACGAAAAATCCTTCTTTAATGAACTAAATATTTTGAATAGTTTTTTCTATTTAATATTCTTGAATTTTAGTTTGAAGTTTTTTAATGTGTTTTCCCACAATAGAATTTTATTTAAATTTTTTTTTTGTTTTCTAAAATGCTTTTGCCTGCGGGCGCCAACACCCTCCTTCAAGTTTTTTTTTAGTAATGTAATACTAGTTGAACTTTTTGTATTTACTTAATATTAATGAGCTGGTTCCATACGAAAAATCTTTCTTTAATGAAGTAAATATTTTGAATATTTTTTCTGTTTAATATTCTTGAAATTTTAGTTTGAAGTTTGTTATGTGTATCCCTACAATATAATTTTATTTAAATTTTTTTTTGTTTTCTAAAATGCTTTTGCCTGCGGGCGCCAACACCCTCCTTCAAGTTTTTTTTTAGTAATTTAACTCTAGTTGAATTTTTTGTATTGACTTGAATATTGATAAGCTGGTGCCATACGAAAAATCCTTCTTTAATAAACTAAATATTTTGAATAGTTTTTTCTATTTAATATTCTTGAAATTTTAGTTTGAAGTTTTTAATGTGTTTTCCCACAATATAATTTTATTTAAATTTTTTTTTTTTCTAAAATGCTTTTGCCTGCGGGCGCCAAACCCTCCTTCAAGTTTTTTTTTAGTAATGTAATACTAGTTGAACTTTTTGTATTTACTTGAATATTAATGGGCTGGTTCCATACGAAAAATCCTTCTTTAATGAACTAAATATTTTGAATAGTTTTTCTATTTAATATTCTTGAAATTTTAGTTTGAAGTTTTTAATGTGTTTTCCCACAATAGAATTTTATTTAAATTTTTTTTTGTTTTCTTAAATGCTTTTGCCTGCGGGCGCCAACACCCTCCTTCAAGTTTTTTTTTAATAATGTAATTCTAGTTGAACTTTTTGTATTGAATTGAATATTGATAAGCTGGTGCCATACGAAAAGTCCTTCTTTAATGAACTATATATTTTGAATAGTTTTTTCTATTTAATATTCTTGAAATTTTAGTTTGAAGTTTTTAATGTGTTTTCCCACAATAGAATTGTATTTAAATTTTTTTTTGTTTTCTAAAATGCTTTTGCCTGCGGGTGCCAACACCCTCCTTCAAGTTTTTTTTTAGTAATGTAATACTAGTTGAACTTTTTGTATTTACTTGAATATTAATAAGCTGGTGCCATACGAAAAGTCCTTCTTTAATGAATAAATATTTTGAATATTTTTTTTTTCTATATTCTTGAAATTTTAGTTTGAAGTTTGTTATGTGTATCCCTACAATATAATTTTATTTAAATTTTTTTTTGTTTTCTAAAATGCTTTTGCCTGCGGGCGCCAACACCCTCCTTCAAGTTTTTTTTTTAGTAATTTAACTCTAGTTGAATTTTTTTATTACTTGAATATTAATAAGCTGGTGCCATACGAAAAATCCTTCTTTAATGAACTAAATATTTTGAATAGTTTTTTCTATTTAATATTCTTGAAATTTTAGTTTGAAGTTTGTTATGTGTATCCCTACAATATAATTTTATTTAAATTTTTTTTTGTTTTCTAAAATGCTTTTGCCTGCGGGCGCCAACACCCTCCTTCAAGTTTTTTTTTAGTAATGTAATACTAGTTGAACTTTTTGTATTACTTGAATATTAATAAGCTGGTGCCATACGAAAAGTCCTTCTTTAATGAATTAAATATTTTGAATAGTTTTTTCTATTTAATATTCTTGAAATTTTAGTTTGAAGTTTGTTATGTGTATCCCTACAATATAATTCTATTTAAATTTTTTTTTTGTTTTCTAAAATGCTTTTGCCTGCGGGCGCCAACACCCTCCTTCAAGTTTTTTTTTAGTAATTTAACTCTAGTTGAATTTTTTGTATTTACTTGAATATTAATAAGCTGGTGCCATACGAAAAATCCTTCTTTAATGAACTAAATATTTTGAATAGTTTTTTCTATTTATATTCTTGAAATTTTAGTTTGAAGTTTGTTATGTGTATCCCTACAATATAATTTTATTTAAATTTTTTTTTGTTTTCTAAAATGCTTTTGCCTGCGGGCGCCAACACCCTCCTTCAAGTTTTTTTTTAGTAATGTAATACTAGTTGAACTTTTTGTATTTACTTGAATATTAATAAGCTGGTGCCATACGAAAATTCCTTCTTTAATGAATTAAATATTTTGAATAGTTTTTTCTATTTAATATTCTTGAAATTTTAGTTTGAAGTTTGTTATGTGTATCCCCACAATATAATTTTATTTAAATTTTTTTTTGTTTTCTAAAATGCTTTTGCCTGCGGGCGCCAACACCCTCCTTCAAGTTTTTTTTAGTAATGTAATACTAGTTGAACTTTTTGTATTACTTGAATATTAATGGCTGGTTCCATACGAAAAATCCTTCTTTAATGAACTAAATATTTTGAATAGTTTTTTCTATTTAATATTCTTGAAATTTTAGTTTGAAGTTTTTAATGTGTTTTCCCACAATAGAATTTTATTTAAATTTTTTTTTGTTTTCTTAAATGCTTTTGCCTGCGGGCGCCAACACCCTCCTTCAAGTTTTTTTTTAATAATGTAATTCTAGTTGAACTTTTTGTATTGAATTGAATATTAATGGGATGGTTCCATACGAAAAATCCTTCTTTAATGAACTAAATATTTTGAATAGTTTTTTCTATTTAATATTCTTGAAATTTTAGTTTGAAGTTTTTAATGAGTTTTCCCACAATAGAATTTTATTTAAATTTTTTTTTGTTTTCTTAAATGCTTTTGCCTGCGGGCGCCAACACCCTCCTTCAAGTTTTTTTTTAATAATGTAATTCTAGTTGAACTTTTTGTATTGAATTGAATATTAATAAGCTGGTTCCATACGAAAAATCCTTCTTTAATGAACTAAATATTTTGAATAATTTTTCTTTTTAATATTCTTGAAATTTTAGTTTGAAGTTTTTAATGTGTTTTCCCACAATATAATTTTATTTAAATTTTTTTTTTGTTTTCTAAAATGCTTTTGCCTGCGGGCGCCAACACCCTCCTTCTAGTTTTTTTTTAGTAATTTAACTCTAGTTGAATTTTTTGTATTTACTTGAATATTAATAAGCTGGTGCCATACGAAAAGTCCTTCTTTAATGAACTAAATATTTTGAATAGTTTTTTCTATTTAATATTCTTGAAATTTTAGTTTGAAGTTTTTAATGTGTTTTCCCACAATAGAATTTTATTTAAATTTTTTTTTGTTTTCTAAATGCTTTTGCCTGCGGGCGCCAACACCCTCCTTCAAGTTTTTTTTAATAATGTAATTCTAGTTGAACTTTTGTATTGACTTGAATATTAATAAGCTGGTCCATACGAAAAATCCTTCTTTAATGAACTAAATATTTTGAATAATTTTTCTTTTTAATATTCTTGAAATTTTAGTTTGAAGTTTTTAATGTGTTTTCCCACAATATAATTTTATTTAAATTTTTTTTTTTTTCTAAAATGCTTTTGCCTGCGGGCGCCAACACCTCCTTCAAGTTTTTTTTTAGTAATGTAATACTAGTTGAACTTTTTGTATTTACTTGAATATTAATGGGCTGGTTCCATACGAAAATCCTTCTTTAATGAACTAAATATTTTAATAGTTTTTTCTATTTAATATTCTTGAAATTTTAGTTTGAAGTTTTTAATGTGTTTTCCCACAATAGAATTTTATTTAAATTTTTTTTTGTTTTCTTAAATGCTTTTGCCTGCGGGCGCCAACACCCTCCTTCAAGTTTTTTTTTTAATAATGTAATTCTAGTTGAATTTTTTGTATTGAATTGAATATTAATAAGCTGGTTCCATACGAAAAATCCTTCTTTAATGAACTAAATATTTTGAATAATTTTTCTTTTTAATATTCTTGAAATTTTAGTTTGAAGTTTTTAATGTGTTTTCCCACAATATAATTTTATTTAAATTTTTTTTTTTTTCTAAAATGCTTTTGCCTGCGGGCGCCAACAACCTCCTTCAAGTTTTTTTTTAGTAATGTAATACTAGTTGAACTTTTTGTATTTACTTGAATATTGATAAGCTGGTGCCATAAGAAAAATCCTTCTTTAATGAACTAAATATTTTGAATAATTTTTCTATTTAATATTCTTGAAATTTTAGTTTGAAGTTTGTTATGTGTATCCCTACAATATAATTTTATTTAAATTTTTTTTTGTTTTCTAAAATGCTTTTGCCTGCGGGCGCCAACACCCTCCTTCAAGTTTTTTTTTAGTAATGTAATACTAGTTGAACTTTTTGTATTTACTTGAATATTAATAAGCTGGTGCCATACGAAAAGTCCTTCTTTAATGAATTAAATATTTTGAATAGTTTTTTTCTATTTAATATTCTTGAAATTTTAGTTTGAAGTTTGTTATGTGTATCCCTACAATATAATTCTATTTAAATTTTTTTTTGTTTTCTAAAATGCTTTTGCCTGCGGGCGCCAACACCCTCCTTCAAGTTTTTTTTTAGTATTGTAATACTAGTTGAACTTTTTGTATTTACTTGAATATTAATGGGCTGGTTCCATACGAAAAATCCTTCTTTAATGAACTAAATATTTTGAATAGTTTTTTCTATTTAATATTCTTGAAATTTTAGTTTGAAGTTTTTAATGTGTTTTCCCACAATAGAATTTTATTTAAATTTTTTTTTTGTTTTCTTAAATGCTTTTGCCTGCGGGCGCCAACACCCTCCTTCAAGTTTTTTTTTAATAATGTAATTCTAGTTGAACTTTTTGTATTGAATTGAATATTAATAAGCTGGTTCCATACGAAAAATCCTTCTTTAATGAACTAAATATTTTGAATAATTTTTCTTTTTAATATTCTTGAAATTTTAGTTTGAAGTTTTTAATGTGTATCCCTACAATATAATTCTATTTAAATTTTTTTTTTGTTTTCTAAAATGCTTTTGCCTGCGGGCGCCAACACCCTCCTTCAAGTTTTTTTTTAGTAATTTAACTCTAGTTGAATTTTTTGTATTTACTTGAATATTAATGGGCTGGTTCCATACGAAAAATCCTTCTTTAATGAACTAAATATTTTGAATAGTTTTTTCTATTTAATATTCTTGAAATTTTAGTTTGAAGTTTTTAATGTGTTTTCCCACAATAGAATTTTATTTAAATTTTTTTTTGTTTTCTAAAATGCTTTTGCCTGCGGGCGCCAACACCCTCCTTCAAGTTTTTTTTTAGTAATGTAATACTAGTTGAACTTTTTGTATTTACTTGAATATTAATAAGCTGGTGCCATACGAAAAGTCCTTCTTTAATGAACTAAATATTTTGAATAGTTTTTTCTATTTAATATTCTTGAAATTTTAGTTTGAAGTTTTTAATGTGTTTTCCCACAATAGAATTTTATTTAAATTTTTTTTCGTTTTCTAATATGCTTTTGCCTGCGGGCGCCAACACCCTCCTTTAAGTTTTCTTTTAGTAATGTAATACTAGTTGAACTTTTTGTATTTACTTGAATATTAATGGGCTGGTTCCATACGAAAAATCCTTCTTTAATGAACTAAATATTTTGAATAATTTTTCTTTTTAATATTCTTGAAATTTTAGTTTGAAGTTTTTAATGTGTTTTCCCACAATATAATTTTATTTAAATTTTTTTTTTTTCTAAAATGCTTTTGCCTGCGGGCGCCAACAACCTCCTTCAAGTTTTTTTTTAGTAATGTAATACTAGTTGAACTTTTTGTATTTACTTGAATATTAATGGGCTGGTTCCATACGAAAAATCCTTCTTTAATGAACTAAATATTTTTAATAGTTTTTTCTATTTAATATTCTTGAAATTTTAGTTTGAAGTTTTTAATGTGTTTTCCCACAATAGAATTTTATTTAAATTTTTTTTTGTTTTCTTAAATGCTTTTGCCTGCGGGCGCCAACACCCTCCTTCAAGTTTTTTTTTAATAATGTAATTCTAGTTGAACTTTTTGTATTGAATTTAATATTAATAAGCTGGTTCCATACGAAAAATCCTTCTTTAATGAACTAAATATTTTGAATAATTTTTCTTTTTAATATTCTTGAAATTTTAGTTTGAAGTTTTTAATGTGTTTTCCCACAATATAATTTTATTTAAATTTTTTTTTTTTTCTAAAATGCTTTTGCCTGCGGGCGCCAACAACCTCCTTCAAGTTTTTTTTTAGTAATGTAATACTAGTTGAACTTTTTGTATTTACTTGAATATTGATAAGCTGGTGCCATAAGAAAAATCCTTCTTTAATGAACTAAATATTTTGAATAATTTTTCTATTTAATATTCTTGAAATTTTAGTTTGAAGTTTGTTATGTGTTTTCCCACAATTAAAATAGATATGAAAAAAAAAAAGTTCAATAACATTAATATCAATATCTTATATACAAATTATAAGCTACTACCATAGTACCACCCATTAAATAAGAAGAAAGAATATTTAAAGATTCAAGAAAAATGCCAATCCAACCAGTGGTGGTCAGTGTCTTGTATGCCATGGTATAATATAATATGGGAGTGATAAGCCAACAGGGGTCTCAGTGTTCAGTCATTCTGTTATCTACTTGTATTTTGGCAAAACCTTATTTATAAATGATTAAAGGTTAGAACCATTTTAAAATAATATTTTAGAATCAACATTTAAAATAGGACATTCAGAATTATTAGTTATTGGAATTTGGAGTAGACCACGAGAATGAAAAAAGTATTTAGTAGTCTAGAGTAAAAATACAAATAAAAAGTATTTGAAATACAAAAAAAGTATTTAAATACAAGTATTCGAATACTTAACAAGACTGCTTATAATTGATATGGGGACATACTTGGTGACTTTATTTATGGTTTAAAATATGGTTTTGATGTAAAATAAATTGATTTATGGTTGTAACTTTTAATAATAATTTTTTCAAATATTTTATGAAATTATTATTTTTAATTTTAGAATTATGAATTTAATGGACGAGATGTTTAACTTTTAAATTTTATTTAATCCAATGCCCCTGCTCTTAAAAATATTTATTCTAAACTCTAGTTAGTACCTCTAGTACCTACCTACCTAACCTGCAGTAACCACTTTTTCCTCAAAACATTCGCTCCAATGGTAATTTATTCTAAACCAATTTGGAAAAAATGTTTTGGATTACAGAATAAACTATAAAGATAATATTTTTCCTCATATATAATTATCTAAATTTAGGAAAGAACCATACATTTCAATAAATATAATATAATATCTATTATTTATTTATTAATCAATGAAAACCATAATGTAAAAGGAAAACACAATAAAATTCAAAAACCGTATTATACAGCATCATCTAGCGATCAAAGATGACAGTCGTCGCGGGCGAGTTTTCACGCGAGTGTTTTAAATAGTTGAGTTCAGCAGCGGGCAGGTGGCGCTGCCGTTCTTACCTAAACCTGTCCGTGAACAATAATATTATCATGATAAGGTTTATAGATCTTTGAATATTACGAATGAACTTGTAGTACTGGCTGTACAGTGTACATCAGTGATGACCAAAGGGGGCATCACACCAAAATTAGTTAGGTAAGTACCTATGTTTTAAATATACCTTGTTTTATTATACTGATCATTGATATGCAAAGATTTCATAGGGGGGTTGTGGGGGAAAAGCCGCTATGGCAATGGCTTATATAGTTAGGTAATTATAGTAATATATTTAGGTATAATATTGTCACCAAAAGTATTTTGGTCCGAGTGACCTAATTCTTTGTGGGTGTCCCTAGTGGCTTGCCTGGTGCTACATACGGATACGAACATATTAGGTACACTATAGGTCCAGACCCCCCCCTCCCCCATGACTTTAGACCTATTACAAATATATAAAATAATGTGTATAAATAGCAAGTTAGTCTTTTATACATAAAACGCACACAGACAGATAATATTCAAGCTCATGTTTCAAAATAAAAATATGTTGTAATATTCAATTAATAAGATCTTGAAATAGTTTTAACAGCTATAGGTACATGGGTGGGGGCCAAAACGATAACTTTGGCCCCGCACTATAAAGTTTCGGGGAAGCATAACTGCCCCTCTTGACCACTATCCGGCCACCAGAATGGCTATACTCTATAATATAGTACCGTTTAAGGTGAAAAGTGAAGCATATTTTCTTATCGTAAGAAACTCATTAAACTTACTTATTTTAAAAAGTATTAACGTTTTTGACTAATTTTTCAAGCTTTTGTTATTGTTATTATATGTTTGTTTAAGCAACGAAATTAAAAATTGAAGTCTAATGCGCCCTAGAGAAAGTTTTATATTTTATTATTTTTATTGCTATTATATTATTATTATCATCAAACATCTATGCAATTTGACTATTATTGACTATGAAATAAATTACTTTTTTACTCGTACCATATTTTTAATTATTATAATTATTTAAATAAATAATTTTTGTATTATATTATTTACATAATTCAAAAATGAAAATGGCAACATCGCAGAATTTTTTTATGCTCAATCGTGTAGGTTTTATTTTGTATTGCTATATCCTTTGATACGACGACAAATTTGTTCAATCGTGTCGTAAAAAAGGTTTTTTATGCTCAATCGTATTGTAGCCGATAACCCAATACCCGCTACAATCACCCTCACACTTATTATTATCGACGGCTAACACAAATGCCATGGGCGGTGGCTACAGAATTGCACATTGCCTAAATATTGACTCTAATTAAAGACACATGAGCAGGTCTCTTAATGAAATTAAAATAATAATCTTTTGGTTATTTTTAAGGGCATTTTTTTAATTTTTTATTTGATATATTAGACACTATATACAGGTCCACCTGAAAATCTATTGGATACATTTTTAACTTGATCTGGTTAATACCTGCCGATTAAGTACAAATATAGACACTCGACTGTGAATTTACACCGTGATCCGAAATTTCAAAAAAAACAATTTGGCGCTGCAGTGATTGACTGAATGTTACGGTTAGTAAACACAAAATGGTAGGTACCTATACCACAATGACACTATGTTCCCACTTTATAAACCATAATATACTAGAGAGTAGAATCCAATCTTATTCAAGGCATATTATACCTATTAAACCAGTTATCATTTACCATTTAGTCCATAAATACAAATTACAAACATTTGAACCGCTTAATCAATTATCACACATTTCAAAATGATTTTTTCTTGAAATCATGATTTACTGCAGTACATGTAAAGTCACAAAGAATAATTATTGTATGGTGAAGTCACCTATTGTGTTTATCATGGAGATCTGAAATTGTAATGTAAAATCACGTCAAATCTTTATCTTACACATCCTGTATGTTGTATAAGTTTTATGTATATGATAAATACATAAAAGGTATGAAAAAATTACATGATAGTGCGGTGGTCGCTGGTCGGGTTCGAGCAAATTATTTGTAGCGACCGCAAAAACTTGTTAAGTTTCTCTGATTTAATTTTTTTTTCGCACTACCTTTATATATTGTGCATAATAACAATATGTGTCGAATGTGAATAAGTGTCACATAATATTTGCATGGTTTACTTTTAGTTTAATTCTTTTTTTTGTTTTTCTCAGTAATAAGATCCTAAGAAACAATCGAGTTTATTAGACCGCGGTATTTGTATAGAATAATATTACACTATACTTACCATACATAGTATATAGAGGTACCTAGATTTCAATACATTTTAAAGATATTTTACCGACAGACAACAATTTTATCATACATACATCGAGAAAAAAACCAAAAATATAAATAATTTAAGAATGAATAATAGGAATTAACGTATTTCCTATATAATAATTTAAAAGTAAAATTTACTCAAAGTTATAAAAACCAGTGTTGTGTATATTTATTATATTATCTATGTAAAATTATTATAATAATTTATACTATCAAACCCTAATTTTGCCGAATTGTATTGCAGCCTGCAGCTGTATATGTCGAGTCCACTTGATACTTATTAACCTTTTGATTGGGTAGGTCACTATAAAATGTAATAGATTTATAGACATGTTAATTGTTAAATTTGAATTCAATGATAAATCTTTCCATACCTACGAAAATGATTCTGACTCTGGTAGCCTAATATATTACTGAGAATATATTTTATGATGTATCTATATATAGCCATATAGGTATATAGCTATTTATATATAGTACCTACCTGCCTACTTTTTTTTACTTTTAGCAATACAGTATGTTTGTGAAAACATTGCGTTTATTATAATATTATTTAAATATTAATTATTATAATAGTATAATATATTATTTTATTATTGTTATCAACTTTTGAGTTAATACCAACATACCTACTGTAGAACAGTGTGAATAAGTTTGTGGTATAAATATCTAATATAGCCAATAAAAACTTCCATCCAATTTACTCATTTTGTAACATATAAATACACTTTACAAATTGTAAATATAAAATTTTGTTCGAAAAAAAAATTTAAACAAAAGGTGGGTAACTGGATGTAGCTCTGCTATACAGTATAGGTTACAAGTGGGTCACTGTAACGGATGGTGTTAAATTTGAATTCAATGATATAATATCATTGTATAAGAAAAACGATTCTGAGCGAAAACGGTCAGTCAGCCTATGATATTACTAAGCATATTTGATGATATTATTATGAATAAAGTAATTTATATATAACCTATTTACGTGGAGCCTTGTTTTCAATTCTCAATCCTTAGCTATAAAAGTTGAACATTTTATAAATTGTTAACTACAAAATAATTATTAAATTATAAATTTTATAGATTTTGTCAAAATTTGAACTTTAAATGCTTATAAAAAAAATTGTGCCTATGTATTTTTAATATTTTTCGCAAAATTTTTACGCAAAATTTGTTTTCGAGAAAATCGATTTTGGTTTTTGGTGCAACTCTAAAACAAATTACCGTAGGTACATGCAATTTTGACTGAATGTTTAAATTAGCATTTTCTATACACCATAACATTTTCCAAATATTTTGTCTTATTTTGAGCTGTTTATGGACATTTTTTTTAGTTTTTTTTTCTATAAATATCACTAAAATGTTATTTGTTGGTTAAAAATCTTGAAAATAGAAAGCTCCTAGGTTATTGTTTCAAAGGCAAATGAAAAAAATTAAAAATCCTTAGTCACAGTTTTTATTTTAAGCAATTAAAGTTCAAATCTTGACAAAATACGTAAAAATCACGAAAATTAGCAAATTATTTTGAGTTGAAAATTCATAAAAAATTTTCTTTTTAAATCTAAGATTTGAAAATGTAATACAAGATTATCTATAAGTTTGTCTACCTTTATCAAAAAAAAAAAAAATGTCTACAAGCAAATAAAATTAAATTTTTATGAGTGATTGAAATTCATATTTTTACAACATTTGATATTGTTGTTGTTTGATACTCGATTTCTTATTTAACGATTTTCTTATTTTGTTGTAATTAAAAAACGTATGACTGTAGATACTTGAAAATTCCACTGAATGTTTATATTGGCGTTTTTTCTATACACCATACAATTTTGAAAATAATTTGACTCTTTTTGAGCTGTTTACAGTGTCAGTTTCGATTTTTAAAATTTTTTTTTTTATAAATATCAATACAATTTTATTTGCTGGGTAAAAAGGCGTGAAAATTTAATATAAGGCTCCTGATATATCGATCTAATAGCAGTTGAAAAATATCAATAATACATAGCCAGATTTTTTTTTTATAAGCATTTAAAGTTCAAATTTTGACATAATTTAATAATTATTTTGTAGTTGAAAATTTATAAAATGTTCAACTTTTATAGCTAAGGATTGAAAATTTAAAACAAGGTCCCACGTAAATAGGTTATGTATAAATTACTTTATTCACAATAATATCATCAAATATACTTGGTAATATCATAGGCTAACTGACCGTTTTCGCTCAGAATCGGTTTTTTTATGCAATGATATTATATCATTGAATTCAAATTTAACACCATCCATTACAGTGACCCACTTATAACCTACTGTACAGCAGAGCAACATTCACTTACCCACCTTTTTTTTTTTAAATTCTGAGCGGAGCGATACCTATTGATTTTATAATGATTCATGTTTTTTGTATGTCTGTATGTACACAACGAATCGAAATAATGATTCGATTTTCAATTTCAGTATCTCTTCTGGTGGGAGAGGGAATCTAGTTAGAGCATTGGAGAGTTAATATTCCCAGTTATTATCAAAAGCTTCGGCAAAAAAAAAAATATATGGAAAAACGCAAATTTTTACGCAAAATAGATTTTTGACAAAATCCATTTTGTTTTTTGGTGTAACTAAATATATATTTCCATATTTCAAATTTTTACCGAATGTTTATATTAGCATTATCTATACACAATATTTTGAAGCTTTTTGAGCTAATTTTAAGCGCTATAAAGTTCCTCTTATATTTTATAATAGCTGTTAAAAAATATTTAAGATATATAAGTGTAATTTTTATAAGTATTTTAAGTTCTAATTTAAAGAATACTCATCAAAATCTCGAAAAATTGTTAGTTGTTTAATAATTAAAAATGTATAAAAATTTCAATTTTTAAAGCTAAGGATTTAAAATGTTAAATAATGTTTCTCATAATTAATTCATCTTATAATCAAAAAAATCTAAGAATTATAATAACATACCGTCTGTTTTTGTATAGATACATATTTTAAGTTCAAATTTGTAGATCGAAATTATACATACAAACAGAGAATAACGATTTTAGTTATTTTTGAGCAATTTAAAATAGACACAAAAAATAACATAATATATCATCATTGTAAAATCAATACATTTATAGCTCCGTACAAAATATAAATGTTTCTATGGGTCTAATAAATAGTTGCTTATAAATAATTTTCAAAAAAACATCACACTACAACCTTCTTCACTTTATATTTATAATATAGGCTTATAAAATTACAATAGTATAATAACATATGGCAATCACAATTTCATCTAGTTTATGGATAGGCAAGTTAATGATGATTTTTATTTGAGTTAAGTTAAGTTGAAAACTTTTTTTCAACTCAGTTAAGTTATTGTTATATGGAAACTTACTGCAGCTAACTCATTTACTTAAGTTAAGTTATTATTATATTCTTTTAAATATATAAATAGCCAGTATTATGGTTTAAAATAATAAAAAGTAATTGATTATGCAATATGTATATCATCAATAATAATTGTATTACAATTTATATTTATTATTCAATTATTTATAAATTAATATAGCTTGGATTTGATTAAAAGTAACTCGTTATTTATTAAGTTTATATCAATAGAAATCAGTTGAGTTAAAAATGAAGTTAATAATGAATATTAAATTCTAAAAAGTTAAGTTCAAATTAACATAACTTTAACATTTTAACCCGTTTATGCCCAGGCTATAGGTATATAATAATATATCACCTAATTATTTTGTAATTATTATAATAACAAAGTAAATATGGTTAAAACATAGTTCAAGGTACCAATTTGCAACCAGCATTACTCAATAGTCAATAGTGCATGATAATAATTACCCAATGAATAAATAATTTGCATTAAGATATGATCATTTTTTATTTTTTTTTTATCTTAGAGCGTAACTGTTATTGAAGTATAGGTAGGTGGTACCTACTCTATACAAATATATAAGTACAATAATATTATAATTTTAAATTTATAGTAAAAATGTTTATTAAATGCAATATGCAATCGCACAAGTAGGTACACAGTGTGCAGTATAAGTTGGTACCTACACATAGTTTTATAAAAGATGCAATTATTTTACCTTTAAACAAAAGAATTATTAAATCTAAGTTTATGTTCATTGTGCAAATACTAGATATATAGGTATAAATTCAATTCTGATATTAGAATATAATTAAACATTTGAATAGGTATAACGTATAAGTATGTATAACAGAATGTACCTACCTACTTTGAACTTGTTCATATTTAATTTTAATTTTTAACCATAAATTTGGTATATTGCATAGCAGTATAGCACTATTGCACTAAGAAGAATTTGGTTTCAGATGTAACATACTAACATGAGATTGATCCGCGATCTGTTGGGATTTCGAAATTACTAATTAAATTACCTATGCACTAGTTTTAATAATTAATGTTAGCCTGGACCCAATTTTTACTTAATTATAGATCTTACCAAGTGATCATCTAAAGTCTAAATGAAATATCAATGACTTTAAAAAATATTATCCTTATATACTTCTAATGTCTTATATAAAATAAAGTACCTATAATAGGTATGAACAATTAAAAATAAAGTTTGTATATAGCACAAATTTGCTGCGAAGTCCATGCCAATGATTTGAATTTTTAACTCATTCAGTACCTATCCCAATAATATACTTCCAACATCCAAGGTTTGTCCAAATATGAGCATAATGTGAATATATTATGACTAACAATCTGTAATTTTTAATGTTTTAAAAATTATTGTTTTTCTTAATACTCATATTCCTATTAGGTACTTGGTAGGTATCTAAATATTATTATTTTTATATACGACCATCATCATGTAGGTCACGTGATTAAAATAATGAGTATAGGGAACTAGGAAGTTGGAATTCTCAGATACCCATATACAGACCACAGACGCGTATTATAGTAAGTATAAGGTTAGATAGACAGGTGACAGCTTACATATTATTATTATACATTTATACCATTTATGATTATTATTATTGTTATAGGCTCGTTCTAGTTGTCTAGAATAAGGTTATTGTGTCTTGTGTGTACCGTATAGTAACATATAGGTATATCTTGTGGTTATAAGGTTAAGGTCTAAACTGTCTATAAACGAGTACCTACAATGATACAATAAATCTTTGTAGGTCTAGGTTTTCTTTTGTTTTCTTATAATTTTATTTCCGTCATACTCGACAGTCGACAGACGACGGAAAAAACACCTCAAGTATTCATTAAAAAAATAATGAAAATAAAAATGCTTTCTATAATATTATTCACAAGACAAGACGTGAGTATCATATGTTATAATATACTATGATAATATTATAATATAAATTATAGTATTTATAGTATTGTATACAAATACAATAATTATACAAAGACAATAAATTACAGAGTACCTACAGACTATGATGAGACTACCGGATGAGGAGACCTCGTCCGAGCACTTCGAGCTCGCCTGCCACCACTGACCTATATCGAGCATCGGTTGCGCGGACGTCGGTTTTTCGTCGCTGCACGTGGCATCACTGTGCAACTGTTGCTGCCGCCCAGCGGCCGTTTTACTTTTGCGTGTTGGTAATCGCCTAGCACACACATGCGTCGCGTGTTACTAATTCTCGTAGCGTTACGTTCCCCGGTTACCGTGTGGCGTGTTCGGCAGTCGGTGCTACTCCAGTCGTCAGTCGTCACCCGTCAGTCTGCCGCGTTATAACGTCACCGCTTTTCGCGTCGTCCGTGAACAGTTCTTTATTATTATTTTGACATTTTTCGACTTATCAAATTCCGGCGTGTTATCAATTTTCCGCTCGTTCTCTCGCCGTTGATACGCGACAACAATATTCCGAACCGAAGGTGCAGGTGCGACTGACAAGTACGGTCCACGAAAATATCGGCAATATTATACTTCAGTCATACATTACGCATTTACGCCCTAATATCGATTTCCAGTTGGCTGGGAAACCGACATAAAATTTAAGCTAAATTTCCGAATCAGGTCAGTACTCGGTACGCTCAGCCATTATTGCTGACGATTATTATTATTATTATTATTACCTATCTATTGCGATTGCCTGTATCCGAAATCGTTTAGGGTGTATCTCGATCGATAGAATACAAAATAAAAAAATCTATAGGTGGGTGTGTAGGGTTAACAATTTATTACTGTGTAGTTATTCTGTAATTATTTTGTAATTTATGTCAATTTGTTTGAAAATTGTCAGTTATCACAACATGATATTATTATAATTTATAAGTAGGCTGGCAAGTGCGCCTCCGTTAGTGCAAAGATTACCTTTTCGCTTACACTTAACAATGTTTGTTCGGCGAATTGTTTGTTGTTTATTTACTTAAAATCAATTATTTTTTTTGTATTTTCAAACATACTGTGTACTGTTCTATAATATATTTGTGATTTGTATATTTTGAGCAATATAGATACGTAGGTACCTACTCTAAAATTGGCCAATAGGAGTACCTATAATTTTAAAATGTATAACAATTATGGCCTTCATCGAAGATACAATTGTTTGCACTTAGGTACTTTACAAAGTTACAATAATTTAAAGTTGTGTAGTAGTAGATTTTTTTTATTAGTTTTAGATTCTGAGCTTACGGAGGAAGCTAGTGGTTTTACAATAATGTTTATTTTTTTATCCTGTAAACAAAATTTCTACCATAAGGAGTGCTTCGATTTCAACATATATACATATCTTATCTTTTAGCAAATTGAATCAAGATGCTACTTAAGAGAGGTCATTTTTCAGTTTTCTCAATAATTTTTTAACACCACGGGAAAAACCACCAAAATGCCCTTTGCTAAGCTATTTTTTTTCTAACTCTTTGTTTATCACTATAGAAACGAATACAATTTTAAAATAACCGGTAAAAAAACAAAAATTACTTAGGTACCTACCTAAATAACAATATTTTGATTTAATTTATTAGGTATCTCGTTTATCATTATCTAATACTCCAAACAATTCGTTAAGTAAACATTATAATACCTACTACATCGCATACTAACTAGCCCATTCATATTATGTATGATATAGATAATAGTAGTCAATTGATAACCCGGTTAATGTATTGTACCTGTTGTAGAAACCGACCTATATAATATATTAAATGTGTGTATTTTCGAATGAAATCGATGCATCATAATAATATGCAGGTATTAAAGTAAATATTATTTTTTCTTCAAAATTTGGTGTTATTCAATTCGTCATACTCAATTAATTTTCAACGTAGAGCTTGTGCGGATGTTACGAGTAAGTTGATTACGTAATATTTTTGTTACTTATCTTTATATATTTCGTTGTCGTACACACTGAACTAAAACTGCCATCGCATTTTATAATATATATAATATATATTATATTAGTTGTACAATAGGTAATGTGTTTTCACATAATTTTTTTTCGGTTTTTTGTGACAATAGGCAGGCACATTTTTCGTGTAGCCCAATCAACATAAATTGTATTATAAATAGGTCAGTTTTTATTTTTCATGTACCTAAAAAAAATAACATAGAAAATGCGTAAAAAAAATATGGAATGTGTAACGCGTCTGTATTCAACAAAATCTTCACAATTTTTTTGTCATATTGAACTCTGCACGTAAAATGGTTTTTATGAATGTCATGATTTATAGTTTACTTTATCTATATGCGCTTTCAAAACATGTTAAATGATAAATAATCCATCTGATACTGGCTTGTGTTGACGTGAATGAAATGAGACGATTTCCCAACACCAGAGTCCAGACTTAACACAAATAGTTTGAACTAGGAGGCGGTGTTATGGATTTTGGTGTTTACGGCTTCTGTGTTCCCCGGCATAATGCCTGAGATCCGTATTGCGACTGTAATATATTTATATATATATATGGTATTTAAATTATATACGTATTCCATACATTATGCACACTACACATATTACAGCCATATAAACAGCGCGTAAGTAATAAAAAAAAATGCAATAAAAAGAGACGTAAAAACGGACGTTCTTGAAGACTTAACGAGTTTTATGTTGTTTATAAAAAGGAAGGTATACCTTCTCCTCGCGATCCCACCACAATTAAACATTATACACAAAATTATACGTCTATTATATACGTGGGTACCTGTAGTTCTGCGGTCTGCCTGTATAATATATAATTTTTTATATTCTTATATTATTTCTTATTGTATGCGTTCGTCTCCGTACTTATAAATTGGTATAGATAGGTATAGGTATGTAGTTATTTGCGATACCGTCTAAAATGCACGGCAGCCGGCAGGTACTTAAAATAATGTATTGATTATATTGATTTTGTTGTAAAGATATATTAATAATGTGTTGTTTATTACAATTTATCGTTTTAAAACATGTATTTGTACCTAATTTTGTTGGGAATTTATCTGATATTTTATTAAATTAAAATATAAGTATTTTGAAGGGTTGCTACATGAAACTGATTTTACCGCTTAATAATGGTCACAGTTCGAGTCCTGCGTATTTTCAGATTAAAGAGGGTTAGAGTTTAGACATCTGCGCGTATAGTTTAAGAAATATTGCTTTAGGTTATTGCCAGATAAAAATCAAACCCAAACGACCCTAGTGATGGTTCACCTTTGAATACGTGTTTGTTAAGGACCCATGGGCTATGAAGCGTGAAAAAAATAAAAATAATGTTGGGTAGGTGGGGTGCACACTGCACATGCATGGCTCTGTGCATGGCACATTGTATATACTATACAGGGTGTCCCGTGAGGATATACCAATTAGCTGTAGAGGGAAATTCACCACCCGGACAAAAACCGGTTTTTTGCCGTTTTACTATTATAAACTAAAAAAAATATCAAAAAATTATGAGATTAATTAAAATACAATGTTGAAAAGTCAAAATTTTCACAAAAATAATCTCTATAAAATGGCTATCTTCAATTGTTTCAAAAATAAAAAAATAACTTTTTAAACTTTTTTACCAAACAATGTAATTAAATTAAAAAAATTAATATGTGTAGTCCTTGTCTCCGTGAGTCTAATAAAAACAGATTTATGATATATTTATTATCTTAGAGATATCGCAATGGGCAAATCCTCGTGGGACACCCTGTAATATTATATTATTATACACATATAATATATATAATTCATCGATATATTTGACCAGATCTTATCCCTCTCATTCTTGGTTTTCTTCACCATTTTTCTCCCCCATAGAATTCCACTTGCACCATAAATACAAACAAACAATAGGGAATATTTTTACTACTTGTTTCATGACGTTTATTGTTAACCGCTTACCTATACACCATTGTCAGATATTTTCTTAATTAGAGACCGGAGTGTCCTTTGGGCATAGGGAAGAAGTATGTAACGGGAGGGACGTTTTTGACACTCGATCATTAATGCATCCCTATAGGCTATAATGTTATTATTTAAAAACAAAATTACTTTCGTTGTGTTGTGTTCGATTAAAAAAACAACATAATAATAATTCTGTCTGCGGAGTCAAGTTTTGTTACTCATTATTACCTGTTGAGTTTACCCACCCACTTGTTTGAAATAACAATATATTTTTTTATGTTAGGTTATTTAATTATATTACTATCATTTGTTGTTTTTAATTTTTACTTTAAAACAATACCTATGTACCTAATTTTGATTTTACTGTAAAACATGTTCTGAGGCGACATCTGTTACAAATTTTCATGTTTTTGAACTGTCCCTATAGAAACTAGACACATAATATATAGTTACTAAGATAGGTCAGTTTGTATCTTGAGTTTTTAAATTTCACGGAAATTTTCAAGAAAATTACAAAAATGATGAAAAACGTTTAGGGACATATTATTAAAGTTTATTGTTTTTATACTGTTATATTCATCATCATAATTATTTTCATGCATAACAAAAACAAGAAAAAAAAGTAACACATGCATCTGTTTTTTTTCAATAGTAGATAGGTTAGGTACCGCTATTATACTGAATAGTTAGTTTTTGTTAAAATATGACAGGATCTCCGCGTTTATAAAATCAACTTTTAAAGGTTAAAAAAACTCTTTGTTTCGAGATCAAATATTTTGGACTGTAGATTTAATATTAATAAATTTCACGTAAATATATTTTATATAAATCTGGTTTTATTATACCTTTGTTCACTTATCTTATTTAACTACATCAATAATTAAGTATAGTAGTAAGTTTTAATATTGATTTGCAAAACCACAACTAAGAAAAAAATATTCTATTTAGTATTTTAATGTTAAGTACAACTGATAAGAGGTTATGCATTTATGGTAATCTGTATTGTATCGTTTCTGTTAGAAAATTAAAATAGGATTATTAGGTCACGATTCTCACTGCTGAGTGGCGGCAACCAGTTCGTTTGATCAACAAAACAACATTAACATTGAACTGGTAAATAACCACTAGGTACGAGATCGAATAATAAAATAAAAGCCATTGTCCCCGGAGGCTAGATTAAATCATAACAGGTTTTTTTTGGTACCTCGAGTTTAAAAGAAATAAGCCTTTTAATTTGTATGGTACCTACATGTTTGTAGGGTTCTTGTTCTTGAAAATACCATTTTTTTTTTAAATTTATTCTTCTTTTTTCAAAGCCGACAGGATTAATAATAGGCGTCTGTGGGGGACCCCTGTGGTTGTCGGATAAATCAAACACAATTTGTAAACGAAGAAAACGCAAGAAATAATGTGAATAAGAGAGCGATATTGGGTCCAATTACTCCTATCTTATCAATCAACTATTGAGTTGAAGGAAACATGTTTTTAAATCTTTTACCTATGTTAATTAATAAAAGTTTGACTTTTTAATTTTGTTCATAGAACCTAATAATTAAGTGTAAATGCATAATTTCCAATGATTTTAAGTTGATAAATTGAGATTTATATATTTTAATTGCCAAATTTAATCTAAAGTAACCCCCAGACGAAGCTCTAATAAAATAATATAAAAATATATGGGGTAAAATGTATTTACTCTACGACTGTATAAAGTAGACAGTAGAATATAAGTTCAGATTGTAAATACGAGTAGGCTTACGAGTAGGTTGACCTCGGTAAAATTTACTTTATATCAACAGTTTTTTTTTATCTTAAATGTATACCTATAGTTATTAATAGTATAATATCCCGAAACTGACCGAAACTTACAAGTTACAATAAAAATTTGTTCAGAAAGTTGTACAGGTAATGCATATAATATAATTTATATATTTATATTAAATGTTATGTACTTAATAATTATAGCATCCATAATATTCTCAAACATCTAAACAAGTGAAAATAGTGCTCATCTAAATGTAACATACAAAAATATAATATACTATTAAAACAATAGGTACTACAATGAAGATAAAATTATTTTTCAGATTCACATGTTTTAAATATTGACTAACCCTGATTATACTGAGACCTGAAGTTTATTATTTCGTAATATTTGTGTAAAAATAATATTTTAGGTAGGTATACTAGATAGATATGAATCGATGTCATAATACGATAAGGATAAAGTATAAACTAGTTTCCAGTCCTTAGATAATGCGGGTGAGTGTGAAACCACTATATAATATTATTTTCCCAGGTATTAATAATATTATACTTTTAGTTAGTTAACCGCATGTGTACAGAAAAATAAGTTAGTCGTAACATTTTATAAGTAAAAAATAAAATTTAATTTTTGAATGTTAATGCAGACAATTTTGGATCTGGACTGATATTGTCAATGAGTTCCTGACAGACACTCCGGTATTTTATTTTTATTATTCATGAAATACCTAATTATATTATATTTATATGTATACAATTATAGTTGAACTATGTTATAAATTATAATATATTTCTATTTTTAGGTAATTTTATGTGTATACTTACCTACTACTGTATTAGCCGTGGTAAAATATCGAAAGTCTCATTCTGCATTACTACTCGTGTATTAAAAATTAATTTTTATTGAGTTATTTCAAAATATAAAATGTATCTTTAATTCCTAACAATGCAATATGGATTAGGATAAAAAGAAAGTAATCACGCCATTTGGCTTACCTTCGTGTGGCTAACCTATGCCAGAATGCCAGTTCATATTGAATAAAAAAAGAATTGGTGCACTCTTTTTTTCGGCAGCTATGTGGAGAACTAAATTTGTACCAAGCCACTTCTGCATTACAATTTATTTATATTGCTGGTCAGATGTATAGAAATTCGATTGTCGTGTATAACATGCACGGTACATGTTGTGGTTTAGTCTCGGTAACAAGAGAGTACCCGAAAGTACCTATATCAAGAATATTCCTCGTACAATTAAATCATTTTTTTGTTGATGTATAATTTTTATATAAATGTAAATAAAATTGCACAAGTTAAATTTCAGATTTACAAGAATCAAATGATAATTAAAGTCTTAGAAATAGACGATAGTTCCATTAATTAATGAAACTTTCTTTCTATCAATGTCATTTATGTTTAGTATACTTTCTTTTAAACCTTGGTCTACAAAATCCTGTTTGTTAAATGGAGCGTATCATTTGACAAATAGACAAATATAGACGTACCTATATGTTGTTCAAATTATCGAATGAAATTTCTTTCGACGTTTTATTGACAAATTGTTCGTCTAAAACTGGAAGCTTCAACATACCTATTTTGTTTTTAATTCACGCATGGGTACGTTAGTGTGTATAATAATATGGTATTATGGTATTTTAAAAATGATTTTACTAAAAATATCTAATAACTTAAATATAAAATGAATTCCTTTATCCAGAAAAATACAATTTTTTATTTAATTTTATAAGGACAATTATTTTAAACATGATTTATGACGAACTTAGGTACTGATATATAATAGCTTAAAACTTATAAGGCATTCCAGTGATTCTTTAATACAATATTATGTGACTTTGATGTGTGTTTATGGCCTCGTGGGTGAATTAATTGTGTATTATGAAACATCTTCGATACTGGGTTATAACGATATTTATCATCATATTTTTTTTATAAACTATAGTAACTAAATATTGTAATTTGAGTATTGTCCTGTAAGAATGTAAGATGACCATTATTATTGTGTGGCTAAACTGGTTTCCTTGTAAACCCGAACGACAACCGGATGGATATGTGCATATTCTGCCTGATGTGTTCGTTGGTCCGGAAACACAAATGAACTTGTTCAGTGTGGGAAAAAGTCTGTAGGTAATGGGATATGAGTGTGACTTGTATACAGGTGTATAGCAGTGGCGCATTGGAACTTACTTCCGCACAGGATGTTAAAGTAGATAAATAATATATGTGTTATTATAGTTTATTACTTGTTACTGTATTGACATAATAGTGCACACATACAAATAATAATTATTTTATTTATTATATAGTACCTATTATTAGTTAGTTAGGTAAGTGGGCAACAATAATATTTTAATAATATTATAAAAATAATTTAGATACATAATACCTACATAAGTAGTAAGTATGAAATAAGTTTAGTTTCTCATATTATACTATCAGCATTAAATAAAATCTCCCCTATATTTTAGTTAACAGGTTTAGAAATATTATTAAAATACCGTTTCGGAGGATTATGAAAATTGTTTATACCTTATAACAATTTTTATTCCTAATATTTAATAATATGTTTTGAAATTGACTGAAATTTTAATACACGTATCATGTTATTTCCTCTATAAATAATTTGTACCTCAAATTGTTTGGTGTGGTAAAACCCTAACCACATTATCATTAATAGTTCATTGTTCAATTTTTGTGTATTATAATATAATCATACCCATGCCTTATATACATTCGAGTAGGTATACATTATTATGCATCCAATGTTCTGTTGTTAGTATTCTAGAAACAAAATGAATAACGTGCGTAGGATTTTGAAAATAATTTTTACAATATTCATAAGAAAAATGCACATAGGTGTAACGAAAATAACAATTGAAAAATATCAAGCGTAGGATTTTGAAAATAATTCAAATTGGACATCTAGGCCGCATTTGGGTTACATTTTCTTGAAATATTAGTGATTTAAAAAGTTGTGATAAAATAATCATGAACTAGGTACTAGAGTATAGAAATACTATGGAACTATAAATTTACTAATTGTATTATTCCATTTCTATAAGAATATTGTTTTTTTTTGTTCCACTCATAATTGATGTGTTTAAGTAAATTAGAAATAGATTTTTAAACGTTTAATACATTTTAACAAGGCTGGACAAGCAAGCTATGATTTTTTTAAACTCAGTTAAGTTAATGTGCACCAATAACAAAAAGTTAAAAGTTAATTTAACTTTAGGTTAAGTCAGTTAAGTTAAAAGTTAATACACACTTTTTGTTAACTTTTTATTAAGTTAAAAAAAAATGTAATTTGTTTACAGAACGCTAGGGCACTTAATTTTTTTCCAACCCAAAACTAAATTATAGACTATAGTGTTTATACTTTATACAGTATTTCCATGCAAGTTAAATTCGAATGATATAAATTTTTAACTTTAAACAATTCATGGTAAATATTTTTATTGACATGAAAATGAAATAGTCTGAAATAGTGAAATATAATAAAATAAAAACAAAATAAATTAACTTACTTCTTAAAATGAAAAATTAATTCGTTAATTTTACGTTAATAAAATATAAAATTAGTAAGTTTACTGTTAAGTTAATGAAAAGCTAGTAACTAGTTAAGTTAAAAAGTTTAAATTAATTTAACTTTTTAACTCGTTAATGCGCAGCCTTGCATTTTAAGTCGAATTTCAATATTCAAACAATCATAATATAATGTTTGATTATACTGTTCATTTGTGTTATATTGTATACCGTTGTATACATATATTATATTATATGGAATGACTGTTATTATGTTATACATTGTATGATATTATTTCTAATATTTGTAGAGTTGAGATTTCTATAACAAAAATTAGACGTGCTTATATGCTATACACAGTGGTAAATATTATATTCTATATATGCGCTATTCAAAACAAAGTAATTGGCCATCATCTGGAAAGTCGCATTATTTTAAACCGTTAACCAGTCGTCTATTATAATTTATAATATATGCATTTGGAACCGGTCGTTTATGTGATATTGGTACATGCATGTTTTCTCTATAGTCACACTAGCAATTTCTTGCATGCGACTTGTATCTATAGTATACTAATTAACCAACACAATCGTATATGTAAAGATAATAAAGTAAAATATTTTTTCTTAAATTATAGGTAGGTATACGATATCAAAATATTTACCAAAATAATTTATTTTGTACTTTGGTATAGACACTAATTTGAAAATTGTATAATTAGCAAATAATTATGAGCGCATATTATGATTATAATTTAACCGAGTTTTAAAAGTAATTTTACAGTTATTCAAATATATATATATAAAATATATAATTGTATTCAAATTATAACTAACATTCTAATTTTGCATGTTATACCTATTACAAAAAGTTTTGTGTTTATGTAGGTACAAGCTTTATATTATGTGTTAAATATTATACTTCGTTATGGGCGTAGTATAATTTACTATATAATATACAGTTAGAATAATTGTTTGTTTCAATAGTTTTGTCTTATTTTCTACCGGTTACCATCGTATTATATGTTAATATTCAATATTATTTAGTACGTAGTTGACGGAAACCTAGATATATCAAAAATCAGAATAAAAAATATAACCAAGATAAATTCTTTACTTTATTTTCATTATATTTGTCCATATTTAGAAGACCCAAGGACTTACCCTGATATCCGTTAAATCCGTATAAGGTAACTTGTAGAATTATAGCCTTGTAATAAATTTGCGTTTGAATTCAATTTTCGGAGACGTTCAAGTACAATCAGATCTATCATCTGATAGTTAATTTCAAAAGAAATAGACTATAACACTATACTATATTATACAATATACATTATTTAACTTGTATGCTACATAAATTAAAAAGTTATCAGGATATAGAATCGTGTAAAGCACTTTTACTAGGTAAATTTATACATCAATGTTGTTTCTTAAGTATGAATGCCATATGTGGTTTTGAGAATAAAAAGTTCCTATAGATTATCCATATACGTAATTAATGAATGTAAAACGAAACTTGACCAAACTAATGTTGTACTGCCTTATCAAATTGAAATTCGTATTGTTCTGTTTTACATTACTAAAACGGAAAACGAATCAACAGCTTATTCAACTCGTCGGATATTTAAATACCCTAGAAAAAAATTTAAATTAAAAAAAAAAAAACAAAAGATACTCATAACATGTATTGGATATTTTTCTGTGCAACATAATGTAGTATTATGTAGCGTCAAAAAAAACATTCCTCATTAGTTATTGACAACTATACTTAAATAATAAAACGAACAACCAATCAAAATAATATAATTTACAAGTCCTTATAATCATTATTTCTTGAATTACAACAAAACTACTAAAATAGATTGTACTGGGTTTTTGTAAGTTTCACATTTCTTTGGTAGTTGTTTACAGGTTATTTTCCGTAATTTTTTTGATAACTATTCTAAAAAAACTATACACACGTTTTTGGTATCATCTATTTCTAACTTCTAAAAAATATAATGCACAAATACTAATTTCGTGTTTACATACGTGCACCGTATGCGGATTAAAAAAATGTATTTTCATATTGTTGATGAGATATTTTTATGTATCTTCAACAATTATATTCTAACTTATTTTTTAAATAAATTGAAAAGTTAGTTATATAGTTATAAGATAGTTAATATACTTAATACCTACCTAACTATTAAAATATAGGTTATAATATCTATAGTAATTACTCTTTGCGATAAACCCTTGTTAAATGTTATCGACCTCTACATTTTTATCTGCTGTCTATTAACGTGAAAAAAATTCTACAATATCAGTGTATTAAGATACATACATACTTTTTTAAACTAAAAAAATAAAATAATAATCCGTTATGTAACAAGCGGGTATAGTTTCATTGTGTCGTCAAACGGGTTCAACGAAAAAAATATAATAAGTCCAGCAAGATTCACAACAATATAATCTAGTCGTTATACACTTCACATGTGTGTATTGACCGCAAGAGAACAAACGTTTTATATCTATTATATTCACAATCAGGTACCGTTGGAAAAAAAACGGAAAATTGTTAATGAGCTAACCATATATTATAGATACCTAATATTTAATGTACCTAGTATAAACTAAGTTATGATTATAGTATAATGTATTTAAAAAAAATAATAATTTTTAAATTTAAATTTAATAGGTGTATGGCACATAGTATTATAGGTTGATCAAAATCAATTATTTTTTAACATTACAATAGATTAGGTTGTATAATTTTGTGCAGCTACGTATGCTTATTTAGCTTAGGTAGTTAGGTATTATACATTTTTGATTAATAATATTGGAAACTTGTTGCTTAAACTAAATATACCATATAAATATATAATTAATCAATTATAACAAATATACAAAAAAAAATTATGTTTAAGGATGTTTGAACACCCTTTTGGGATTTTGAACCAATACATGAAAGGTTAGTTTATGTATACTTCCCAATGTCCGATTACTGTTTTGAATTTATTAGTGTTGTAAATATTTAAATTACGTTTAAAATATTGAGTCATTTTAGGTCTATTGAGTAATATTTACTGTAAATGTATTTTTTTTAAATTTTTAAATCGATAAAAATCAACTATTAGGTCCAGTTGTACCGTCTATGGTTAAACTTCAATTACGCTTAATCATCTGATAACAGATATTTAACCAAATTTGACCAAATTCGGCCAATTAAACTCCGGTTAACTTTAATCGGAGATGGTACAACCGTCCTAAGAGCAAGACTATTCATAATATAGATTACATTTAATTATTAGCTATACCCAGTAGCGTAGTTGGGTTCAATCAAGGGGGGGGGGGCTATTTAAATACAATATTATTTTATTACCAAATTGAATATAGGCTATAACCGTGTATTAAAAAATTCCATAGGGGGAACATTCATCCCACCCCCTCAGCTACGTCACTGGCTACACCCATAATGTATTTTAAATATTTAATCATTTCTTTATCTCATTATTATATAAGAAATATTCGATGTGGATTTTATATCATTATATTATTATTAGATAGTTATTAGACCAACTTATAAATTAATTGTATGTTAATTATTCGTGTATTTTATTTTAGCTTTTGAAACAAGTAAAATGGGAGAAAGACGTGGCACTAAAGCATTAGAACTATGGTGTAAGCGAGTGACTCAAGGATACGATGGAGTGTCTATTGAAAATATGTCTACTTCATGGAAAGACGGACTTGCATTTTGTGCTCTTATTCATCATTTTAGACCTGATTTGATGTAAGTGTTTTGATATTATAGTATTAAACATTATTATTTTATTTTTTTTTTACACTCTTATATTAACAAAAAATTGTATACGGAATTACACGTAGAACTTATTATAAAATTCAGAACTTTTGATATTACGTATACGTAAATTATAATAGACTAGTCACTATTATATAATAGTGACTTGTCTATTATAATTTACTGAAAAACGTTGCAGTTACATATACAGCAGTTATTTATATATAGTTATACAGCTATAAATACATTTGATCTTTTTAGTTACCTATATAATCAGTGGCGGATTTTCAAAATTTTTCTAGGGAGGGGGGTACTAAAAAATAATATGTATTTCAAATGTATTATTTTTATTTTTATAATATTAATTAATTATATATGTATATATCAGTGTCTGCAGGCCCCCGCTCTTCCCCCTCCTTATAGTAATGCTTTGTTGGATTAAGTTCCATCTAAAATCGGAATTTTCTTAATATATTGGATGTTTTCGTCGGTGTTTACGGCATAAACATAATAAGTAATAAAGTAACATTTTCACTCAATAACAGATATTATTTTCATATTTTAGTCTTGTTGATGTCTATTTACTCAGATTACATAGTAGCATTTATTTTAATAATTAAAAATAATAGTATTGCAGTTACATTATATATATATTCATTTAAAATTAATCCATCGACTAGCTATATACTTTATTTTGTTACAAATGTACCAACAGACTTGTTAATGCATTTAAAATTGGAAAGTGTGATAGAAAGACCATCGTATTTTAATTCTGTACTTTTTATTATGTTTAGAGATTAATAACCTTTCCCTAGTCTAGTATAGCTGCCAATATTTTTACTATATTTATGTGTTAAGATGAAGTCAAGGTCGCTTAAGTTCAGTGTCACGTATAATGTGTATACAATATATAGGTTTCAAATCTTTAATTCGCTTCGGTTATTGTAGCATATTTTCCATGCCCATGAAATGAGTATTTTTCTCATCTCCTATTAAATAATAACTAAAAAAGATAATAATAATAAAACACGCATGTAACGTAACAAAAACATCGGGGAGGTTTATGTTTGAAATAAATAGAAGAGAAAATTGCCCGAGGAAAAATAATTTTTCAATAGGTACCAGGCTAACCTATATAGAAAATGAAGTGCATATGTCACAAAAAATCACTACCGTGGAAAAATACCATTCTTTTTAATACTTGCAATTTTCGTGTTCATAAAAAGAAAAAAAATAGGATTTTATAATAATATGTCAACTAATAATATATATGTTTTTCAGTGATTATAATAGTTTGGACAAAAATGATATATATGGTAACAATGAGTTGGCTTTTCGAGTGGCTGAAAATCACCTGGGCATTCCTGCACTTTTAGATCCCGAAGACATGGTTTGCGTCGAAATACCAGACAGATTATCGATATTAACTTACCTATCACAGTTCTACCAAACATTCTCATCACAAGGTAATTATTAGACTGAAATTTTTTACTGTTTTTTTTACTGATTTTTCTACGATGTTTTAGTAAAATTAAAAGCATGGAGTATATATTAATTATTAATTAATTATAATATAAAATATTAGCAACAACAATACTAGGTACGACGTTTGTGTATAAGACTTATTTTGATATCATTTTTTGGTATATATGTTCATTCTGTTTTTTGTAATATGTTATATCATGGTTAGGCTTTTAGTAACTATTTAATTCCTTTGAAAAATTAAAAATTAGCTTGTTGACATAACACTGTGTTTTAATGATTTTAATAATTTGTTTGAGTTTTATATGTATTCACGACACGAACAAGAGTACTGCCTACATAATGATCTGTAATTTTGTAAAAAGTATTTACATAATCTCTTCCGAAATTGCCAATAGTTTTTCTACTATTGGACATGTGCAATGAATATATAGGGGGAAAAAATAAAATCACGTCGTGACTATGTGGTTTTTTTCCTGATAATTTTTTTAAGTAGACTCTTCTACACAGGATGGTAATTTGAAGGCGGTGCATGCGTGCACGTATGTTTGGCTTGCCGGAAATGGTGGCAGGAAACCTGTTTCTATCGGGTGCGTGTGATCGACTTGGTCGAATGGAAAGGCCTAAAAGACCACCAATGAGGTATAAAAACCTATTAGTAGTAATTATTATAAACTGGTAAAATATACCCCTTTAAACATCGACCAAAATTATAAATATGTGTATAATAATAATCTTATATTTAAGTATTTAACTAAGTACTTATTCCATTTTCTACGATATAATTAAAAGTAAAAATAAAATGTAAATTTTTAAATATATTTATCATTTGATTTCTTGCAATGAAATGTAATGTTGAATATTTTAAGCTAAATTCAACTTTCAACGTGGAGTGCATAATTGTTTACAAATTTTATATTCGTACGGTCCATTCACCCAAAGATTGATTACAAACTAGTAGTTTCTTTGTGCATTTTTAATCATGACAAAATAGTATATTAATCTCAATGTGTTCTAATTTACATAAGAATATTTTCTATTGTATTCAAATAATTTTCAAATTTTCCTTAAAGTATATTTACGTTTATTTATTGTTGACAATTGAAATTATATAGCTGAATGATTTATTGTTAAATAGTATACATTAATCCGAAATATTAATTATTGTACCTGGACTTTGATCATATCTACGAATATGTTGTAATTGATCGTGATCTTCACTGGGTCAGTAGCCGTAACCTTTGAAAAATCATGAGACGCAGTTTGATAGGTGGAGTTAAAAACGTTTCTACAATTAGGCCAGTACGTATATACAGTGCTGATTAACTTAGCAGCGCCGTTTGGCAACTCGACATATAACAAGAGAAAGACATCGAGTGTGATAGAGACATGAAAACCGGTTCTCGCAACACTGTTTATAATTTATTAAGGTCACATGTGCGCGTTGATCCCAATGAGAAACTTTCACTGATAGCGATTTTAGATTTGTCCTTTCCACACATTTCCACAATTGCAATAACTTTGGCATAATATCCCAAAATTAATATGCTAGACAAAATACAACCAACATATCAAGAAGATTACACAAGATAAACATCCGTTGTTTTGTATACACTATTCTGCAAAACTAACATTGCCTGATACAGCCCTAACGTAGATCAACTGACCAATGTCCTTTCGTAGGAAAACAGGTTTTGTTAAAACGTCTACCCGCGACTTCAAAATTTGAATTTTGGCTTCATTCCAATTCATTATTGGTACTAGCAGATTAGAAAAAATAGACGAAAAACATTCTCTCATTTTTCGTTTCGTAAGTCGTTTTGATAATTTGACCCTCGTGTACGAGGTTACGCACTTTTTCAGTGTTTGACCTCTTGACCACCAGTCTATAGATTTAATTCGTACTCGTGTTCGTTACACGGAGTTAAAACAGTCAAACAGTTTATAATACACATTGCCGATATTACTACCACTGTTTTCTCTAATTCTACTACCTGCCTACTACCGATTCACAATTACTAACTGTGTGAATGACCTAAAAAAAAAAATGTCTGCAAATTTATGCTGTACAATAAAATTATCATCACCACGCATTTCGTAACGAGAACAGTATTTATTGTTATCTCATTCATTATATAAATTAAAATGAAGATCACGTTTAATAGTATTAACGTACTTATTATTGTTACCTTTCAGCTTTCACTCTATTTTTAATTCTATTTTAATAATTTTATTTTTGTTACAATATAATATGAATACAAAGAAATATTATAATATTATGTAAAAGATATCCATTTTTAAGATAGTTGTATTAATTTGTAATCATTGATTAGAAACATTTATAACAAAATATAATAATCGGTGAAAATTATAGGTATAAGTAGGTATATCGTATTAAATTCGACGGTAATTTGTTTCTTAGAAGGAAACAATATGATATAACATTTTAGATTCTGAGTGGAACGATGAATGTATTGATTTTACAATGATGTGTGTTTTTATATTTTTTTTAATTTTTTTGTGTCTGTGTGCACGATAAGTAGTCGAAATAATGCTTGGATTTTCAACTTCAGTATCTTTTTCGATTGGAAAGTGAATATCGTTGGTGCATTGGGGAGGTCAAAATTTAAAATTCCCAGTAATTTTCAAAAGCGCCAAGAAAAACAAAAGAAAAATTAAGGAAAAACGGGACTTTTTACGCAAAATCGATTTTTCACAAAATTGAATTTAGTTTTTGTTGTAACATTAAAACAAATGACCGTAGAAATTTACATGAAATATATAAAAATATATAAAAAATTAAATATTAAAAAAATATTAAATATTAAATATATATAAATATACATGAAATTTTCACTGGTTGTTTATATTTTCATTTTCTATACACGATAAAATTTTGAAAATAATTTGACTCTTTTTGAGCTGTTTACGGACATTGCCAGTTTTCAATATTTTAGTTTTTTTTTCTATAAATATCAATAAAATTTTATCTGTTGAGTAAAAAAGCTTGAAAATTAAATAGAAGGCTCCTAAGTTATTGTTTCAAAGGCAGATGAAAAAAATTAAAAATCCTTAGTCATAGTTTTTATTTATAAGCAATTAAAGTTCAAATCTTGACAAAATACGGAAAAATCACGAAAATTAGCAAATTATTTTGAGTTGAGAATTCATAAAAATTTTTCTTTTTAAATCTAAGATTTGAAAATGTAATACAAGATTACTCATAAGTTTGTCTACCTTTATCAAAAAAAAAAAATGTCTACGAGCAAATCAAATTGAATTTTTATGAGCGTTTGAAATTCATATTTTTACAACATTTGATATTCACTCGATTTCTCATGTAACGATTTTCTTATTTTATTGTAATTAAAAAACGAATGACTATAGATACTTGAAAATTTCACTGAATGTTTATATTAGGATTTTCTATATACGATAAAATTTTGAAAATAATTTGACTCTTTTTGAGCTGTTTACGGACATTGCCAGTTTTCATTTTTTTAGTTTTTTTTTCTATAAATATCAATAAAATTTTATTTGTTGGGAAATAAAGCGTGAAAATTGAATACAAGGCTCCTGATATATTTTTCCAATAGCAGTTGAAAAATATTAAAAATACATAGGCACATTTTTTTTTTATAAGCATTTAAAGTTCAAATTTCGGCAAAATTTATAAAATTTATAATTTAATAATTATTTTGTAGTTAAAAATCTATAAAATGTTCAGCTTTTATAGTTAAGGATTGAAAATTGAAAACAAGGCTTCACGTAAATAGGTTATATATAATTTACTTTGTGCACAATAATATCATCAAATATACTTGGTAATATCATAGGCGGACTGACCGTTTTCGCTCAGAATCGTTTTTCTTATACAATGATATTATATCATTAAATTCAAATTTAACACCATCCATTACAGTGACCCACTTGTAACCTACTGTACAGCAGAGCGACATCCACTTACCCAACTTTTTAAATATTTTTTAAAAATTATTTTATTACTTCATAGTGTTTGTGGTTAAATCCAAGTATTATAATAATATATAATACGTATTCTATAGTATACATTTCTAAGTTTATAAAAAACATTCGATGTCGTGAATAGTTAAAATAATATTAAAATCCAAACTAATATTTAAGTTTTTGACTATTGAATGCTGATGTTGATTATTTAATTTATTTTTGGTCCATACTGTTGTAATTTGATACATATAAAAGTAAGTAAATGAGTTAATAACTATTTTATTCTTGTCTTTACACTTGTGTTATCCTTGTTAGTTTGTTGGTTGTTAGTATCTGGTTAAACTGTCAAGAAAATAAGAATTAAATTGATTTATAGCCAGTGTTTATTAGTCAAATATAGCATTGCTAATCTTTCATTGGCAAATCCAGGATGTAACCAATTATATTATGTTGTGCCCACAGAATAATAAAATATACTTCTTTGACTTAGTGTGACTTCCACGCGTCTTAATTCATTATCATGCCCGCCCCGCACACTACTCGCTATTGCCTGCTATAGTAGTAGTACCTACTGCCTACTGCAGTTAGTTTCGTTGACATCGTCTTTCAGTTTTGATTATGATTTCGTTTGTGTCTCTTCTCATTATTAATGCATTTTATTTTATTCACAGCTACGACGCCTGTGAAAACATCACCTGAATCGCCGACCACAGTTGAACGGCCAAGAACTAATACAGGATCCGGTCAAAATGCCCCAACAAAGGTGAACACATTTATTTCATTTCGTAATGTTATTTATAGGATTATATTTTTATCTGTGCTCAATATTTAATAAATCATTAATCATTAGCTTTTGCCGTTATTAGAGTAAAATTTTTATTTTTTTGATTCTGCGGAATGTGTTTCCGAATGCGGTATAATTTAATACGGCTGAAAATACCACCCTGTGTTTTGTGCGTTTTCAAATTTTGTTACATTCTATAGTATAGAACTTTTATAATTTATTATTTTTTATTACGTTAAAACGTTATGATTTATATATTTTTCTATGTTTTGAATAATATTACACAGTTAGGTATACTTATTACAACTTAATTAATAATATGTTATTTTAAGTGAAACAATTAAAATACCTTGCATATAATCTTATGAACGAATATTTCTAAAGTACTTCCATACTTAATATTGATTTGTTAGTCTGAAAAAAATGACTGCAATAATTAAACGAAAAAATCTGAATTTCATTTTTAAAATCTTTGTTTGCGGAATAAATCGTTAACTAAATAGAAGTCCTATTTATTGATTTACACATAATTTTAAGAAAGTTAAAGTTATTCACTCATTGGGTGGTTTGTTGCTACTTTTTTACGGACCACTTGAGTTGGTGGGTTAAATATAGTAGCATAATATGTTTTATAATATTTAAGAGATGGCACATTCAGGTATTAAACCTAATTCGTCTTAGACTTTGCTTAGATATTAATAATATGACGTAATTTTAAAAACACAAAATATTTATTCAAGTTTTAAATCGTTATACCTAATAATGAATTACATCTATAAGTAGAGATTATTTTAACAAAAAGTTCTTGATATAATATTATATGTTTATTTAACTTTCAAAATATAAAAAGTTAGATTATGTGTTTCAAGAGTTATATAATTAACCACTTAATCTAAAATGAATACATTTCTTTAAGTATTTTTGTTATTTTTTTGACGTAATAAATTATACATATGATTGTTTGTTAAATGCTTTTCAAGCATTTCGTTTTAAATGTAAATTAATTTAAATTTGTTACTTAATTTATCTGACGTCATTATGGTTATTTATTTATGCATATATTATATTTTAATCTTTGATTTATTTTTAACATTCGTGAGAATAATAAGCTTTTAATTTATTATTTTTATGATTTGTTATTATTTATTTTTTACAATTTAAATGCATACTTAGTATTAATAATAATTTACTACGTCAAAATGTACTTTATTTTAATTTTATTATTTATACATAACCCAAACAGATCGTTATATTTTATGTTTATTTATTTGTATTGTCCAGGAGGACAGCTTGGATCTTATGGGGTCTTATAAGCCTGAGATCTACTGCTAGAAGGTAAAATATATACATGTATATATATTATATTATATGTATAATATATATAATTTTTAAATTGAATTATGCTTTGGGTTGTGTGGTGAAAGTTTTCGTAGATTTTAAACTGCATGTGTAGATCTGCTTTAGTAAATTTTGATGACAGCTTGAACAGTAAAATTAATATTTATTTAAAAATTAAATTTTGAAATTTAATGAGTATTTATTAGGTCTGATCTGAGCTCGGAATCATTTTTATAATGTGATTATTTTATAATGCTCAAATGTATAATTAATAATAATTAAATTCTTCTGGCTTGTGCCGATGAGAGCGGATAGCGAGACTATAATGCCTCTTATTCCCCAGAGCGATCCTGATCCACCACTGTCTGTATTTTTTTCACAATGGCTTGAATAAAAATTATTTTTATATTATAATTTGTAACTACTGAGAATTATACATGATAAGTTAGGTAATCGTTAGAAACGTTTAAAATGTATAATCTGTGTAGTTATCACAAATTAATACAATATTTGATAGAAAAATTGCTCAGATAATTCTTATAACTCACTTATTTGTTTCGAAGTATTGTTTTTATGAGAATATAATGTAATATATAATCTATTCCACTTGTTACTAAATACATTTATTTATTATTTTTGTTTTCATTTAAAAGTATACGTTCCTATTTATATTATTATATGACAATAAATAATAACTGATTCGCATGAAGTACGTGAAGTTTAAGTCGCTAAAGTTTGACGATTATCCGGTTTTTAAAACTCCAACTGTGATCGAATGAATTTTGATGGTCTCTTGTCAGGCGCGTTAATTATTATAAACATTCAATCACCAATGTAAATTATTAATCCATTCACTAATAACTAATAATTATTAATAATTATGAATTTAAAAAACAATTGAAACGTGCAATAAGTATTCTGTACTAGTACTGAAGTACCTATAATACTATAATAGGTATATAATTTGAATATAATAATTATATCCAAATGTTATTCTAAAACTTTTAATTTAATGGCGTGTGATATATTGGTCAATATAATTTATAAACATCATATATATATATATATATTATATGTGTTTGTATAAATATTGTAATTTTCCCATGTCAACATTTTCTCATATTCATAAATTATTGATTTATTTAAAAATTAAAATTCCATTTATTTAAAAAGAATAATAATGTTCACAATATCAGTTGAACATAAGAAATAACAATAAAATATTAAATAAAATATAAAATAAACAAAAATTTACTTTCAAAATACATTACAATACGACATAACAAATTAAAAATAATTTAACAGTATCAAACAGTTTACAAAATATAGTTTTTACATGATTAGGGTTGCTGAGAAATAAATCTAAACAGACAGAACCGCACCAACAGACATTAAAAGGCTTACGAGTGAAAGTGGTATGCAAACTTTTTTATTAGTGTTTTTAATAATAAACAAATCATTGTTTCTCGCGTTTCAAAATCAATTTTAATATTTAGTTCATGTACAATTCGAAGACAGTTTATTTTGTTTTTTTATTAATTTATATGAAAATATTATACTAAGATACTTTCTACGATTTTTAAAGTGGGGATTTCGATGTAACAATGCTTGTCAATTCTACATTTAAAGGATGAAACACGTAAAATGTGTTCTGAATGATTCTATAATGGATCATTATATAGTTTAAAGTGAATTTAATGAATAAATATTGAAGTTAGTACTCGATGTGCATAATATATTAATCCACAATTTCTGCCACGTTTGATGATTTGTATCATGGAATTGTAATTTCATTCTTACGTTTCTATAATATATTCAAATGCAATGTTCATCGTTTAGCATATGCCAATTTGAAATAGTAGATAAACTTCGTGTATAGAGAAAGACAATACAATAGCAAACAATAGGTGTGGTGATTTCACACACCCAGTTGTTCTGATTGTAAAATGACTCATACATGTAAAAGTCAACGTGTTTTTATAACAAGTCATACCATTCATTAACAAATATTGACCAAAAGTCAACAAGTTGGATGTTTGGAAATTAAAAATATAATTTTACTATACATTGTATTCATTGGCTGCCTTTGTCTGAAAATCAAATTTAATGCCTATTGATGCCTATGTTTAGACGATACACATAGACAACAGTATTTTAGACATTTTTATTTATAGATAGATACTTAATTATAATACTGTTTTAAATGTCATTAGTCATTACATTAATTTTACTGCGGTTTATCGTTTATTGTGGTTGAATTTTGACCTTGCCGATCCTACCTAATATTCTCACCTATATTGGTTACATTCATTACCAAAGTGAGTTGTTGTTTAAAGTAAATTATTTTCAATAGCTTAATTAACTATAGATTAATTAGACAAAATTAATAGATAAACCTATAGGCTACAACAAAATGTTCAGAATTAATGTCATTAGTTCAGTGTTTCATGTCACAGTGATTATTCGTTTACGTTTGGTCGTTATTTTTAATATAATATTATTTGACATAGTAATATGTTCCAATTTCTCTGTCCATGATTGTACTTGATATAAAATACTCACATTTTATGCTACTAATTTTAATTTTGTTGTACTTAAAAATACAAAATGTTTGATCACATTGAGAAGTCAATCGTTAATAGGACGTTAAGTAAGTTTTCTTTATGATTCCTAGAATATCTTATTCTAGTAATACAATGCACCCACCTAGTACTTTCGAATTTTAAACTTTCAATGCTATTTTTATGAACACGAAATACTTAAGGCATCCATTTTTAAGTATACATATATTATATCTATCAACTCATAAAATAACTTTTGGATTTATTAGATATGATACTAATTTGTTTTTCATTACTTTCAGAAGTTAAACTTTGGTAAAATTTCTCATTAAAAAATAATTGTTATTTTTGATTATGATTTGAAAATTATAATTTTATATTATCTAACTTACGAAGGTTCAGGAGTTCAGGACGTCAAAGCATTTTGAAATAACCAGAATGTTTCATAATAAGCAAAGTTCATAGCACATATATTTAACTTTTGCTTATGCAATGCATGTCTTATACGTATTTATATCACTAAAAAAGTACACGATTAGTAGGTATTATAGTTAGAAAATACCTAATTTTTCTGTATAGTTAAAAAAATTAAATTAAGTATTTTGCTAACCAAATATTTACCTGCAGCATCAGTACGTTATCGTTATCCTGGTTGGCGCGCTATATCTGTTTCGCGTTTGTTTCAGTTGGGCGCAGGCGTTGGCGGTTGTAGAGTGTGCAACCAGTCCGTGTTCCTAGCCCAACGTCTGCTCATATCTGGCCACCTATTCCACCGGACGTGTTTTAAGTGCGCCCGGTGCGCCGCCCTGCTGAGCGTGGCCAACTACTACGAGACGCAGGACGGCAAGTACTGCTGCGAAACGTGCCCGGACGAGGAGCGGACGGTGTCGCCGACCGTGTCGCTGACGACGACGACGACGTCGCAACCGCAGCCACCGTCGTCGTCGTCGTCATCGCTGGTCGGTGACCGCCGGGCGCTGTTCGAAACGCTGGCCGCCGCCGATTGTACAGACGACGTGAAAGCGTCGAAAAAGGCGCAGCGGCCGGTCACACTCCGAATGGCCGACCCGTTGACGGCCGCCACCGTCACCGAGAAGGCCGCCATCACGTGCAGCGACGACAATGACAGTGGCGTAGTGGTGGACAGCGACAAGAAGGAATCGAGCGACGCGAAAACCTCGGCCAGCGTCACCGGCAGTCGCGAAACCCTGTCCGACGTGGTGGCGGTGGTCGCCGACGAGGAAGGCGGATCGGTGCAGCCGGACGAGGACCGAGCGACGAACTCGTCTGCCACGGCTGCCGCCGTCGTATCCGACCCACTGCCCGATGTCGTTCCTCCCGTCATGTTGTCACCTCCTCCTCCTCCTCCTCCTCCGTCGTTGCCGGACGATTCGAATCCACCCGACGATGATATCGCGGACGAAACACCGCAACTCGTCGTTCAGATACCCCCGCTATCGGATGATCTGAAACAAGTCCTCGAACTTCCTCCGGTTAGTAATACCCCCGTTGAAGAGCTGCAGCTGGACTCTCCGGAGGATTACGAAATAAAAACCCTATCCAACAAGCTGCTTAAAATGGATTATTACGAGAGTAATAAAGAGGTACCGGTTCCTAGTCCTAGAAAAAGAATTAAATCTCCAATAAAAATCAATTACCCTGAAAGTTTGAATCCTTTCGACGACGAAGAAGACGATGGTAACAAAAACAAGAAAGATAGCACTAATCCGTTCGGATCCGATTTAGAGGACGACGACGAACTCGCAGGCAAGAAGAGTGTTAGTTTGAATCCGTTTTCGAGTGATGAAGATGAAAACGAACCTTTTTCTCAGCCCCCATTGCCCAAACCTAGGTAAGAATCCATATGTTAATTTAAACTATTTTCGAGTAAATTGATCTCTGCATTAAATTTTAATTTGAACGACTAGATATTTTATGAAGCAATTTCCGTAGCTTTTCATTCGTTTTAAATTATATTTATAATAATCCATATTACAATTGTTTTTTATCTGTTTTCACCGTATTACCGTAGGTATTAGTTATAATAACTTTTATTAAATAATAATTTTAAACTTTTTAAGACTAATACATTATACAGTAGGTATAATATACATGATTTTGCTATGTTGCATTAACTTTATTATTCTGTATGATTAATTTTTATTAAGTGGCGGTCGAATAATTTTGTCTTAGGAAGGGGAGGGTGTGGCTGATTTGAGATTTTGAGTGGAGCGATGAGTGTATTGATAATCTTACAATTATGTGTGTTTATTTAAAAAAAAAAATGTATGACTGTATACACAACAAGTAGCAGAAAAAATTCTTCGATTTTCAACTTCAGTATTTTTTTGTGAAGGGAAAATAAATCTAATTTGTTTTGAGATCAAAATTGAAAATTCTTAGTAGTTTTTAAAATAATTAGGTAAAACAAAAAAATAATAATAAAGTAAAACGTGAGTTTTTACACAAAACTAGTTTTTAATAAAATAGATTTTGTTATTTTGATTTAATTTAAAAACGAATAACCATAGATAATAACAATGATCACCAATTTTTTTCTTTTTAATACATGATAAAATTTCAATATATTTTGACTCTGAGCTATATACATTATACAGGCATTTTCAATTTTCTTTTTTTTTTCCATAAATGTCGATAAAATTGTTTTTGCTTGGTCAAAAAATTTGAAAATTCAATATAAGATTCCACATATTATTATGTTATTTATATACCAATTAAAAAATATTGAAAACATGGTCATCATTTTTTTACATGCATTTTAAGTTATATTTTTGACAAAAAAAATTTGTAAATTATTTTGTGAACAGAAATTTATAGAAATATTTCTTTTCATATTATCTAAAATTTGAAAATGCAATACAAGGTTGAAAATAAGTTAGTCTTATAGCAATTTAAAAATATTAAAGATAGGTACATTGGCATGATTTTTTTTTAATTAGAAATTTTAAAGAATAATAATAATAATAACCTACTTACTAAGAATATAATTTATAATTATTGAAAAAAAGGTCATGGGGGAATGAGAAAGATAAATCTATCTTTCTCATTCCCCTATTTGACCGCCACTTGTCACAACACATTAAAATTCTTGTTTATATTAATAAAAATATGCTTTTATTTTAGAACGGTGTTGTCTCCTATATCGAAACCTCGGCACCAAACCCATCGTAAGCAGAGTAGTGCATCCAGTATATCTTCCTATTCAAACACTCCTCGAAAAAAAAAACCAGCCCCACTACCCCCAGTATCGAGACTATCTCTTGGAAACATTGAATACTCTAATAGTATGCAAATGTCATCTCCTAATAGTTTAGAAGACTCCAGTTGTAGTGGCAGTGAACCGTCCTCAACCAGTAATCAGGAACGATACAGATTACACAAGAGTACACATGGGAAATGGAAACGAAAGAAAGGACCAGCCCCTCAGTGTCCAATACCACAGAGGAGACGAATTAAACCTATGCCTATGGAAGACATAAAACAAGAGTTGTTAGATATTGAAATAAAACAGCAAGAGCTTGAGAGACAAGGAGTTAAATTGGAAAAAGATATACGATTAAAGTGTAATGAAGGTATGTGTATAGAGTTATATCATATATGTATAATGTATATTGTACCTATATTGTGTATAATATGTTTATTATTTTCATATAACTTATTTTAGATTTAAACAACGTTGATGTAGAAGAAATGGTGTTACAACTGTTTGAATTAGTTAATGAAAAAAATGAATTGTTCCGAAAACACGCCGAACTTATGTACCTGTATGTATTTTATAAAAACAATTACAATGTAACTTAATAAATTACAAAAACCTTATTTTTAGGCGAAAACAACATAATTTTGAAGAAGAACACGCTGAATTAGAATATCAAATTCGTGTATTAATGTCTAAGCCTGACCACACTAAAACAGATACAGAAAAAGCGCGAGAAGAAGAACTTATCCGAAGGTTTGTGTTAAGAATGAATATAATATGTAAACATGGAAAAACTGTTTTTAAAATATATTATTTATTTCAATAGATTGGTTGAAGTTGTAGAAAGGCGTAATGAAATTGTTGAAAATCTAGAAAAAGATAGATTGCGTGAAGCTGAAGAAGATCGTAGTGTGTTCAATCAAATTGGAACTTTTGCTCAAGGTTCAAAAAATATCCATCGTATAGTTTACTAGTTTAAAAATATGTTTGACATCATTAGTGGTTTGCGGAATGACGTTTTGTTCGTTTTTTAAGGTGATTGCATGTGTAATGTGTATGACATTAATTTGCTTTTATAATTCTGTGATGCCTGTTTTAATTCAAAATTCAATTTTCAAATATCACTATATTAAAGTTAACAATCCTCTGTTCCTTCAGTAAAATGGTATTCATTAAATAAATTAATAAATGATACAATAAAACATTAAATATGGAAATATATTAACTTACAATCATAGATTATGATATTTTTCAATTAACTAATAATTTATTTTATTCTATTATAAGACTTATTGTAATGAAAATATAAAGGGATCCAATGTTTTTAAGTTTCTCTGCTGGAGGGACAGAAATAGTTAATGTTTGCATAATTTCATGCTCACTTACCATCACAGGTGTATGCTTATATATGGCATTTTCTCATTGCTAGTGTAATATTTTTTAATTTTTTTGCTACCTAGTATTATATTAATTTAACTTAAAATCCATAATTCTGATATCTTAACTATAACATTACTTTATTACTTGCTTTTAAAAATTATTGTTCTGTATTTTATAATTACTGTGTTTGTTTCCAAAATCACTGTTGCTAGTTAGTTATTTTGTGTTGTATTAAAATTGCATACTAAAAAAAGTGACATTTTCAATGTTAACATAATTTAAGTAAAATTACTAAATATATAATTTAATATATCTTATCATTTGTAAGACTAATTCAATGATGCTTAGCTGGAGTGGAGAATTTCCAATATATACTATTTTATTGAATAGGGGTGATTTACAAATCTAAATTTGCCATGCAGTTTAATGACTAATATTTTGAACTATATAACATTATAACATAAGGAGCAAATTAATAGCCTGATAGTCAATAGCATCACACTATAATATCAAAATTAAGCAGTTATAATATAATGTTTATTTTTATGTATCTATTTATGATGCAAAAAAAACAAAGCAATTTAGAGATCATGAAAAAATGTTTAAATTCATAATTTTCTTTATATTTCAACAGAAATATATTTATGACTTATTACTTTATAATTGATACTTTAATGAAAAATCTACTAATTCCATAGTTAATGTTATATTGTGACTACTATAGTTTAAAACTATAATCTTTTGACACATTGACTGGTATGATTTATTTATAATTTCCATTTAAATTTTGATTTATGTAAAATTGTAAAATATCACAAAATGCACATCTTCACTTACTATAGTTATTTATTTGTAGAAATAGAAATCAAATTAAATACATTTTTTTATGCTTCCTTATTCATTTTTTTTGATAAATTGCTTAATAATGTGTTCGGCTTTAGTGATTGTATCTCTTTTTCTTTTGTAATTTATAGAAAATATTAGATTAAGACATTCATTATAAAAATAATGATTATAAAGTTTGTAGAATAATATCTTAACTGAAAAAATTTATGTAGATGAAACGTTGCCATGTATCAAACCAGTAAGTACCACAGTTATGGACGGCAAAAAGAACTTTTCCAAAAGACTGTTGAAGAATATCAAAAAGGTAAAATCAAAAAAAGACAAACAGGATGTTGCGTCGCCATCCCAATCGCCGTCAAATTCCTCGCATAGCAAAGGCACTCTAAAAAAATTTATGACATTAGGCCACTCATCTAAAAAATTTTTGAGGCCTAAGTCCAGTTAAAACCATCAGTGTGTTTGTGAACTGATGTAATCATAATAATAAATTTTAAGATTGTACATTTTACTAGACAGTTAACATTTGTATCGATTAAATGTTATGTAAACTGGCAAAAATTTGTTAATTTTATATTATTTAATATTTTTGTTGCAATTTAAAGAGCCATGTAGTTGTTATCAATTATATTATTTGTGGCATTGCTTAAATAATTAAACATATCACATACACAAATCATATGGATTGCTAAATTTACATGTGTATAATATCTATGTAATTATCAGTTTTGTACTTAAGTATTACTTAACATTGAACAAGTTAAATTATTATACCAATTATATTTAATAACACATTTACATGACATGTAAACCTAGAATATGAACCTATTTATATTTATTGTTTAATCATGTTTAATTATGTTTATATTTATGTTTGTAATTAAACAAAAGTGGAAAAAATAATACTCCACTATAAAAATCTACACATTTGTTCATAAAATATATTTTATTTTCCATTAAGAGGACTGAATTGTACTTACAACATGACAAAGATACATTTAACAGAACCAATTTTGTGTTGTTAGCTTTCAATTTACCTATAATCAAGCGTAAAGGTAAGAATTCTCTAGATTTTAGGGTATAGACTTCTGTTCATATTTAAATGTATATTTTATATAATTATTTAACTTATAAGTAGGGCTTTCGATCTATAGAATTTGCATATTATACGCCTGTATGGCATGTGGTTTTCATAAGGTGGCATAAGAAGTTAAATAGATAAAGAAATAATATAAATTCGTCGGTAGAGGCACTTTTATAACTGTATTAAAAAGCGCCAAATCATATTGATATTTTATAATATTATGTTTGCCTCCAGAAACAAATCATTATCGGCGGGGTGCATGGATTAAGGTGCAATAAATTAAATTTTTTTTTCACACCAAATTTTTATGGTCTATTAAAATGTACATTTTACAGGTATTTACATAATATTATAACTTGTGCTGGATGTGTATAATGAATGGGTTTATAAAGGTGTTCTTTCTATGTATAGAAAGTATACTTTAGAGTACCAGTTGCAAAAAATATCACGTTTAGTAAAAAAAAAATAACATAAAAGTTAATTGTTTTATTTGTAGTTCATATTGTCCGAGCAGGAATTGCTGAATTGCTGAATTGTCTACATTGCTCGTAATATTTATAACCTTAAATTAGGAGACTGAATATATTATGAAGGAATGGTAGTTTCGTCAGTGGCACTATACAGTGGTCTACCTATACATCTACAGTTTATTGTAGAGAATATTTTGGGACCAACATAGTTATATATACCTACCATTAAGATTTAAGTTACAACAATAAAAATTTAACTGAAAATGTAATAAGTTAAAAACAAAAACAATTAACCATTTAAGTTAAAAAGTTAAAATAAATAACTTTTTAAAAAGTTAATGTCTATTTTTGTGCATGTGGAATACGGTGGCATACGACGTATGGAGGAACGTCTATCACGAAATTACCGTTCATATAATATTATATTTCTTACGACCTGATCGGCGTATTGTATAGGCAATTTCGGTACATCAAATTGTAGGTGATATTCGAAAACGGTATTCCGCGCTGTTTAAGTAAATTAATTTGATACGGATAGACAACGTTATAAGCAGGTTTTACTGTACTTTCAATAAAGTATTGTAAAAAACATGTACCTACCTATGTATGCAGTTCCAAAACTAGAATTCTATTCTTGAGGCTCTTGACACAATCAATTTATGTGTTCAAAATAGTTAAAAAATTTGTAAATTTAAATTATACTTAAGTTGTTTTTAGACAATATTTAGACAAATCGATGTAAAATAGGTACAGATACCCTCAAAACAATTATTCTTTATTGTTTTTGTAATAGCTGATTTCACTCTAAGATCACTCGAAAAGTCAAAAACGTAAAAAAAATGATTCTGCGTAAATGCATTTTGTCTATATTGCGCGTGGACGAAGAAAGAAAAAAACGTGCGCTGACATTCTCTTAAGTTGTAAGTCGTAAAAACGATGGATAATAAGCGTGCACCCTGCAAAATTGTCCGCTCCCACGAGATCTTCTGTCAAAGTACTTATAATATTCTGTTTTTTAAAACATTTCCAGTATACAATCTCTAAATAGTAAATAAAACAATTGAATTATGTGTATAGTAAGTATCTCATGTTTAGTATGAATAAGTATAGGTATGTATATATTTTTAATGAGAACTGATAAAATAACTTCAACTGTTGTTACTATCTATAGTGCCTGCTACTGGTTTGTTCTGTAACAATGCCGACTTTAGGACCGATTTGCAATTAACTACCGTAAATGTATTGGAATGGTTCACTTGAGATAACTCTTTTCTTAGTGATTTCTTTCCTCCCCTGTCAAGAGTAACTGCGCACGCTTGTTCAGTATATCGTCAAACGCTCGGAAGCGCAAAAGGAGCCAGCCACATAAGCCACGGAATCGCAAAGATTATTTCGAGAATACCAATCGTATTCGTATACATAATAAATTAACTCATAGATAATAATATGTTACATATCTAAAATGTTATAGCTTTAAGCCAGGGCCTAAAATTTAGATATTTTTATACTGCACACCTAATTCCACACAAAAATATTTTAAAATAATGAACAGAGACCTGGTAGTGCACATGCCTGCACATATAACTTCATTGCATAATTGTTTTTGCTATTTATTAGTTATTAGGTAGTTATAATAAATACAATCCAAGACAACCTTCTATAAAAGTCCTTGATATTTATATGACCATATGGCTATATGACTAAGCATTTTAAAATTAAAAACAAAATAGCTTGGGTTAGTATACTTATTATATTATAAGCCACCCAGAATATAGTGTAGTCGGTATTATTTTTAGTTTTAAGGATTTTAAACGAATACAATATGCTAATTAGTAATTTTCAATGATCAATATTGAATATTAATCAAATAAAAATTTATAAAAGCCGAAAATAAGTACTGCACATTTTTAAATTATCTACTGCACACAATTTTAGGCCCTGCTTTAAGCTTATGATATTTTATGCAATCCGGAGGGCTCCATTCTGATATTGCAACTAATAACATTGTAAAATTATTAAAATTAACGTACCTATTTATCAAGAACTTATATGTAAAATTTGACATGAACATGATGAGAGCATAATTCAATGTCATATGGTGTTGGGGCCCCGTAGAACCAACAACAAGTGTCCGCTTTACAGGAGGGAAATTGCCCAGGCGGTCGCTGCGGTTTTAGCAGCACTGTAGATAGTATGCTGACAAAATTAGTAAATAATAATAAATTTAAAAAAAAAATTTAGATTTGATTATTTCGATACGACGACACGACAATACCGTACATGTATAATATAATTAAACACTATGTGGACAAGGGTCAGGCGCTATTATAGTTTTTATATTATCATATTGGTCGTGAGCGCGGGAAAGTTGCGATTTACAGTAAGACGGTGGGTTTTTTTTTTAAAGATACTGTAAAAAAATAATTATATTGGCTTGATCAGAATACAATACTGTACCGTTGATATAACTTATTCGGTGCGCTTTCGGTCGTTCAGGTAACCCAACAAACATTATCATATTATTGTTATTCGATTTATTTTTGAACAAAAAAAAATTTTAATCTCTCATTAATTTACGACTGTTTCACAATATTTTACAGTTACGATGTTCAAAAAAGCTATGCGACTGAGAAGACGTGTTCAAGCACCATCACGGACATCGTTGGTCAACCGTGACACATTTTCGCGTGTGGGCGAAAGCGGGTGACATTTCGCAATCCAAAACACCGTGAACGTAGGTAAGTCATATTATATCACTTTGGTCAACGTATATTTTTCCGTAATAAGCGAAAATGCCGTAGATCACCGCAAGGGTGTCCGCAGGAATTTCTCAAAAGGAGGGCAAAAATTTTCCTTTTTACATTTTTTGTCTCACTATCCTATTATACTTATAAAAAAGATGCGGATTTGTATGTATTAAAAATAAAAATAATATGTAGATACATTTATATGTATTTAATTTTATCGAAATATGTAATTAAAAATATGAGATATGTAAAAAAAAAAATGTTTTTCTTCTTGAAAAAAAATTAAATGTTAGTTAAATTTAAACGTAAATATAATTTATACAACACTACATTATTTTATTAACATTAATTAGGAATAATATTATAATTCAAATTAAGTATTTATTCATTGGAGTTAGGATCTACTTTGTCATCAACAAAACAATTGACAATCATATGCTTTTTTAGGTTGTCAAAAGTAAATTGACGTCAATTAGGACACAATATGTTTTTGTGAAAATATGTAATTACATACAAATCCGCACTCTATAGTTACAAAGTATTTTTTTGACATATTTTCGTTCATATCGACAAAGAATGTAAAAATATTTAAGAATTATACATACAATGTACATAGTTAGTTAAAACTTAATCTTACAGCATTAATTTTAATGAATTTTTCTGTAATTTTAAATTATCAAATACATTATTTTTAGATAGATAAAATGTTACCGTTGGTTTTATAATTTTAGGTAATTTATAAAATTAAATATTTCTATATTATTCAGTCATTGATAACACAAACTTAATAAGAATTGTTTGTATGCCATCTATATGAAAATATAATTTAAATAAAAACTTTTTGACACTAATACTGCAGTGTTTATTTGATCCCACCACTACATCTCATAATCTATAAAAACAACGTTTTAAGTTAATTAAAATTACCTAGCGGTAATGATAGTTTGGAATTATAATGCTCGCATTGATTTCCAAATCTACACGATACTCGTCTTATAACATACTTACATTGAATTTATTGACGATTTTAAATTTAAGGTCATTCTTTGATTTAAATATTTAAAAATTTTTAAAGCATTTTGAGTTTTTTCTAAAATTAAATTTAAAATGTTATTTTTAAATTTGCACATGTTCTTATATGGTTCTTATATGGTTGTTCTTATATATTCCTACTCAATATCCAGAAAACCAGGTAAATTTATGGTCGAGCTCATTTGGAATGACGCAAGTCGGTCTTTCCTTTTTAAACCGTAAATAACATTTAAAAATATTTCATAAATCTATCCCATAATTTAGACTTAAAATTACGAAATTATACAAGCAATGCAATTCTTATGGTTTGATTGTGAAATATTTTCAAAAATCCTTCCACCGCATAATCCAAAATCTATTAAAATATGTATATCAATGGACAGCAACAAGTATTTACAGCAAATTTTTTGGAATAAACATAAAATTCCAAAATTCAATAATTCAAAAATATTTATGTTATCGATGACGAAAACATTATGGTGTGCTTGCGAAATTTATTAGGATATCATTCCACAACAACAAAAAAAAACGGGTCAATTTGTTTTCCAATGGGTAGCAAAATAATACTGCATTTAAGTCCGAAATAAATTGTGTTTTGAATATTTTCCTACTCAATGTCCAGATAGCCAGGTAAATTTATGGTCGAGCTTATTTGGAATGACGCAAGTATGTCTTTCCTTTTTAAACCGTAAGTAACATTTAAAAATATTTAATAAATCTATCCCATAATTTAGACTTAAAATTACGAAATTATACAAGCAATGCAATTCTTATGGTTTGATTGTGAAATATTTTCAAAAATCCTTCCGCCACATAATCCAAAATCTATTATAATATGTGTATCAATGAACAGCAACAAGTATTTACAGCAGATTTTTTGGAATAAACTTAAAAATCCAAATTTCCTTAATTCAAAAATATTTATGTTATCGATGACGTAAACATTATGGTGTGCTTGCGAAATTTATTGGGATATTATTCCACCGCAAAAAAAAAAGGGTCAATTTGTTTACCAATGGCCAGCAAAATAACTACTGCATTTAAGTCCAAAATAAATTATGTTTTGAATATTTTCCTACTCAATGTCCAGATAGCCAGGTAAATTTATGGTCGAGCTCATTTGGAATGACGCAAGTCGGTCTTTCCTTTTTAAACCGTAAGTAACATTTAAAAATATTTCATTAATCTATCCTATAGTTTAGACTTAAAATTACGAAATTATACAAGCAATCCAATTGTTATGGTTTGATTCTGAAATATTTTCGAAAATTCTTCCACTGCATAATCAAAAACCAGTAAAATTTGTATAACAATGAACAGACACAAGTATTTACAACAAATTTTTTGGAATAAACTTAAAATTCCAAATTTCATTCCTTCAAAAATATTTATGTTATCGATGACGTAAACAGTATGGTGTGCTTGCAAAATTAATTAGGATATCATTCCACAACAACAAAAAAAAATGGGTCAATTTGTTTTCCAATGGGTAGCAAAATAATACTGCATTTAAGTCCGAAATAAATTGTGTTTTGAATATATGCCTACTCAATATCCAGATAGCCAGGTAAATTTATGGTCGAGCTCATTTGGTATGACGCAAGTCGGTCTTTCCTTTTTAAACCGTAAGTAACATTTAAAAATATTTCATTAATCCATCCTATAGTTTAGACTTAAAATTACGAAATTATCAAGCAATCCAATTCTTATTGTCTAATTCTGATATATTTTCAAAAATTCTTCCTCTGCATAATCAAAAATCTATTAAAATATGTATATCAATGGACAGCAACAAGTATTTACAGCATCTTTTTTGGAATAAACTTAAAATTCCAAATTTCTTTCCTTCAAAAATATTTATGTTATCGATGACGTAAACATTATGGTGTGCTTGCGAAATTTATTGGGATATCATTCCACGGCAAAAAAAAAATGGGTCAATTTGTTTACCAATGGCCAGCAAAATAACTACTGCATTTAAGTCCGAAATAAATTGTGTTTTGAATATTTTCCTACTCAATGTCCAGATAGCCAGGTAAATTTATGGTCGAGCTTATTTGGAATGACGCAAGTATGTCTTTCCTTTTTAAACCGTAAGTAACATTTAAAAATATTTAATAAATCTATCCCATAATTTAGACTTAAAATTACGAAATTATACAAGCAATGCAATTCTTATGGTTTGATTGTGAAATATTTTCAAAAATCCTTCCGCCACATAATCCAAAATCTATTATAATATGTGTATCAATGAACAGCAACAAGTATTTACAGCAGATTTTTTGGAATAAACTTAAAAATCCAAATTTCCTTAATTCAAAAATATTTATGTTATCGATGACGTAAACATTATGGTGTGCTTGCGAAATTTATTGGGATATTATTCCACTGCAAAAAAAAAAGGGTCAATTTGTTTACCAATGGCCAACAAAATAACTACTGCATTTAAGTCCAAAATAAATTATGTTTTGAATATTTTCCTACTCAATGTCCAGATAGCCAGGTAAATTTATGGTCGAGCTCATTTGGAATGACGCAAGTCGGTCTTTCCTTTTTAAACCGTAAGTAACATTTAAAAATATTTCATTAATCTATCCTATAGTTTAGACTTAAAATTACGAAATTATACAAGCAATCCAATTGTTATGGTTTGATTCTGAAATATTTTCGAAAATTCTTCCACTGCATAATCAAAAACCAGTAAAATTTGTATAACAATGAACAGACACAAGTATTTACAACAAATTTTTTGGAATAAACTTAAAATTCCAAATTTCATTCCTTCAAAAATATTTATGTTATCGATGACGTAAACAGTATGGTGTGCTTGCAAAATTAATTAGGATATCATTCCACAACAACAAAAAAAAACGGGTCAATTTGTTTTCCAATGGGTAGCAAAATAATACTGCATTTAAGTCCGAAATAAATTGTGTTTTGAATATTGCCTACTCAATATCCAGATAGCCAGGTAAATTTATGGTCGAGCTCATTTGGTATGACGCAAGTCGGTCTTTCCTTTTTAAACCGTAAGTAACATTTAAAAATATTTCATTAATCCATCCTATAGTTTAGACTTAAAATTACGAAATTATCAAGCAATCCAATTCTTATTGTCTAATTCTGATATATTTTCAAAAATTCTTCCTCTGCATAATCAAAATCTATTAAAATATGTATAACAATGAACAGACACAAGTATTTACAGCAGATCTTTTGAAAGAACTTAAAATTCCAAATTTCATTCCTTCAAAAATATTTATGTTATCGATGACGTAAACATTATGGTGTGCTTGCGAAATTTATTGGGATATTATTCCACTGCAAAAAAAAAACGGGTCAATTTGTTTACCAATGGCCAACGAAATAACTACTGCATTTAAGTCCAAAATAAATTATGTTTTGAATATTTTCCTACTCAATGTCCAGATAGCCAGGTAAATTTATGGTCGAGCTCATTTGGAATGACGCAAGTCGGTCTTTCCTTTTTAAACCGTAAGTAACATTTAAAAATATTTAATAAATCTATCCCATAATTTAGACTTAAAATTACGAAATTATACAAGCAATGCAATTCTTATGGTTTGATTGTGAAATATTTTCAAAAATCCTTCCGCCACATAATCCAAAATCTATTATAATATGTGTATCAATGAACAGCAACAAGTATTTACAGCAGATTTTTTGGAATAAACTTAAAAATCCAAATTTCCTTAATTCAAAAATATTTATGTTATCGATGACGTAAACATTATGGTGTGCTTGCGAAATTTATTGGGATATCATTCCACGGCAAAAAAAAATGGGTCAATTTGTTTACCAATGGCCAGCAAAATAACTACTGCATTTAAGTCCGAAATAAATTGTGTTTTGAATATTTTCCTACTCAATGTCCAGATAGCCAGGTAAATTTATGGTCGAGCTTATTTGGAATGACGCAAGTATGTCTTTCCTTTTTAAACCGTAAGTAACATTTAAAAATATTTCATTAATCCATCCTATAGTTTAGACTTAAAATTACGAAATTATACAAGCAATCCAATTCTTATTGTCTAATTCTGATATATTTTCAAAAATTCTTCCTCTGCATGAACAAAAATCTATTAAAATATGTATATCAATGGACAGCAACAAGTATTTACAGCAAATTTTTTGGAATAAACTTAAAATTCCAAATTTCTTTCCTTCAAAAATATTTATGTTATCGATGACGTAAACATTATGGTGTGCTTGCGAAATTTATTAGGATATCATTCCACAACAACAAAAAAAAACGGGTCAATTTGTTTTCCAATGGGTAGCAAAATAATACTGCATTTAAGTCCGAAATAAATTGTGTTTTGAATATTTTCCTACTCAATGTCCAGATAGCCAGGTAAATTTATGGTCGAGCTTATTTGGAATGATGCAAGTATGTCTTTCCTTTTTAAACCGTAAGTAACATTTAAAAATATTTCATAAATCTATCCCATAGTTTAGACTTAAAATTACGAAATTATACAAGCAATGCAATTCTTATGGTTTGATTGTGAAATATTTTCAAAAATCCTTCCACCGCATAATCCAAAATCTATTAAAATATGTATATCAATGGACAGCAACGAGTATTTGCAAAAAACAATTTGGGAAAACTTAAAATTACGAAATTTTGTTCACCAAAATTCCATAAACAAGTAAAATATTTATGCCAACAGCTAGCAACAGTTATCTGCAGCGTTGAAGTGCGAAATATTTAATGTTTTGAATATTTTCCTTTTTAAAGTCCAGATAGCCAGGTAAATTTATGGTCGAGCTTATTTGGAATGACGCAAGTATGTCTTTCCTTTTTAAACCGTAAGTAACATTTAAAAATATTTCATAAATCTATCCTATAGTTTGGACTTAAAATTACGAAATTATACAAGCACTGCAATTGTTATGGTTTGATTCTGAAATATTTTCAAAAATTCTTCCACTGCATAATCAAAAAACCAGTAAAATTTGTATAACAATGAACAGACACAAGTATTTACAGCAAAATTTTTGGAATAAACTTAAAATTCCAAATTTCATTCCTTCAAAAATATTTATGTTATCGATGACGTAAACATTATGGTGTGCTTGCAAAATAAATTAGGATATCATTCCACAACAACAAAAAAAAACGGGTCAATTTGTTTTCCAATGGGTAGCAAAATAATACTGCATTTAAGTCCGAAATAAATTGTGTTTTGAATATTTTCCTTTTCAAAGTCCAGATAGCCAGGTAAATTTATGGTCGAGCTTATTTGGAATGACGCAAGTATGTCTTTCCTTTTTAAACCGTAAGTAACATTTAAAAATATTTCATAAATCTATCCCATAGTTTAGACTTAAAATTACGAAATTATACAAGCAATGCAATTCTTATGGTTTGATTGTGAAATATTTTCAAAAATCCTTCCACCGCATAATCCAAAATCTATTAAAATATGTATATCAATGGACAGCAACAAGTATTTACGGCAGATTTTTTGGAATAAACTTAAAATTCCAAATTTCATTAATTCAAAAATATTTATGTTATCGATGACGAAAACATTATGGTGTGCTTCCGAAATTTATTAGGATATCATTCCACAACAACAAAAAAAAACGGGTCAATTCGTTTACCAATGGGTAGCAAAATAATACTGCATTTAAGTCCGAAATAAATTGTGTTTTGAATATTTTCCTACTCAATGTCCAGATAGCCAGGTAAATTTATGGTCGAGCTCATTTGGAATGACGCAAGTATGTCTTTCCTTTTTAAACCGTAAGTAACATTTAAAAATATTTCATTAATCCATCCTATAGTTTAGACTTAAAATTACGAAATTATACAAGCAATCCAATTCTTATTGTCTGATTCTGATATATTTTCAAAAATTCTTCCTCTGCATAATCAAAAATCTATTAAAATATGTATATCAATGGACAGCAACAAATATTTACAGCATATTTTTTGGAATAAACTTAAAATTCCAAATTTCCTTAATTCAAAAATATTTATGTTATCGATGACGTAAACATTATGGTGTGCTTGCGAAATTTATTAGGATATCATTCCACAACAACAAAAAAAGGGTCAATTTGTTTCCAATGGGTAGCAAAATAATACTGCATTTAAATCCGAAAAAAATTGTGTTTTGAATATTTTCCTCCTACTCAATGTCCAGATAGCCAGGTAAATTTATGGTCGAGCTTATTTGGAATGACGCAAGTATGTCTTTCTTTTTAAACCGTAAGTAACATTTAAAAATATTTCATAAATCTATCCCATAGTTTAGACTTAAAATTACGAAATTATACAAGCAATGCAATTCTTATGGTTTGATTGTGAAATATTTTCAAAAATCCTTCCACCGCATAATCCAAAATCTATTAAAATATGTATATCAATGGACAGCATTAAGTATTTACGGCAGATTTTTTGGAATAAACTTAAAATTCCAAATTTCATTCCTTCAAAAATATTTATGTTATCGATGACCTAAACATTATGGTGTGCTTGCGAAATTTATTAGGATATCATTCCACAACAACAAAAAAAAACGGGTCAATTTGTTTTCCAATGGGTAGCAAAATAATACTGCATTTAAGTCCGAAAAAAATTGTGTTTTGAATATATTCCTACTCAATATCCAGATAGCCAGGTAAATTTATGGTCGAGCTCATTTGGAATGACGCAAGTCGGTCTTTCCTTTTTAAACCGTAAGTAACATTTAATAATATTTCATATTCTCTATCCCATAGTTTAGACTTAAAATTACGAAATTATACAAGCAACGCAATTCTTATGGTCTGATTGTGAAATATTTTCAAAATTCCTTCCGCCGCATAATCCAAAATCTATTAAAATATGTATAACAATGAACAGACACAAGTATTTACAGCAGATCTTTTGGAAAGAACTTAAAATTCCAAATTTCATTCCTTCAAAAATATTTATGTTATCGATGACCTAAACATTATGGTGTGCTTGCGAAATTTATTAGGATATCATTCCAATACAACAAAAAAAAACGGTCAATTTGTTTTCCAATGGGTAGCAAAATAATACTGCATTTAAGTCCGAAATAAATTTATCTTTCGAATATTTTCCTACTCAATGTCCAGATAGCCAGGTAAATTTATGTTCGAGCTTATTTAGAGTGACGCAAGTATGTCTTTCCTTTTTAAACCGTAAGTAACATTTAAAAATATTCATTCATAATCTATCCTATAGTTTAGACTTAAAATTACGAAATTATACAAGCAATCCAATTCTTATGGTCTGATTCTGAAATATTTTCAAAAATTCTTCCTCTGCATAATCAAAAAACCAGTAAAGTTTGTATAGGTACAATGAACATCAACGAGTATTTGCAGAAAACAATTTGGGAAAACTTAAAATTACGAAATTTTGTTCACCAAAATTCCATAAACAATAAAATATTTATGCCAATAGCTAGCACATTATCTGCAGCGTTGAAGTGCGAAATATTTAATGTTTTGAATATTTTCCTTTTCAAAGTCCAGATAGCCAGGTAAATTTATGGTCGAGCTTATTGGAATGACGCAAGTATGTCTTTCCTTTTTAAACCGTAAGTAACATTTAAAAATATTTCATTAATCTATCCTATAGTTTAGACTTAAAATTACGAAATTATACAAGCAACGCAATTCTTATGGTCTGATTGTGAAATATTTTCAAAATTCCTTCCGCCGCATAATCCAAAATCTATTAAAATATGTATAACAATGAACAGACACAAGTATTTACAGCAGATCTTTTGAAAGAACTTAAAATTCCAAATTTCATTCCTTCAAAAATATTTATGTTATCGATGACGTAAACATTATGGTGTGCTTCCGAAATTTATTAGGATATCATTCCACAACAACAAAAAAAACGGGTCAATTCGTTTACCAATGGGTAGCAAATAATACTGCATTTAAGTCCGAAATAAATTGTGTTTTGAATATTTACCTACTCAATATCCAGATAGCCAGGTAATTTATGGTCGAGCTCATTTGGAATGACGCAAGTCGGTCTTTCCTATTTAAACCGTAAGTAACATTTAATAATATTTCATATTTCCATCCTATAGTTTAGACTTAAAATTACGAAATTATACAAGCAATCCAATTCTTATTGTCTAATTCTGATATATTTTCAAAAATTCTTCCTCTGCATAATCAAAAATCTATTAAAATATGTATATCAATGGACAGCAACAAGTATTTACAGCAAATTTTTTGGAAAAACTTAAATTCCAAATTTCATTCCTTCAAAATATTTATGTTATCGATGACGTAAACATTATGGTGTGCTTGCGAAATTTATTAAGATATCATTCCACCACAAAAAAAAAAACGGGTCAATTCGTTTACCAATGGCCACTAAATAATACTGCATTTAAGTCTGAAATAAATTTATCTTTCGAATATTTTCCTACTCAATGTCCAGATAGCCAGGTAAATTTATGGTCGAGCTTATTTGGAATGACGCAAGTATGTCTTTCCTTTTTAAAACCGTAAGTAACATTTAAAAATATTTCATTAATCCATCCTATAGTTTAGACTTAAAATTACGAAATTATACAAGCAATCCAATTCTTATTGTCTGATTCTGATATTTTCAAAAATTCTTCCTCTGCATAATCAAAAACCAGTAAAGTTTGTATAGGTACAATGAACATCAACGAGTATTTGCAGAAAACAATTTGGGAAAACTTAAAATACGAAATTTTGTTCACCAAAAATTCCAAACAATAAAATATTTATGCCAATAGCTAGCAACAGTTATCTGCAGCGTTGAAGTGCGAAATATTTAATGTTTTGAATATTTTCCTTTTCAAAGTCCAGATAGCCAGGTAAATTTATGGTCGAGCTTATTTGGAATGACGCAAGTATGTCTTTCCTTTTTAAACCGTAAGTAACATTTAAAAATATTTCATAAATCTATCCCATAGTTTAGACTTAAAATTACGAAATTATACAAGCAATGCAATTCTTATGGTTTGATTGTGAAATATTTTCAAAAATCCTTCCACCGCATAATCCAAAATCTATTAAATATGTATATCAATGGACAGCAACAAGTATTTACGGCAGATTTTTTGGAATAAACTTAAAATTCCAAATTTCATTAATTCAAAAATATTTATGTTATCGATGACGAAAACATTATGGTGTGCTTCCGAAATTTATTAGGATATCATTCCACAACAACAAAAAAAAACGGGTCAATTCGTTTACCAATGGGTAGCAAAATAATACTGCATTTAAGTCCGAAAAAAATTGTGTTTTGAATATATTCCTACTCAATATCCAGATAGCCAGGTAAATTTATGGTCGAGCTCATTTGGAATGACGCAAGTCGGTCTTTCCTTTTTAAACCGTAAGTAACATTTAATAATATTTCATATTTCTATCCCATAGTTTAGACTTAAAATTACGAAATTATACAAGCAATGCAATTCTTATGGTTTGATTGTGAAATATTTTCAAAAATCCTTCCACCGCATAATCCAAAATCTATTAAAATATGTATATCAATGGACAGCAACAAGTATTTACAGCAATTTTTTGGAATAAACTTAAAATTCCAAATTTCATTCCTTCAAAAATATTTATGTTATCGATGACCTAAACATTATGGTGTGCTTGCGAAATTTATTAGGATATCATTCCAATACAACAAAAAAAAACGGGTCAATTTGTTTTCCAATGGGTAGCAAAATAATACTGCATTTAAGTCCGAAATAAATTTATCTTTCGAATATTTTCCTACTCAATGTCCAGATAGCCAGGTAAATTTATGTTCGAGCTTATTTGGAGTGACGCAAGTATGTCTTTCCTTTTTAAACCGTAAGTAACATTTAAAAATATTTCATAAATCTATCCTATAGTTTAGACTTAAAATTACGAAATTATACAAGCAATCCAATTCTTATGGTCTGATTCTGAAATATTTTCAAAAATTCTTCCTCTGCATAATCAAAAAACCAGTAAAGTTTGTATAGGTACAATGAACATCAACGAGTATTTGCAGAAAACAATTTGGGAAAACTTAAAATTACGAAATTTTGTTCACCAAAATTCCATAAACAATAAAATATTTATGCCAATAGCTAGCAACAGTTATCTGCAGCGTTGAAGTGCGAAATATTTAATGTTTTGAATATTTTCCTTTTCAAAGTCCAGATAGCCAGGTAAATTTATGGTCGAGCTTATTTGGAATGACGCAAGTATGTCTTTCCTTTTTAAACCGTAAGTAACATTTAAAAATATTTCATAAATCTATCCCATAGTTTAGACTTAAAATTACGAAATTATACAAGCAATGCAATTCTTATGGTTTGATTGTGAAATATTTTCAAAAATCCTTCCACCGCATAATCCAAAATCTATTAAAATATGTATATCAATGGACAGCAACAAGTATTTACGGCAGATTTTTTGGAATAAACTTAAAATTCCAAATTTCATTAATTCAAAAATATTTATGTTATCGATGACGAAAACATTATGGTGTGCTTCCGAAATTTATTAGGATATCATTCCACAACAACAAAAAAAAACGGGTCAATTCGTTTACCAATGGGTAGCAAAATAATACTGCATTTAAGTCCGAAATAAATTGTGTTTTGAATATTTTCCTACTCAATATCCAGATAGCCAGGTAAATTTATGGTCGAGCTCATTTGGAATGACGCAAGTCGGTCTTTCCTATTTAAACCGTAAGTAACATTTAATAATATTTCATATTTCCATCCTATAGTTTAGACTTAAAATTACGAAATTATACAAGCAATCCAATTCTTATTGTCTAATTCTGATATATTTTCAAAAATTCTTCCTCTGCATAATCAAAAATCTATTAAAATATGTATATCAATGGACAGCAACAAGTATTTACAGCAAATTTTTTGGAATAAACTTAAAATTCCAAATTTCATTCCTTCAAAAATATTTATGTTATCGATGACGTAAACATTATGGTGTGCTTGCGAAATTTATTAAGATATCATTCCACCACAAAAAAAAAAACGGGTCAATTCGTTTACCAATGGCCACTAAAATAATACTGCATTTAAGTCTGAAATAAATTTATCTTTCGAATATTTTCCTACTCAATGTCCAGATAGCCAGGTAAATTTATGGTCGAGCTTATTTGGAATGACGCAAGTATGTCTTTCCTTTTTAAACCGTAAGTAACATTTAAAAATATTTCATTAATCCATCCTATAGTTTAGACTTAAAATTACGAAATTATACAAGCAATCCAATTCTTATTGTCTGATTCTGATATATTTTCAAAAATTCTTCCTCTGCATAATCAAAAAACCAGTAAAGTTTGTATAGGTACAATGAACATCAACGAGTATTTGCAGAAAACAATTTGGGAAAACTTAAAATTACGAAATTTTGTTCACCAAAATTCCATAAACAATAAAATATTTATGCCAATAGCTAGCAACAGTTATCTGCAGCGTTGAAGTGCGAAATATTTAATGTTTTGAATATTTTCCTTTTCAAAGTCCAGATAGCCAGGTAAATTTATGGTCGAGCTTATTTGGAATGACGCAAGTATGTCTTTCCTTTTTAAACCGTAAGTAACATTTAAAAATATTTCATAAATCTATCCCATAGTTTAGACTTAAAATTACGAAATTATACAAGCAATGCAATTCTTATGGTTTGATTGTGAAATATTTTCAAAAATCCTTCCGCCGCATAATCCAAAATCTATTAAAATATGTATAACAATGGACAGCAACAAGTATTTACGGCAGATTTTTTGGAATAAACTTAAAATTCCAAATTTCATTAATTCAAAATATTTATGTTATCGATGACGAAAACATTATGGTGTGCTTCCGAAATTTATTAGGATATCATTCCACAACAACAAAAAAAAACGGGTCAATTCGTTTACCAATGGGTAGCAAAATAATACTGCATTTAAGTCCGAAATAAATTGTGTTTTGAATATTTTCCTACTCAATGTCCAGATAGCCAGGTAAATTTATGGTCGAGCTCATTTGGAATGACGCAAGTCGGTCTTTCCTTTTTAAACCGTAAGTAACATTTAATAATATTTCATATTTCCATCCTATAGTTTAGACTTAAAATTACGAAATTATACAAGCAATCCAATTCTTATTGTCTAATTCTGATATATTTTCAAAAATTCTTCCTCTGCATAATCAAAAATCTATTAAAATATGTATATCAATGGACAGCAACAAGTATTTACAGCAAATTTTTTGGAATAAACTTAAAATTCCAAATTTCATTCCTTCAAAAATATTTATGTTATCGATGACGTAAACATTATGGTGTGCTTGCGAAATTTATTAAGATATCATTCCACCACAAAAAAAAAAACGGGTCAATTCGTTTACCAATGGCCACTAAAATAATACTGCATTTAAGTCCGAAATAAATTTATCTTTCGAATATTTTCCTACTCAATGTCCAGATAGCCAGGTAAATTTATGGTCGAGCTTATTTGGAATGACGCAAGTATGTCTTTCCTTTTTAAACCGTAAGTAACATTTAAAAATATTTCATTAATCCATCCTATAGTTTAGACTTAAAATTACGAAATTATACAAGCAATCCAATTCTTATTGTCTGATTCTGATATATTTTCAAAAATTCTTCCTCTGCATAATCAAAAAACCAGTAAAATTTGTATAGGTACAATGAACATCAACGAGTATTTGCAGAAAACAATTTGGGAAAGCTTAAAATTACGAAATTTTGTTCACCAAAATTCCATAAACAAGTAAAATATTTATGCCAATAGCTAGCAACAGTTATCTGCAGCGTTGAAGTGCGAAATATTTAATGTTTTGAATATTTTCCTTTTCAAAGTCCAGATAGCCAGGTAAAGTTATGGTCGAGCTTATTTGGAATGACGCAAGTATGTCTTTCCTTTTTAAACCGTAAGTAACATTTAATAATATTTCATAAATCTATCCTTTTAGTTTAGACTTAAAATTACGAAATTATACAAGCAATCCAATTCTTATGGTCTGATTGTGAAATATTTTCCATAATTCTTTTACCGCATAATTCAAAATCTATTAAAATATGTATAACAATGAACAGCAAGAAGTATTTACAGCAGATCTTTTGGAATAAACTTAAAATTCCAAATTTCTTAAACATACAATTATGAATTTATAGAAGTACAGTAATTGTATGATTGTGAAATGTTTTCATAAATCCTTCTGCCGCATAATCCAAGTGACGGCTTGAACTTTTTGTCCTTGACTCGCTTTTTATTTTTTGACACCACCCATTTTAAACATATTTTGTTCACTTTTCTCCAATTATATGTTGTTAGTGCTTGAATAACCTTTAAAAATATGGTTCAAACTATCATTTTCAACTGTTGGACACTCACCCGCATTAATATATTTATGTATCTTTTGATTCAATTATACCTATTTCCTATGAGCCACCATTGACTTTTAATACTTGTCTTATCTATCGACATATAGACGAGCTATGTTAAATAAATTTGATAAATTTAAAACCATTTCAATCTGCTTCCTACTTTTGTTAATAATTATTCTTCTTTTCCTTCGCCTTCTGTCCCAACTATTTTGAGTCGGCCAATATATTTGTTAATTATTATTAACCAATGAAAATCTGGTCGGTACCTAATTGTTTCGGAATTTTGAATGGGTAAATTAAAGTAATTAATTTCAGTATTTACGACTAAAGACCAAGGCTGGGCAAGTTATTGGTTTTTTCAACTCCGTTAAGTTAATTTAATATGCACCAATAACAAAAAGTTAAAAGTTAAAAGTTAAAAGTTAATTTAACTGTAGGTTAACTCAGTTAAACCAAAAATTAATACACACTTTTTGTTAACTTTTTATTAAGTTCAAAATAAGTCAAATTGTTTTCACAACACTAGAGTACTTAATTTTTTCCGATCCAAAATTAAATTATGGACTGTATTTATACTTTATATAGTATTTCCATATAAGTTAAATTTGAACGGTATACATTTTTAACTTTATACATTTCACGGTAAATATTTTTTGACATGAAAACGAAATAGTCTGAAATATTTTAATATAATCAAACTAAAAACAAAATAAATTAACTTAACTTACTTCTTAAAATGAAAAATTAATTCGTTTATTCACGTTAGTTAATAAATAAATTTAGTAATTTACCAGTTGAGTAAATGAATAGCCAAAAGTAACTAGTGAATTTAAAAAGTTAAAATATAATGAACTTTTAAACTTAACTTTAACTTTTTAACTCTTTAATGCCTTGCCTTACTAAAGAACAAATAATTTCTACGAATTGACGAATATTATATTATAATATATTACATATAATATTGAGAATACGACAAGTTGAGTACCTATTCCTATTGCTTGATGGCGAGTGCTTGTGATGTGAGGATGGGCTTGTTGGGGTGGACATGTTATTTTATATTCCTAGCGAATCGAGAGAGAGCTGTCGGTTTTACAATGGTTATTCGCGTTTGTTTTTTTTATAAACATTTCACTCCGGGGAAGTAAAATAGTAGGTAGGTAAAAATGTTTTATGCAACACCACGCGTACGTAGAAAACAAAACACACGCCGTGTTTATAGTTTTTTTGGAATTTCTAAGTACGGTTAAAAAAATAAATCGCGAAAACTTACGGGAAAAGACGAATAAATGCAAGCAATTGCTGAATCACCCATATTTAACTGATATGTCACACGTTTTTTTATTGTACCTCGTGTACTGCAGCCGGGAATAGTTTCTTGAAAATTATAATAATTGTTGCATTCAAATTGTATACAATAATAATATTATATTAAGTACCACTTATTTTGCATCGAGGTAAACAGAGTGTAGTTCGTTTGGGAAACTATATGATTTTTTTTAACTTTTCGTTTTTCTGCAACTTTTATATAAACACATTTTTTTATCATTATTGTTTCATCATATTATTATAATCAGTTTATTTCTTCTTTAGCGTGGGCCTTGTTTTTGTTTAACATTAAGTTATCGAAGATAATTTTAATGCGTTTACGCAGTGAGTAGGTAGGCATATAATACTTAAATACTAGCAAGATATAATAAGATATTATTCAAATGTATTTTCTCATAAACTTTATCTTATGTTTTTATATTATATTTTATTGAAGTTTGAACTATTAAATTTGTTTTGTCTGGAAAATTCAAAGACCTTTATTTGTATTATAACTGATGATATTTTATAGTCAATATATGCACACACATGTGTACATATACATGGCACGTGGCTTTTATTTACACCACTCCTAACTTTTACTTAAAGGGCGAACTTTTTGCGTACACCATAAGTTAATATTTACAAAAAGTCTACTTACTGTATATAGATAACTCTTTACTATACAGCAGATTGTCTACCTACCTAAAGCAAATCGTGAAATTTCGATGAAAAAACTGCCGAAGCCCACTTTTTTTTTTACTTATAATTAACAACAAAATAAATTTCATATAAATTATGATTCTCACTAATTCAAAAATGTTGGCGTTCTAAGCTCACTCAAGCCCATCCTAAATTGCGCCCGCGTCTGATTAATAATAAATTTTGATTCGTTGTATACTATTATTGCATTTTGAGGGTTTATAATATTATAGTAAAATATACAGACTAATATGGTATAGATAAAAACAGCTTTCTAATACTGTTCGGTACCGACTCTGGCGGCGACAATGTCTATTCGTGTCATGGGTTTTCGCCGATAAGGCACAGAATGTTCTAGAAGAGAACCCCACCCCTTCCGCCGCCGTACCATGCAAAACCGGCTCTCGCCGCCGCAACAAAAGGCCTACCGCCTCGGGGCGTTAGTAATCAGTACCGTTCCGGACAGTTCGCGATCCGTGTCGGGTTTGTCGTCGTACGATGCGAATTGCGTCGACCACTATATTGTCGTCGTCGTCGTCGTTGCCGCGGTATAAGGTTTTATATAATATATTTACGTGCCGCGTTGCCGTCTAATAACAAATATAATATTCGTTATTAAGTTCGAGTCGGTTGTTAGCGGCATGTTGTTTTAGTGCACGTAAAGAACAACGAACGGGTCAGTGGCGATCGTTTACCTACCAAAGTACGTCGGACATTCGGGCAGCCATCAGCGTGTGGGTCGCGGGACCTGAGCGTGGCGAGCAGACGTCCGTGCGGTCCCCATTGCATATATATACGTATTCAGTCATATGGACATATTATGGAGTGTGGACAGTCGAGCGGTCGGCAGTAACCATTAACCGGTAACGCGATATCATAACTGATACGCGGTTAATTTATTTGTATTATCAAATTATCACTAGTATCGATATTATATTGTTTCGATTGATATTATATCAGCATTTTGTATTATAGCCTCTATGGCACTTATTATGTTATTAGAATTTTTACGGCATTAGTATTATTTAATTATTATTTTCGGTTGACGAGTGGTTAGTCACCTTTATATTATATAGTAGGTGGGCGCCTACATCCCTATTTTCATGTGTGATTATTATCATTATTATTTGAAAATATTATCCATGTCTGTTTTGTTGTGTGATGTACTATTATAATACAGTCCACTTGATATTATTACCAATCCAAATTTGTTGATTATTATTATTGTTAGAATCCTATTAGTTTATATGACACATATTATTAAAATAAATTACACGACATAACAAATACGTTCGATAGAAATAATGTTTGTTCATCAATCATTAACGAGGTTTTGATATTTTTCCGTGAAAAATAAAACTTCAACACTCCTTGTAATCTTTTATGCTATACAAAAGTACGATTTCACACTCATCGAATAGTTATTTTAGTTATTTTACAATAGTCTATTGGCACTAGTTTATTATTGGTATAGATACTTAGCCATTAATATTTATATAACGATTTCGTTGTCGGATATCTACAAGGAAAACGTGACACACGCATAAGTTTTCTCCGTCTTACAAGTGTACGACATATCAAATTTTATACGCTCAGCAGATCATGTTTAGCCCCGTTATATTAAAATTAGAGTGAATTGACCTATTATAAAATTTAAAGCAGGTCTTGAAACCGATTGAAATAATTTCGGTTTCGGTTTCAATTTTGTATACCGGTTTTGAAATTTTACGATTTCGGTTTCAACTTAGCAATACCGGAATTAAGAAATTCTGCTTTCGGTTTCGGTTTTGTATACCGGTTTCCAATTTTCTTTTGCGAATATTAAAATGGTTATCAACATTTTAATCATGATCTCAATTTTATTATGAGTATTAATTATGCGTGTTAATGGTATTTACATATTTAAAAACATTTAATTTAAAAAAAAAATAACGATTTCCAATTTTTTTCGGTTTCGTTTTTGATTACGGTTTCGGTTTCGGTTTTAAAATGGTTTATATAGGTTTCTGAAATCGGTTTTGAAAACGGTTTCAAGCCCTGATTTAAAGGTAAGAATATTATCTAGACTCTAAAGCATCTCATCGGCTTTTTGTTATATTTTAATTTTAAAGTGAATTATGAGTATTTTAAAATTGTAAATTGTTTGTACATCTCTTAATAACGGATGCCCTAGATAATATTCTTTCCTTTAAATTGTATAAGAGGTCAATTCACTCTAATTTTAAAATTAACAGGGCTAAACGTGATCTGCTGAGCGTAAAATTTGATATGTCGTACGCGTGTATGACGGATACAACATAATATGCGGGTGCGACGTCTTCTTAAATATTATTTTCTATTTGTATAAAGATCGATAAGTAACGGAAGGATTAAACAAGGTGTTGAAACTCCGACCAAATCCATCAACGCAGATACGTCAGCATATCGTTATCGGATGTGGGTCGAAAGTGTGATTGGATATCACTGATTTATCCAAAGTCCAGTCGGCATAATATGGTGTGCGCATATTGTTTAGTCTTCAGGGAGATCAGAGGATATTGAAAACATATTTACCTAAACCTATTAAGATGAGTGATTCTTATATTGACAGTTTCATTAATCGGGACAGAAGGTCGGTTCTGTATTTAATTTACAAGGGTGTAAAATCTAATGGAGCGTATATAATCGATTTTGAATGATTCCGGTTCATCGAGTTTATTATGATTGTTTTGAATTTTGTTGATTTTTTTGGAAAAAAAATTAAAATAAGTGCATGATAATATTATTATAACATATTTTTTCAATGTCTAAAATATATAACACTGAAACACATAATTTTTATGTAAGATTAATGTATTAATGTTTGTGAATTGATTATACTCATCGCGGGTTAAAAAGTACGAAAACTTTAAATACAAAATTAAATCGTTCTTGTTTTTGTGACATAATTGCCTACGATGGTGTTGATATTATATGAAAATACAATATATACTTGCTATATGTATATTAAGGTTATATGATTTTTAAGTTTTATCGTTGGAGCTTCATGGTTATAACGATAGCGTATCATCAAAATATTTATTGCATGACGTGCCTACAGTTATGCAATAAGTCAGTTTAAAAATTACATAGTTTTATGAAAAATAATAATCATTAGAAATAACTAAAGCCGATAGGACGATAATATCTATACTATAGAGGTTAGGTCCGTACGCCATTGATGGAACAAGGGTTAAATGTACTAATTTTAAATTTATAGTTAAAACTTATGAGTTATAAATATAAGGCCCAGATGTTTATACACTAAATACTGTAGAATATGCACGTCATTTTTATACAAAGAATAATTAAAAAATATCCATAAAATATAAACAACATGCATTATGCATATCAGATTTATGCGAAAAATAATGTTTAAAAATGGCATAAACAATGTACAGTTGTTGTGAGATAAATATTGTTGGTTATTTATTTAAAATGAAACAATTTAAATGGCATTAATCGCAAGTGATAAACGTAGTAGCTATCTTTTAAAATATTCATAAAATGATAAATTTATGAGCCGATTGTTTGATTATACAATATCTAAATTATTATTTTTTTAATATTTATAAAATGAGCAAATGTTATGCAATTATCTAGAAAGCTCGAATATATTATATTTTATACTTTGTATAATTTATATGTTTTACTAAAATATGAAAAACAAATAAATGATAGAATCTATTCAATCTACGCATATTTAATCAGAACTATTTTAAGTCAAGTGTAGAATAATAATAATAAGGATTTAACCTATACAATTAGGGGTTCTACTTATATCTATGATTATTTGGGGATCAAGGAATTGGGATTATTTATTGATACGATGGATGAAAATATCATCTGTAAGTCACGAACGATAAAAATTGTTGGAGAGAGAATATGATGGTAAGTTCTTCTACATAATATGAATTTGTTGTAGTCGATCAACAATTTCTGTTTTTTGCTTTGCACACAAGATTAACGTTTTAACAAAAACAAAAGGTCTACAAGTATCGAGTGAAGGACCGAAATAATTTTAAAAAGTTTAAGAACTTTGTGCTGCTCCCAAATCTTATCTTAGTGTAACGTACAGTTTTGTTGGTTTTATATCATCCAAACAATAGTAGGTATTGACTATTGACTTTATTCTCATCAGAAAACTCACAAGTGATAAAAAAGATGATGCAATTAACGACTGTATATAGTTTCCACTGTAAAAATAAATTGCTTTTTAATACTTTAATTTTCCAGAAGAAATATGAAAACCCAACATAATCATAGTATTAATTATCAAAACAAAACCATATGATATTATAATAGTTTGAGCTACTGTTGAAACCAATGAAAATCATACGCAATTAGATTGAAAAAAATATTAAAATATAATTAAAATACATTTTGTTTCTAATTAATAATATTGAAGTTCGATATAGCGATGTACCTATATTGCCTATATGTAACGCCGTCACAACAGTCAACAATGACAGTGTCACCGGTGTGTTAATATTTTATATGGTATTCTTACTCCGAAAAACCTCACTGAAATAAACTAATAATTAGTTTCTCCAGGACACAATAGACCAGAGTATAGTAAATGTTAGTAAGTAAGACTAAACAATTTCAGCAGAATAATATATCTAGGTGATTAGTGATTATATCTACCCAACAAATTTGAAAAATTCTCAATGTTGATGTCTGTGAATTTTTTTATTATACTTAGTCTATAATATACCTATTATGTAAAAAATAAAAGTTTTAATATCATAAGAACATAATAGCTTCCAGATTAAAAAACAACATTATGAGATTAATGTTTTTAAAATGTTAATAATGTCATATGCATAAGGTGATAAAACATCAAATTCATGTGCAGTGTTGGGTATGTTACCAAATGACGTACGATCGACAAGACTCAAATTGGAGTCGGAAGGGCGTGAAGCCGATTATAGTAACTCAAGCTACTGATATAAAAATTGAAAAATCTCGATAAATACTAGAATTCAGGAGACTAAAATACAGTTAAGACCCATTCATGCTGCGTTCTGCTTTGTCTTCGTGAGTAGCGAGACAAGCCGCAACGGGGTTTCAATCTTATTTATAACGATATGATATAGATTAAACATTTTTGGCCAATTCGGACGTAACGCCGATAATGTTTAATCTCCAGTTTTTGTGTATGGTCTCTAAAGTACTTTATCTATTATAACTATTTTATCACAATAAGCCTAGGCTTAGAGTTCTAAAATATACAAACAGACAGGTCTGCGACTTTGTAACATTTAATTTAATTTAATTGTTATCTTGAACCAATGATTATTGTATTAGTACTCATAATTTATTATTGTCCAGTATTAGTAGTATTATAATATATAGTTGTAATAATATCACTATTATATTGTTCATGAGATCAGATTAACATTTAATGAATAAATCACCCATTATAATATAACAATACGTTTGATTGTTGATGTGTTGATATAATTTGTATTCTGTCAGTATAATATATTATTTAATATATCGTTGAACTATAATCGAAAATAAATAATATATTTACAAAAGATAACGATTACAAAAATAAATAGTTGCAATTCGTTAGGTTAGATGCAATTTGTAATTAGATTAAATCAATCCGTATATGAAATCAGACAGAATCTATTAAGGGAAGCATTTAATGATCACTTCCTATCGAGTTGAACTTCGCTTTGATTTGGGATGGGGTCGTCGTCGTCGTCGTTGCTGTCGTTTAACCGTTGTCTGAAAACTTTGTACTTGTAATTATAACTCAAATAAGCCAATAATAACGTGTCTGCCAGCATGAGTCCGGAGAAAAATAGATATTCATGTACCTAAAATACGTATAGTTTATAATTATATACAGCAAGGTAAAAAATACTTTTTAAAAGTATTCAAGTACGTATTTCAAAAATTGTTTAAGACACGTATTTGCATACTCGGTAAAAAAAGTATTTGAGTACAAATATAAATATTTACAAAAAGTGTTTTTAGATACTGTCAATTTTTTTTTTTTAATTTTTTGTTCGCTTTTAAACCAACTGAACCGATTTTCTAAATATCTTACAATAATATTGTATGGACATTTTACACCGTATAATTGGGTTTATCATAATTTTATCGTGTATAGAAAATGTTAATACAAACATTCAGTGGAATTTTCAAGTATCTAGTCATACATTTTTTAATTACAACAAAATAAGAAAATCGTTACATGAGATTTTGAGTGAATATCAAATGTTGTAAAAATATGAATTTCAAACGCTCATGAAAATTTAATTTGACTTTCTTGTAGACTTTTTTTTTTTTGATAAAGGTAGACAAACTTATGGATAATTTTGTATTACATTTTCAAATCTTAGATTTAAAAAGAAAAATTTTTATGAATTCTCAACTCAAAAAAGTTTGCTAATTTTTGTGATGTTTCCGTATTTTGTTAAGATTTGAACTTTAAATGCTTATAAATAAAAACTGTGACTAAGGATTTTTAATTTTTTTTATCTGACTTTGAAATAATAACCCAGGATCCTTCTATTAAATTTTCAAGCTTTTTTAACCAACAAATAAAATTTTATTGATATTAATAGAAAATAAAACTAAAAAAATTGAAAACTAACCATGTCCGTAAACAGCTCAAAAAGTGTCAAATTGTTTTCAAAATTTGAATATGTTAATATTTAATAATAATTTTTATATTTTTTTTTATAATATTATAAAATGCTAATATAAACATCCAGTGAAATTTTCAAGTATCTACGGTCATTTGTTTTTGAGTTGCACCAAAAACCAAAATCGATTTTCTCGAAAACAGATTTTGCGTAAAAAATCCCGTTTTTCCTTAATTTTTCTTTTGTTTTTCACGGCGCTTTTGAAAACTACTGGAAATTTTTACTTTTTACCCCCCAAAGTACCAACTAGATTCACTTTCCCATCAGAAAAGTTACTATTGAAGAAAATCCAACCACTTTTACTGTCCAAAAAGGTGATGACAGACACAAAGAAAAACACACATCATTGTAAAATCAATACATTCATCGCTTCGCTCAGAATCTAAAATTAACAATAGGTTTAAAAAAATAATATTATATACCACTATCTATAGGTAGTTATATTTTATTAACACGTTGAGTGCCACGATGTTTATAATGGGTGTATAGTGAGTTTCCGCGCCAAAACTGAGTCGCACCGCCTAGGTAATTAACACCAGGTTAAAAGAAAACATAATAACTTGTAACACATTGGTGACTGTCAACAGACATTTTGTTCACTGGAATAATAACACGACATAAAGATTAAAGCATGTTCGTATTTAGTTAGGGAATTTAATTTCCAGTAATAAAAAATTTTTTACTCCATATATCATATACCACTACCTATAGGTAGTTATATTTTATTAAACAATAAAACATAACGATAGCCCTTCATTCAGTCCAAAAAAAAAAAGTAAAAACCAGCCGCTCCAGATCCAACTCAACTAAATCAAATGACGACAACATAATCAACAAAATGCTAAAGCTAGCTGTTGCTTTCTTCGATGATATAGTGAGAACACCTCAATCACACTGGACCAATTAAAATACTTCTGGAAAATTTTAGAAACCCCAATATTAATATCCACACATTATGCACTGATATTAATTCTAACATTCCGGACACGCTCAAATTAATGGATAAAATACGACCATTAATTACAGATCGTGCAATGAAAACATGAATAACTACAGCAACTAACCAATTGTTTAAAACCTTTCTTCCTCAACCAACTCAATCAAATCAATAGAAGCATTTCCCTTTTTCTGCATCACCCATATACTATCGTAAATAATAAATTCTTTAATACATTATTGCATCAAAATGTCCTTAATACTCCAATGGAACCTGAATGGGTTTTTCAAAAAACTCGACGAATTAAAAATTATCATATCAAAAATCCAACCAGACATAATATGTTTGTAAGAAACGAACTTTAAATATAATACCACAAAAAAACCACCAAACTACACAGGATACAGTAAATACCGAATTGATGGAGCAAGGGCAAGTGGTGGAGTCTTTATACATACAATGTCACCTACTCTTATTGTTAATGCTGTACCTTTTTAAAAAATACTGTTTAAACTTTGAATACTGTAATTTAACCCTAATTGTAACTAAAATCCATAGCTACCGAGTTTATTTGATCACTAAAAAAAAAAAAAAATACAAACCATATAAAGATGAAAAATTAAAGAAATGTTTCAATATTTGTTTTTCAATATATTATATACCACTACCTATAGGTAGTTATATTTTATTAAACAATAAAACATAACAATAGCCCTTCATTCAGCCCAAAAAAAAAAGTAAAAACCAGCCGCTCCAGATCCAACTCAGCTAAATCTAATGGCGACAACAAAATCAACAAAATGCTAAAGCTAACTGTTGCTTTCTTCGATGATAAAGTGAGAACACAGTTTTAATCTATGGTTCTGAATTATGATTAATATTTTTGTTTGAGTAAAAGTGAAAAATGTATTAACTAATCTCCTTCCCACCAAAATATTTTTTGTCTACATGCTTATTTGATATTATTTTGAATTATTATTGTGCATACACGGTGGTCAAAGAAACTAAAATCAGTGGAGGAAGGATTTTAAACTTAGTATAAAAGCTCTGGGTTTTGTTTTTAATCGCTCTGACACTGCACCGTAAAAATGTATCACTCCCCTCCTCCCATTTTCATTTCGTACCGTTTTTGTAATCTTTGCAAATGGTTTTTAGTCTAATTTAATTTCAAAAAATTAACACCAGGTTAAAAGAAAACATAATAACTTGTAACACATTGGTGACTGTCAACAGACATTTTGTTCACTGGAATAATAACACGACATAAAGATTAAAGCATGTTCGTATTTAGTTAGGGAATTTAATTTCCAGTAATAAAAAATTTTTTACTCCATATATCATATACCACTACCTATAGGTAGTTATATTTTATTAAACAATAAAACATAACAATAGCCCTTCGTTCAGCCCAAAAAAAAAAAGTAAAATCTAGCCGCTCCAGATCCAACTCAGCTAAATCTAATGACGACAACAAAATCAACAAAATGCTAAAGCTAACTGTTGATTTCTTCGATGATAAAGTGAGAACACCTCAACCACACTGGACCAATTAAAATACTTTTTGGAAAATTATAGAAACCCCAATATTAATATCCACACACTATGCGCCGATATTAATTCAAACATTCCGGACACGCTCAATTTAATGGATAAAATACGACCATTAATTACAGATCGTGCAATGAAAACAAGAATAACTACAGCAACTAACCTATTGTTTAAAACCTTCCTACCTCAACCAACTTAATCAAATCAATAGAAGCATTTCCCTTTTTCTGCATCACCCATATACTATCGTAAATAATAAATTCTTTAATACATTATTGCATCAAAATGTCTTTAATACTCCAATGGAACCTAAACGGGTTCTTCAGAAAAATCAGAAAAATCAAAAAACACACATAATTGTAAAATCAATACATTCATCGCTTCGCTCAGAATCTAAAAGAAACTATACAAACTAAAAAGAATTAGTTTGTGAAAATTAGTATATTATGATTTTAAATACAAATAGTCTAAGAAAGTATTTAGAATTCTTTGTCCCTATTGAACTTTTTTAAAAAAAATTTAAATATTTCCAATAAAATACTTTTACTCGAGTAGGTACTTCAAAAGACCGCATTAGTGCATTAATATTTAAGACAAAAAATGCACGTACATGTCCCCCACCCCTACTCATTTTCATTTTCAACTTTTCCGTAAGTGGTGGCAGGAATCGGTATGAATTGAGCACTAAATATTGGCGTAGAAAAAAGTTGAAAAAGTCAATTTCTGACCATGGGTGGGGCGGGGGACACAAGTCCCCAGCCCTACCCATAGTTTTTTGGTTTTTGCGCGGGTGGTAATTGAGCAGGAATACTGGAAGTGGTGGCAGGAATTGAGCACTAAATATTGGCGTCAGAAAAAGTTGAAAAATGAGAATGGGTGGAAGTGGGGACATGTACGTGAAAAAATCGTCATCGTCGACAAGATAGAATATAATAATCTCACTTGTTTATGAAAGGACAAAGCCGAAACAACGACGACCACTAGATTTCCGATCGACTGAGTCATCGAGTAACAGGCCGATATGAACGATTTTATCCTGGGCGGCGCCTGCGTGAATAAGAATAAATCATTGTTATTATTATTATTATTATTAGTGATGCAGACAATGAGATATTTTTTTTTGTCGTGCGAGTTAAACCGACGATATTTTTTCGTTTCAACTGTGCATCTTAACGGCAATTTTAGATCGAGCACGTGCATTATTATTAACGTTATAAAAACGGAGATCATCTTCGTATATGGATATATAATATATATCTTGGTCGACATATATATATGAGCCTTTTTTTATGATGTTATTATTATATTGCACGTGCGTCGGTCCAATTATGAACGGATGGATGGGAAGGAATTATTGCTTGCACGTGTCGACTTACTTCGGTAAACGAAAATTCAATCGTCGTGGCGATAAAAATCACGTCCGCGACAATCATACACAAGTACTGCGGTGTCTGCCATAAAATGTGCAAGTAGTTGCCTTTGTCCGTAGCGTACAATTTCGATTCCTATAAATGCCTCGACCGTGATGAAACAATTACGATAGTGATTTGCCCCCAATAATTATTATAGTTTTATCGTAGTTATTATGTATTTATAATATATTATGGTTTTACCAGGCCGTAGCTGCCGCCGTCTTTGCGTCGTATGACGAGTGTATATATCGTCGCTGGCATGAGATTTATATTCGACGAGATCTGTCCTTCGCCGTATACCAAATTATAGCTAAAAAAATTTAAATTAAATAAATTAGGTTTTTGGTCGTTTGAAATGGCCTACAGTCCAAAATCCGAACTCAGTCTTACAAAGATACTTTTAAAAAGTATTCAAATACAGATACAATACAGTATTTTGAAGAGAATTTGAGTATAAATGCGAATACACTATTTATAAATACTTTCAAATCTTTTTTTTTAACTTTTAAAATACATTTTGAACCAATTTTAATATTTTGTGTTACTTTTATAGAGCATTTTACAGCATATAATTTAGTGGAACTTTAAAACTCACAACTGTTTTCTTTGTCTAAGTATTTGATTTTCGGTTGAGTATAATATCACAGTAAAACAAAATATGCAAATACATTATATTCACAATTTTAATTTTTTTTTACGTGATCAAAATTAAAATAAAAACATATAAACTAAAAATAATTATTAAAGTTTTTGAAAATTAGTATTTGATTTTGAATTCAGATATTTTGAGGATGTATTTACAGGTATTTGAATACTTTTGCTAAAGTACTTAACAACCTTGCGAGGTCTGCTAATACTTGCAGCACTGGTGCACTACGCGTCTATGCCCACGTGAATAATGGTTAACGCTTACTTTCCGATAGCCACCTGTATGAAATTTTCTTTTGCAAACGAAGATATATTGTACGATATATGATTTTTTCCGGTGGTCACGAGCGCAAGAGATCCGTTCTTCTCGATATCATCGCCAATTATGATTCTAAATAAAAAAGGAATAAAATAATTTATCGGCCGTTGAATAGACAAGCTATATATCATTAAGTATTGTATGAATATATTCCATACCTTAAACTCGGATGGCCATTTTTAGGCTTTAAGAAATCGTCGTAATGATCGATACGTCGTAATTTTACTTCTTTATTTATACTGTTGGACGTTAGAAAATATGAGATTGACTAGAAAACCGAAAATAAATACACTTTTATTGTGCAAGACTATACACCCTCATCATAATATTGATTGTTGCAATACATTTTAAAAGTCAGACAATATAACATCCCGGTCTGTGAAATTAGTTGTTTAATGTACTGAAAAACGTACAAAACTAATTTCGCGATTCTTAGCTGTTGCTTAAATAACTTTGATATTAAGCGTAATTTAATACGTAACCAACCAAATTCCATCTGCATAAGAAATATCCCAAAAATCTTGATGAGGAACAATCCGAAATTTTAAAGAAAAAAATTATAAAAACTACTATTGGCTAAATTTTAATTAAATTAAATTAAGTTTTTAGTTTCGGGTTTGGAGTGGAAATTTAATCAAGTCCTGTACTTAAATAGGGTATAATAATATTATTTTGTTATTGCTATGCAAAATAAACTATTTAAAAAAAACATATTATTCATCGTATTCCGTGTTTAAAAATGTTTTTCATAAATACAATAAAAATTAAAAGAATTCTGTTTATAATAATTTAAATAATATGATATTGTGGTTGGTTGCAGATACACAAAATTTATTGATTTGAACTGTCAATCAATTTAATCAAACTAAAATATCAGACAGGCTCAAATCTTTTAATGCAGAACAATGTAAATAGTTGCAAACTTGTACCGTTAACTTCATAGATATAAACATCGAACGAGCGTATAATATTATTATTATGGAGATATTTTAAAAAACTTTGGACGATCGCTCAGCAAAAAGTTGACACAAAATGGTCTTGAATATAAATTGGTGTTTAGTTTTATCCAAGCAAATTATATACATATAACTATTATAAAAATATAAATTATAAAAACAATATAGAAGCGAACAGACAATATCGATATAATATTAAATTATATTCTAACCTCTCCTCTGGATACGTCCACTTAGTGTCCAGATTGTCGTAGTTTACGTACGCATCACACGATTCGTTCAATTTCAGCTTTATGTTGATGACGCCTTCGTCAGAATTTGGAGTGTACTTGAATTTGGCCGAGCCCAGCGGATCGATATCGTTGTTGCCCACCAACTGCATTGACGAACTTAACACACGAGCGTTACAATCGAAGCCGTTATAGATAACGAACTGTCCTTCGGCAGTCGGTATCACAGTGCTGTCGCCCTTGAATGATAATCGGTACAAAGTAACAACATTATTATTATAATTTATCTGGATATTCGTTACTGTCAAGTTTCGGTATTTCAAATTCTCAATGGGCGGGAAAAAATATTTGAGGTATCGAGGATTTCGAGTATTTACAGCCGAGGTTTGACTGTATTTATAATATTATTATTATTATTAAAGTGAATACTTCATAGGCGACAGCAGGCCTTATTGCGCTATGTCAAATGCTCGCGTTATTGACGCTCGTTAACAACCGTTATCGGCGTAACTGTTTTGCCATATTTTCGTAATATTATATTAGGATTTTGACTGCCATGCTCATAGACAACGATGGATACATGGATGGTACGTACCAACTACCAATAAGTACCATGTATTTAAGTGTGATCGAAGACCATACTAGTTACCAAAGTGGTTACATAATATTATTAAAGTGCCGAGTGCGGTATCATAACTTACCGTCAATAGTGAAACTACGATACAAACATTAATATAATACTATTGTTTTTATTTTAATAATAAATTAAACACGTTGACAAAATAATAGGTAATTACAATGGTCAAAAATCCTGTGAGTGTCAGTACACATAGTAAATGCTTAAATGAATATTTAACTTTGATTGGATTTATTAAAAAATAATTTACGTTTGTTTCTGAATATCGTTTAGTGCAGTGACGAATACGTAAACGAAATAAGAGGGGCGGACAGTGTCTGGTGCTTTGTATTATAAACATTCTGTGGCTCTGACAAAGAGGTGGGCTCCGGTAGTTCGCAGTTAGTGCTACGCGTAATCAGGTGTACTGTAGAAATTACTAATTACAATATTTGTACGGTCAAATACGACAAGTATGGTATTCGGTAACAACGTCAAAATATATATTATTAAAATATGTTAAGTTTGTATTTTATCGATCAATTAAACTATTTCCGTATTTATTCTCGCGTGCGAAAGGAGCAACAGGTATATAATACGGAACCGCAGCGGCGGTGTTACGATTATAATTTGCAGGTGATCAGTAGTACTCACGATTATTTTATACTGAAGAACAGCGGTGAGTAGAAAGGCAAGCGTAGCCATGGAAGTGCTGAAAATGAGCTTTTGCAACGGTCGTCGGATGCCGAACTTCGCCAGGAACGGGTACAGGAAGCGGTCGAACGACAGGAACAACAGGAGCGCGAGGAGTGGGTGAATGGTTTGCATCTGGTCGGGTTTGATCTCCCAACCGATGCCGTCCAACTTGCCGTCCATCAACGTCGCTTGTAACGTCCACCGCGAGCCCTGCGTGTCGAATACCGAAAACACAACCACGGTATCAATCGTACCGGACACACATCATATTCGTGTACGGAAATCTGCGGCTCACCTGTTGTTCGTAGAGCGCCCAAAATACCGGATAAGCGATGAACGTGTATAGAACTTCCAGCGCCGCCTTTGAGTCGGACACCTCTGTTTTCGAGTACTTGTTGCCGGCGACATTCAGCCAATGATCCTCGTTGGGAGACGACGAAAAGATATTTTTGCGAACACCGTACTTACCAATAGCATAAACAATATTATTAATACAGTGTCGATACGAGCGTGTTGAGGTACTGAAACGGCGCGCACACAATGTATAGATTATATATACTTACAAATATGCAACCAAAAGTCTTGAAGATCACATGATTCTCCGGTTTCCTTTTCACGTACAGATTTCTTCCGACAATAAAAACAACTGAAATGTTTAGAAATGTATTGTTAATTATAATATTACATAATATTAATATTTCAAAATTAAAAAAATATCTAAAAATGTAGTACTTATATCAACACAGCGAAAAGGTGGTGTGTATAATATCAATAGTTATCATAATAAATTACCTATGGCCGTTATCATGAGCAGTGATAGTAAGCCGAACGCCAGCGGAAAACACGTGTCCCTACCAAAGCACTGTGCGCTTTTCCGTAGCTCGGGTGCCAAAAACGTTGATATCAACGATCCAACGTAAATGGCTAATACGAATCTACTGAAAAATCGGGAAAGTTGATCTTGTTGCTCCGGCAATTGGAATTGATCACCGCCAAACGTGTAAACGCACGGTTTTATGCCACCTGTTCCCAACGCAATACATATGAGACCGACGATGGCAATGAATCTATAAATCAATCAGTCGCCGTATTATTGTCATTGAATTTTAAATGGATTTTCGCAAAGAAAATTTAGTATCAGTAACCTTTGAGTGTATTCACGCTCGTCGGTCGTCATCACAATACAGGGTGATTTTTTTATCGTGAACCAGTTAATATCTCGGGAAGTATCAGGAGTTTTAAAATTATTTTTTTTAATATGCTCAAATTGGTTAAAAATAGTTGTTTTTGTGCAAACAACCTTGTAAAATATACTACAGTCTACAAGTCTTTAAAAAGTTGTATCAAATAGGTACCAACTATTTGTTTAAAACACTCGAAGTTCTTTTATTTGCAACAAGTTATATACTCTTAATACAATAGGATTATGACTGCCATTTTAGACTTGCAGAATTTTGGTCCATGCAAGAGGTTTAAATGAGTTCAATCGTCCTCTACATTGTATTGGTTTCTATATTTATTACAGTATTAAATGCGACCAATGGTTAAACAAATTAGTAGAAAATAATTATAAGGCATTCATAAGCCTTCAAAATAGTTGCTTTTGTATAAATAACCTTGTAAAATATTACTGCATTAAAGTTTTAAAGTCAAAAAGTTATAAATTCTATAGTTTTATTAACAAAAACCAACAAAAAACCATACATGCAAATATTTATTAAGTAAATTATTTAATTCTATGAAATGATTACTCATGAGTCAAAATAATGTTAAATACATTTAACAAAATAGCAAATCTAGATATAAGTATCTAAAATATTCTGGTTTGTTCCAATTTTTCATTTCAATATCAATATGGAGAACGATTTAATAAAAAAAATGATGTCACATTTAAAAATTTAGGAAATTAAGAATACACATAGAATTGTGATGAAAAAGCTAATTGTAAATTTGAAATCCTATTTAGGTACAAATGAACAATGACTTTTAGATAAACTGAAGCATAATTTTATTTATAATAATGACGATTATGGAATTTAAAAATGTCTAATTCAAAATGATTCAATGTGTCTAGATGTCAAAAATTTTAAAATGTTTTAATTCTTCATAAATTATTACTCATGAGTCACGAATCAGGAATTAAAGTAAATACATTAGCAAATCTAGATATTTAGGTGCTGAAATATGCTGAATTATTTCACTTTACGTTAAAGTAAAAATATATCATCAGACATCACAATGACACGATATGAATAATATGGAGAATATAGTTAATAAAAAAAAATAATATCACGTTTGAAATCTTAGGAACAATTACTTTTAGAGAAATAAAAAATTGCTTTTTCATAATAATTTACCATACATAACAATAAACTTTTTTCGTAAGCTGTTTGAAAAAAATAGACTATATCTAATAACAGTTATAATTTAAATCAATGGGCTAAATAAAAATTAAATAATCAATGAATACATATTGAATTATTGATGAAAAAGCTATTTTGAAATCCTAAATAGGCACAAAATGTACCTACAATGACTTGCAATTGAAGAATATGAATCGTCTCCAGTAAAATTAATAAGTAGGTAATAAATAATAATAATAATAATATATTAATATAAGTATGTATAATAATTAATAAGTAGTTCTTAGTGGCCATTAAAAATCTCACAAGGTATAAATTTACATTTCAAGAATTTAAGAAAAATGTTAATTCTTTAGATTTAAAATTTACATTTAATAAGATTACTAATTGAAGTTTAAAGAATTATTGTTCTCAAAAGTCAAAACTACCAATAAATATAATATAAATCAATCTCTTATCTAGTGGTATAAAAATGTATATTGTTTAATGTAAAGGTAATCAATAAATGTATTAACATTACCACTCAGAATATAAAACTAGATCAAGTATACTATATTCACATACCAACTACCGATATAATCATATTTGATTTTTGTATTCAGTGGCATATTTTATTATTTAGCACCTTTTTCGGCCAGAACGTAAAAGATTTATAGCATGTACTGTAAGAATTACAGGTCATGAATGAAAGAAATTTTTCACTCAGAGAAAAAACAAAAATACAATAATAGGTACATACTATTAAGCTTTCGATATGTATCATGCGTTAGTAAATTGTTTAACTATCATAATTAAATATGACATTGAAGGCATCAACAAATTGATAAATAATTAAACAATAAATAACATTCTCAAATTTTAAATAATGATAGTAATGAATAAAAATATAATTTTTCTATGAGATATAAAGTATCTTTTAAGTCTTGTGTAAATATTTAAATATACCAAATTATCGAAATTACATTTTCTGATGAATTATTTTAAAATTCCTATTACTTCCTGAGATATTAACTGGTTCACGATAAAAAAATCACCCTGTATATACCTAATATTTAATAATGATTGCATAACATTAATAAAATAGTATCAAAAATTCTGTTTTTAATCACACACTATTGAGTACGTGACACGTAAACAATAATAAAATATATCTATAGGTATAATTACATACACCGCTGTAGTATCGAAGTAGATCACTCGCTTCGCATAATTTTCAATTTTTTTTATTTACCTTACACCGATTATCATTATATTATCTACTTAATTTGAATGTTTATATGTTTCGCCCTATGAACAATTTTAAATTAGGTATAGTATTTTTTAGTTTAGTTTTTATGAAAAAAATATTAGTATATTATAAAAAAATATTTAAAACCTCTATATCCATCTAATTTTTAAATAGGTTAGAATACGTCATGACGAGGGGAGTTTGATATTTGTCTGTTATTGTTCCACCACCGAACTGAGTCAGTAAAAAAAGACCAAGGAATAAAGAAGAAAAATTTAAAAACTTGTGTCGGTACCTATATTTAATATAATTTTTAGAAATATTGAAATATTTCATATTTCTTTAATATTTAATCCTTCATCTTTATATGGTTTGTAATGATTTTATTAATTAATAAAATATAACTACTTATAAGTAGTGGTATATAATATATAATATGGAATAAAATAACTTTTTATTGCTGGAAATTAAATTTTTTATCTATGTAGACGTTTTCATATACGTTCATGCTTTTATCTTTATGTCGAGTGAACAAAGTTTAGTCTGCTGAAGATTACCAATGTGTTAATATGTGTTACAAATTATTATTTTTTTTTAACCTGGTGGTAATTTTTAGAAATTAAATTAGACTAATAACATTATCCAAAGATTACAAAAACGTTAAAATGCTTTTAACTGCGCTATCACATGCAATACGATATCATTAGTTAAATATTTCATACCAGTGTAGCTAGTGATTAATAATTACAATTTGATGTCATTATTTTTTTTTTATCATAATACATAAATAAATTTTGAAATTGTCATTCTTTTTTCCTTGGTTTTTTTTGCCAAATACGCATATAACTGTACAAAATTATCGCACTACCTTTAGTCAGAAGTTTGTAATTTAATATTTTGATATTATCATGAATTCCCGATTAATATTTATCTGTATATTTACAATGTCTTACGTGTATGCTAATTTATGACAAGCTAGTATATAATATGATCTTTTTATTAACTGGTATGCAACTATTATTTATTAATATTGTAAATAATTTATTATTATCATTTACTTTTATTTGAAAGTTTTGTAACAGTAAAAAAAATTATCATACGGTCAAACATTCATCAGTGCCCCCATACATTTTATGCGATGCAGTATCGAAGCGATAACCAACAAAAACCGAGAGTTTTCATACTATGTTTGATATTATCCTTCCTTCCTTTTAGTTTCTTTGACCACCGTGTATGTACGATAATAAATCAAATTAATATAAAACAAGAACGTACACAAAAAAATATTTTGATGGTAGGAGGGTTAGGTTATACATTTTCCCACTTTTACTCTATAGAAACATATTGTTAAATAATTTTCCTGAAAATGGTGAGGGGGTATAGTAAATATTAATCATAAGTCATAACCATAGATTAAAGTTGTAGAAGAAATTTAACTAACCTAATGAATATTTTAGGTGGAATAATATAAAGTCTATTTACCTTTGACTATCGAGAGTGAAACCGTTGGCCATCGAAGCTCCAGTGAGGATGACGTTTCCCAGGGCATAAACTATTGACAGTCGTATTATAGTTCTGCAGAAACGATAAAAAACAATTTTAAAAGTCACACAAAAGTGAAGGTTGTCAAATTAATATAGGTGTGATTACTATTGAAGCATACTCACTTAAATTTTCCCCAGTAAGAGTCGGCCAATATGGCACCGAACATTGGCATGAAATACGATAAAAATATAAAGCCATGATAGATCATGGTCGACTCATCATCGGTATAATTTAATATCGTTGTCAGATATATCACTAGGATAGCTGAAAACAAAAATACGAAAATAATATAATATCGACCGTTTTATATTTTTGTCGACTGTAATAATGTAGGCACCTACGTCAATAAAGTAATATTGTATTATATTATATATGAAAAGTGAAGAAACTGACATTAATATTATGTTATTCAATTCATAACTGAACAATGCTCTTTTGACAGTTAACATTATACATTGCAGGTAGCCGGTATTTATATTTCATACTTTTTCTAACGTATTGTTCAAATGATATGTAAAAAAATGTAAAAATGTCCAATCTCAAAGTATATTTTTTCTGTTGAGTTTATTCTTTCGAAATGTTGTAAATAGGTACCTATTGACATTTTACTTGGGTTATTTTCTCCGATAAAATAAATTTAAAATAGTATCGGTACAAGAGCCAATTGATTAAATCTGGCTATATTTATTTTATTTTTTGTCCCTGTGTCTAGCTTTATAATTTATTTTCTTACTTCTAAGTCCATAGTAGTTAAACCTTTCACACAGTTCATCACATACGATAAACCAAACGGATTTTGGAGATTTCTATAACATGAAATAAAATAAATATTAGTAGTTATAATAGTATAATAATTGATAATCACAGTCATTACAATATCAAATTTAACAAAATATAAACGTCATGCATATCTAGTAAAATATTTAAATATATAACATAATATCTGACACTGTGACACGTAGCGAAATTATTTTAATTCAAGTATTGCCATCCTTTCAAAATAATAATGAAAAATACAAAAATACAGAATTCTATCAGTAAAATAAAGTATTGCAACTCTTTCGATATAACATTGTTACTCGATGTAACATTTAAGCAAGTACTAAAATTTAATTTAATTCACATTATACGTGTTATAAATATATAATATTTATTCTAAGCTCATAGAACGGAAATTAATATTAAAACGTTCATGAAGTTTTGTTTATCTGTAACCTCTATAAAAATAAACTTTATAATATATAAGCAATGCTGCAGAGTGCTGGAACATCCGTTCTTCAACACTGCTATTGTACAGATATCTCCTTGATATTTTCCCATCCTCTTTTATAAATGGTTTTTTAATTTCTTCAAATGATCTCCCCGATTCCACTACTGCAGGATGCCAGGATGTACCTATACGAAAATAATCAAACGCGACACCCTATATGGTTGATGTTTCCAAAAAGGGATCCATTCCACCCACCATTCATAATAATAAGGTAAGTACATAGGTCAATTTAAAAAAAAAAGTCAACAAAAAGTACAATATAATATGTAATTGTTTTTTTTATATAACTGGTTTTATGGAATATATGGCACCCCGGACTACTGTACAGACGTAAGGTACTGTGTATCATTATTTATTAATTATTATTAAAATATACCATCGGTACGGAGTACCCATTAATATTATAAACCTAAACGATTTCAATCATCACTATAGTGTTTTTTTTTGTTATCTTAGGGTGAAATAAAAAAACGATATTATATTCTCTGCTGTATGGATTGTAACACAATGGAATCATAGATATTAATATGTTTTTGCGGATCCGTGTAGAGTTATTATAGCACATAATATTCACGATTTAATGTTTTTCCGGACACTTAACGTAGCTCCCTAATTTTTTTACATAGGGAAGTATATGATTACCAAAAACACGTATCAGCAAAGGTTGCTATAATAATATGGTAACGTAATTATATTATGTATCGGTAACATGGGGCAATCACAACCTAGATGTAAAAAAATCGGTTTTGTAGTTTTTGAGTCTATATAAATATTACAATAACACGCACGATACCTTTTATAATATATACCTACATATAATTATGTATAGATAAATATCAATATACTAATACACATCATAATGTTTTTTATTTCACTTTTGTTTTATACTCAATCAAAGAATTCTCTAAATAGGTACTAACTACTAGATCGAGTTGCTAAATAATTATTCTAAATGGACTAAATGATAACTAAATGAAATCAAACGAACAATCCAATATTATATTTTGTAACAAATTATAACCGGACATATTATTATTATGAAGTTGTAGATGTCATTTTTTGACTAATATATTATAATGTAGAAGATTAAAAAAAAAATTAAATATTGGTCTAGTCATTAGTGTTTCTTCATTTTGTCTATAGCTACGTCACAGCGATTGGAGTCTGTGCTTACACTTATGAATTAGTAAACATTATGTTAAGGCACAAAAACATATTATATCGATAATATTATGTAAAAATTAAAAATTAAACTGTACCTAACTGTGCACTGTGCCCATATATTCATACTCGTGTGTACCTATTTCTATGATTTCTATGAATAATATCGATAAATGCGCACTCATCAAAAGCTACATCCTCGTTTAAAACATATTATAAAAGTTCGAAACGTTAATTGGGTACGTTCGAAAAAAGTAAAAAGAAGATTCTTATACTACCGATGACCTAGAAAATATTAATATTTTAAATAAGGTACGATTTTGAACACGATCAACTAAATTGATGTCATATACCTGATTTGAATATTTATTTCGTGTCGAGCATAATAATTATTGCTCTGAACGGCGTGCAATTAATTCGTAATTAATTCTGTACGTTCTCACATCTAGGTAATCAAGAACGGTTGTACTTGTACCTATATAATATATTATATACGTTTAAAAAAATGCAAATCGCTATATTGCACATAATGCACCTACCGACCTACTTACCGAACACGCATTTATCGAAATATGAAAGGCAAATCGCAAAATCCTTTCGACTTTCAACTTTTGAATAACGCGTGTTTACCATCACAGTACGTTTGCAGGTGGTTAGGGCGAGAATTAAAAAAAAATAAGCGTTAAGCACGCACGCGGTTGATACGCCTCCAATAATCTCTACCCATATATCTTCATATGTGGACTTAAAAATTACACAAACGATAAAAAAAAAACACAACACGAAACGTGCAATATATTATTATACTTGCCAATTTCTTTACGGGTGGTTCCATTTCGTCGCAGCTTACACTCCTCCAGTAGATAATTACTAATTATTATTATTATAATTGAAATATGATTAGGTACCTACGAGTTAAAATAAAGCGTATTGTATTACAACGGTAGATTAACATAGACGGCGGCGGTGGCGCCGTTGACATTAAACCCGGGTGACTATAATATACCGAACGGATGACGTATGATAATTTAAAGGCAGTCGTGATAATTATTAATACGATCGTTTTCCACATGAGGACCCGTCTCGAGTGTTTTTTAAATTTATTTATCTTTATCACATATCGATGGGAATCGCGCGTCGTGTATTACTCATATTACTTACCTACCTATTTATTATTATTATCGCCCGGCGACGATTCTAAAGCCCGCATGGGCCACTCACCCACTAACACACACGTGCTAACTGGCAGAATAATGCTCGATTACTGAACAACATTATATCATAGCCTAATCCCATCTGAGTAAAGCATTAAACCGACACGATAATAATATTAATAGTAATAATATCTTAAACACAAAATCGGCGTTTCACTGTTTAGCACGTTTTAGTTCCACCGCCTCCCACCTGTTGTACCGGACCGACGGCATTCCTAAACTTAATTTTTTTTTTTTTTTTATTCATGGTACAGCATCAACTGCTAAGGTTATTAGCTTGCAGCAAATATTGGTAATTAGTACATAATAGAGTATAGTTATAAATTCTTAAATTAAATTATACATATCAATTTGTTTTAAAAATATGATTATTTTGTTGGTTTGTCATGGATAGGGCTCATATACATAATTATAATAGTATTTTTAGCTTATTATTATTATGAATAATAATATTGTCGTTAGGAAACGCAGTGCGTGCGTAAGCACTGTTGTAGGAACTGATCCTATTTTGGATGTATTATAGCATATGTACAAATCTATTTATAGGCTTAATATATTAAATTATTATAAAGCCGTGCCCGTGTGCGACGCACAATTTTTTCTGTTCTTTTCTAATGCCATCGACAACCTGCAAATAGTAAATCATCGATAGCAGTGGCTGTTCAATATTATTGTTCAAATAAAGTCGGAAAGTCCATACGAATGAAATGTGTATCAGTATACTTACGAAATTTTTGTTTTTATTATAACCTAACAATGGTAAATTATATTGCAGTTTGAAATATAAAACGTATTTGTGATTTTTTGGGTAAAAATCAAAAAAATTAACTAGGTATCTAATTTAGATGGGCCCCAGTATACATAATATGGAAGAGGAGCGCCATCACTATTTACCAACTAAACGACCGTTAAACCACTGATCAATAGTGTTATTAATTGTTATTTGTTAATATTGTAGTAATCTGGTTGATCGTCGGATTACTGGTTGCAGGTAGCGAGACCGTGTTGATAGGATATTCAGGTGTTTGTTGAATAAAGTAGTATGCAGTTGAAAGTTAAAGTATTTATTAAAATGTTTCTTCAAATAAAATATTACGAAGTCCAATTGACCAAATTGTTACACAGTCTAACGTGAAGGTGCTTGCTGGTAGATTGAGTGTAGACACGTCTGATTACAGGCCGTTTCGGGGTTCCTCTCATAGTTCCATCCCAGCTACCCCTATCTATCGACTTGGTATCTTGTTGTTACCGAATGTGACTATCGACCCCGGATATGGCCTATCGCTCTTGACCACACTCACGAATTTCCTTAATCTATTCTGAATATTTTCGATTTTACATAATATATTAATATTTTTAGTTTATTATTTGTAATTTAACGTTCTATATATATTTCTTATACATCCGTCGATACTATGGTAATATTCCGTTCGCCTAATCCATGCGATTTCTAGGAATTGCGTCGGTTTGTTGTTGCGGTTTAATAACCCTCAGTTTTTGTCACTTGCCGATTATGATTTAATAAATGAATAATAATTTAACTATTTATATTTTATTATCATTACGTATTTAATTATTATCTATTATTAATTTATAATTAATATAACATATTATATTAGATATAATATAATTTAGGTTGACTTTAATGTTACGTAATAACTTTGGTTACTACAGTTTCAATTAGGTAATATTAATATTATAATCATTGTATTTCGTAGTAAGTTCATATTACACAGTTTCGTAAAGTTGTAAACAATGACGCACAAGACGTCTCGACATTAACTTTTGAATTTAAGTTCACTACGCGTTTAAAACTTAAGGTATTAAGTTACCCCACCGAGTATACAGTTACGGAGAAAATTTAAATCCGAAAAAAAATTCTTGGACATGACGCCAAATACGCTATGACATGTGGAAGAAACAACTCCGTTTTGATGGCATTTAAAGCTACTCTTTCCTTTCATAATCTATCATAATACTTTTTGGGTTTAAATTTGACTTCAGTGATTTTAAAATTTCAAACATGTGATGATAAGTTTTTCTTTTTTATCTGGCAGTAATAATATGTAAACACTAGGAATAACGTTGGAATAATACACCCCGTGTATTGTATATAACTGAGTAAAAATGGGGGGTGTGACTGAAAACGTTCCGTCACAAAACCAATTATCACATTCACTCATAAAATCTAAATTTTGTTGAGTTGTAAATATTAAAATACGTGATTCAGTAGGACCATTATCGAATTTTAAAAATAATTCGCCATTGGAGTTATATCTATATTGATCTGGTATAATAGATTCAAAATTACTTGGATTAGCTGGTGCAGCTTTCTCCTTTTGGCGTACAAGTTGAATCGTCCTTTTCAATGTACTTTTCACTCGAAATTACTGCACTTGTTACCTAAATTAGTTTAATTTGAAATATTAATTATGTTTTCCATTTCTATTTAACTAAAATATGAATTACCTGCATAACTGCGTTTCCTAAAACTGAATGTGTGCTGAGAGTTGTTTGTGATGCATTTTTCTTTAAAGTTGAAATAACTTTTTTCGCTTCGATTTTTGCTGCATTTGGAACATGATTGTTATGTTAAATATATTTAGTGCCTTTGTCATCTACATGGCTTTGACAGTGAATTTTTTTATATTCTGAACATTTCCAGTATATTTTATTGTCATGTTCTCATTCTTTTACGTGTAAAAAACCTTGATAAATAAACATATACTTATTTTTTTCGCTTAATACGTACTCTAAACCCATATTCTATATACAGTACGTTCAGCTGCACGAAGTTATTAGTATACCGATTGACGATTTTGTCAGTACTGATGTATTGTCGTAGCATTTCATGGTGATCTATACGACTATCGGGTTATTAGAGAACAATATGGACTGATAAATAGGGTACGACTACAATGTTAGATAAGACTCGATATTTAACGATCGAATAATGTTAAGAAAAAATACTATTGCCCTAACCTAACCTATATAGCAATGTTTGCGATAAATTATCGTGCGGTAAATTGTAATTGCGATAAATTGCCTTGCGATAATTGTTTGCGGTCAATTTCTTACGATAAATTGACGGTACACCCGAATATAACGTTCAAAGAATATAGTCTCAAAATAAAAGCAGCCAAGACCAAAGCCCTAGTTTGCTACAAGAAAAAAATACCATATATAAATATATCATTAGAAAACAAAGAAATTATCCAAGTAGACTATTTCAAATACTTAGGCAACATAATAACAGACGAAGGGAAATCAACTAAGGAAATCAAAAGCAGGATAAGGCGAGCAAAGAATACATTTTTTAAAAAGAGAAAAATACGAACATCAAAAAATATGAACATTGTAAAGAAGAAACGGATCATAAAAACATACCTACGTCTGGAGTATGACAATATACGGAAGTGAGACCTGAACAATTAATAAGAAACAGAAAAATATGTTAGAAGCTCTGGAGATGCGGTGTTGGAGAAAGATTCAGAGAATAAGCTGGACTGATAGAAGATCAAGTAAAGACTTCTTGAGGACAATAGATGAAAAACGAACATTGATAGATATTATAAAGAAAAAGGAGATGGCAGATGATGGGACTCACGTTGAGACATGGAGATAAATTGCACAGTTTAATAATTGAAGGAATGATAGAAGGAACAAGGTCAAGAGGAAGACCTAGGACCAGATACATTAGCCAAGTAATACAGGATGCAGGAGTCACTTCCTAAAAGGAGCTCTAGAATATGGTGAATGATAGAGAAAAATGCAGAAGGCATTTATAGTGAAAAATTTGTTAAAAACCAATCTTCGGATTGATAAACAAACAAAAAAAAAATAATAATATTATTAATTAAATCAATTAAATATATTGTTTACAGGGATGGCTCCAGTACTTAGTTGCAGGAAGGGCATGTCTTGATTTTCAGAAAACTTTTGAAGGTATAATATATATTTTTTATGTAATTTGTTTTTAAATATAAATAGTTTTTTTAGAAATACGGCGTTGAGGGGCCCCAGGGACCCCTTCTCTAAAGCCGCACCTGATTGTATAATTTATAGTATAAGATAATATTATTTTTATTTTATTGGAAGAAAATCTACGCACAGAGCATATATTATATAATAGATTGATCTGTGGTTTTCATATTGCATTGATTTATCGACTACTATGTATCTTGTTTTAAATGTTTGATCTTTAACTATAAATACTGAAAATGTTATACATTTGTAACTACAAAATAATTTATAAACTGTTGAGATTTTTTCAAATTTTTAACTTTAAATATTTATAAATGTCATAGATTTAACTTCAGATATTTATAAATACAGTTGTTAATTTAGGCTAAACTTATTTTTTAATATTCACTGATATAATTACATAACTGATATAGACTTTATAAATTTGATTGTTAATCTTATATTAATTGTATATAGAAAAATATGTTAGATATTTAGTTTTTATCTCTTTAATTGTACCTATCTATATGACTTAATCATATCTGCTATTCACATTGTGAATTGGACTAACCGTCTGAAAAAAAATTACATATTGGGCACTGGCCCATGGATAAATGTGTTATTGGAATATAATTTATAGATGATTTAATTAATTATAAGAATTCAGTTTAATCATCTATAAATGTATTTGATAAGTATACTATATACTATGATAATAATATATAATTATTAATAATAACACAATAATTTACGTAATATTTTTGTAACTTGTGACTTTTGTACTCACGCGAAACACGTTGGTTCAGTTTTAACAACTGAGGGATATTATAATATTTTGAACAGAGATTATAGTTGAAATATAATTATTTTAAACAAATTATATAGTTCATAAGCCTATATAACCTATAACCTACCTATTTAAATGGGAAAAATAATAACTAGGTATGCTGTAACTTTAAAACAAATGACCATAGATACATGGAATTTTCACTGGTTGTTTATATTTTCATTTTCTATACACGTTAAAATTTTCAAAATATTTTGATTTATTTTGAACTGTTAAGGGATATTTTCATTTTCCATTTATTTTTAGTTTTTTTTCTAAAAATATCAAAACAATTTTATTTGTTGGTTAAAAAAGCTTGAAAATTTAATAGAAAGCTCCTAGTATATTGTTTCAAAAGCAGATGAAAAATATTAAAAATCCTTAGTCACAGTTTTTTTTTATCAGCATTTAAAGTTCAAAAATTGACTAAATATGGAAATATCACGAATATTAGCAAATTATTTTGAGTTAAGAATTCGTTAAAATTTTTCGTTTTAAATCTAAGATTTGAAAATGTAATACAAGATTATTTGTAAGTTTGTCTACCTTTATCAAAAAAAAAATGTCTATAAGAAAGTCAAATTAAATTTTTATGAGCGTTTGAAATTCAAATTTTTACAACATTGGATATTCACTCGATTTCTCATGTAGCGATTTCCTTAGTTTGTTGTAATTCAAAAACAAATAACTGTAGATACATGAACATTTCACTGAATGTTTATACTAGCATTTCCTATACACCATACAATTTTGAAAATATTTTGACTCTTTTTGAGCTGTTTACGGGCATTTTCAGTTTTCAATATTTTTAGTTTTTTTTTTTTCTATAAAAATCAATAAAGTTTTTTCTGTTGGGCCAAAAAGTGTAAAAATTTAATACAAGGCTCCTGATCTATTTTTGCAATAGCAGTTAAAAAATATTAAAAATACATAGGTACAATTTTTTTTTATAAGCATTTAAGGTTCAATTTTTGTCAAAATTTATCACATTTAAAATTTAATAATACTTTTGTAGTTGAAAATTTATAAAATGTTCAATTTTTATAACTAAGGATTGAAATTTAAAACAAGGTTACACGTAAATAGGTTATGTATAAATTACTTTATTCACAATAATATCATCAAATATACTTGGTATTATCATTGGCTGACTGACCGTTTTCGCTTAGAATCGTTTTTCTTATACAATGATATTATATCATTGAATTCAAATTTAACATCATCCATTACAGTGACCCACTTTTAACCTACTGTACAGCAGAGCGACATCCACTTACCCACCTTTTTTTCTTTTATATTGATCAAAACACAACTCTGATTTCAGAAATCATTATTTTTTTTTTTACAATTCGTACCATATTATCATATTATGTTTAAAATGTAAATTTTAAACTTCCCGCATGGCATACGATTTCATATTTTTTTTCTAAGAATATTAAAAATATTTGGTTGTTTTTTGTATTTGGTCCCAGTGCCACAATCAAGGTACGACTTTACATTATTTGAGTACTTTATCTTCCGTACGTACAATAATAGAAAGTTGTTGTTTGATCGGTTTAATATTATTGTCGTTCTCTCAAATGATCTACATTTCACTCCTCGTGTCCATCTGGGGGCGTAGCTCAGATGGTAGAGCGCTCGCTTAGCATGCGAGAGGTACCGGGATCGATGCCCGGCGCCTCCAAGTTGAATTTTTTTTACTATTTATAATATAAACTTTACATCATTTTTAAAAATTTTAAAATGTATAGTAATTGTTGGTACATGGTATATAGTCTACCGATATCATTTTTAACCTTCGGGGGACATGGGAATAACTTTTGAATTTTTTCTCAAATTCTAAAGTATTAATATGCCCGTGCAATAGATATTTTTTGTACAGCAGAGCGACATCCACTTACCCACCTTTTTTTGATCGCTCTTTTAGTAGCTGTGCATTTATTCATAATTGTTTCCCTTAAACTTATTTATAAATAATTGTAGGTTTCAAGTTACTTAGTTGTTAGCAAAGGCAAATATTTTATTTTTCACTTATCTCTATACTATGCGCATAAAAAAGCTACCAAATAGAAATATTAAAAACCGCAAAATATAAGTTTAAAAGGTATGCAATTTTTACCTATTTCATATTTACGCTCATGATCTTAGTATATAATAATTTTTTTTAAACTTTATATATATTTATAATTTGATTTGCTTTTAGATATAAATGGAATGTTCAATACAGTTATAATTAACTGACACATTCATTGTTACTATGAATTTGACAACCATCAATTTGAATTTACATTATATATCACTATTCACTACCTATCTATTTAGAAAGACTAGACTATTTTTTGCCTGAAAATAATAAGATCCCATTTTTTTTTTTTTTTACTACTAGCTTAATTTTCACGCGACTCACCGATTCAATCACCGGTTTAATCCGGCCTTTGTTGTGGGACTAGCTGGTTTCCGTCAAAAGTAAACCTTTCTCTTTTCCACTATGCGATTCATTTCCCACGATATCTAACAACTTTTAAAATCATAATCGTAGTTAATGTAAGGTATATACTACTCATTATCGATGTATTATATTTATTTACACTGTAATTTCCCCTATATAATTTGAATTTTTGTAGTCGATCAACAGTTTCTGTTTTTTGATTTTTATACAAGGCTAATGTTTTTAGAAAAACAAAAGGTCTTCAAGTATCGAGTGGAGGACCGAAATAATTTAAAAAGTTTGAGAACTGTGTGCTGCTCCCAAATCTTATCTTAGTGTAACGTACAGTTTTGTTGATTTTATATCATCTAAACAATAGTGGGTATTGACTTTACTCTCATCAGAAAACTCACGAGTGATAAGAAGATGACGCGATTAACGACCGTACATAGTTTTCACTGTAAAAATAATTGCTTTTTAGTAGTTTTATTTTCTTGAACAAATATTCAAACACAATATGATCAGTCATAATATTTACCAAAATAAAACCATATGTTATTTTTATAGTTTGAGCAACTGTTAAAATCACTGCAAATCATACACAATTGGATCGAAAAAAATATTAAATTAAAATTAAATTAAATTTTGTTTCTAAATAATATTGAAGTTTGATAGAGTGATGTACCTATATTGCCTATACGTTACGCCGTCATAGCAGTCAACAGATTGTTAATAATTATTGTGTATACGGTTGTCTTCTATCAATATCAGCATCGGTGTAACTAGGGGGGCTAGGGGGCTTAGCCCTTCCGTATTAGTATTTAGCCCCCCTAAAAGGTTTTACCTTTCAGCCTAGGTAATTATTATTATATTATAATAATATAAAATATAATAAAATATACGTGGATGTATCAAGTACGAATTTATCGTAATATTAGTCATAGTTTTTGTGGAAGAAATGTGCGTGTTCTGTATAGCTTATCTGCTTATTGCATATTAGCTTCAAGCTTATATAACGCCCCTATGAGCTATGGCCCATCATAATATTATATATTACTAGCTGATCCCGCGCACTTTGTTGCCCGTAAAATATGACAACTATTAAAAGAATTGTGATCGTTTAACTCATTTTGTGTGTAATTCGCTTTAGTAAGTGCAACTCAGCCACCTTGGTGGGCAATCCGACTACGTTGGATCGCGGACAACGGCAATGAGCGGCTGTGCCTGTATTTGCAAAAATGTGTGCGATTTGATATCTATGCTCGTATCTGATCTGCCCGATAAACCTTTGGCAACCAATAAGAATAATAAATACTCATTTCTATTAATTGTTTCTCCTATAAGTTATAACTAGAGCGCGGATTTGTATGCATTTGCATATTTATTCTGGTTGATCGTATGATATGCTAAGTGAGCACATAATTTGTTTCATGACATGATGATTTAAAAAATTAAACTTTTTAGCGCATATTTTTGCATATTTTGACATTTTTCTATTTTAAGGGCTTATTTTACAATTTTAATAGCATATATTTCATCTTTTAGTGCATATTTCGATGTTTTTTTAGGTATTTTAAAAATATATAGTATTATAATATAAGAAAAAAATATCATAATTTTATAGTTTCGATTAATATCAAAATAAATTAATAGGTATACTTGTAGGTATAAACGGTTTTCCAAAATATGACCTTGGATCATTAATCGGGGTAATAAAATACATAATAAGATAAAGATTTTAAAGACTAAAATTTATTTTAGAATACATTGTTGATATAAATTGATTCCTATTTTTTTCTTATGAATTAAAACTACCTACAAAAATAAGTAGATAAATATTTATAGTAGGGTTCGATATTTTTTTGCTAATTTTATTATGCATATTTTTATTTTTTGTACATATTTTAACAGTTTAGTGCATATATTTATGCATATTTAGGATTTTTTAGTGCATATTTGGTTGGTTTTTAATGCATATAAATCCGCGCTCTAGTTATAACCAATAGTAACGATTTAAAAACCAAAGTGTCCATCGTAAATCTCAAAATCCCTGTTTGAGCACATCCCCGGGTTGAGCCTACCAGGTCCAATTGCGAATGTAAACCATTCAAGTACCCCTCCTTTTTTCTATTTTTATTATTTATTTATTTATTTGGTTTCCATAGTAATTATGAAACACACAATAATATTTAAATCGATATAATCGATTAATATTCGATATTATCAAAAAATATTTTTCACGTTAAAAAAATTGGATTTTTCCAAAATTTTCTTTCGTAAGATCCTTCTCCTGGCAATTACGAACATCTTAAAAAAAAATTTTTGCCAAATCGGCCCAGTCATTCTCAATTGATGAATTGTTATACATTTTTGTCTCCATTTTTATATATATAGATTTTATTATATTTAAATATGTACCCTTATTGGTGTACCTACCTATTCTTATAATATAGTTGTAATAATAGTTGCATCGTTCTGTGTGATCAAAAGTAAAAATTCTCAGTAGTTTTCAAAAGCACCAGGAAAAACTAAAATAATTTAAGAAAAAACGGTAATTTTTCCGCAAAATCGATGTTGGCTGTTGAATAAAATACATGAAATTTTCACTGAATGTTTATACCTATTAGCATTGTATTAGCATTTTCCTTACACAATACAATTTTAAAAATGTTTGACTTGTTTTGAGCTGTTTACGTACATTTTTAGCTTTCAATTTTTTCTATAAATATCAATAAAATGTTGTTAGTTAAAAACATAATACAAGTCTCCTATTATATTGTTACAATAGCAGTTAAAAAATATTAGTCACAATTTTCTTTTTTATAAGCATTTAAAGTTCGTATTTTGACACAATACGTAAAAATGCAAAAATGTGAAAATTATTTTAAGTAATAAATTTGTAAAAATTATTCTTTTTAAATCTAAGATTTGAAAATTTAATACAAAATTTCTCATAAGTTTGTCTTTTTTTATCAAAAATAAAATGTCTACAAGAAAGTCAAATTAAATTGTTCTGAGTTTTTGAAGTATAGATACTTGATTTTAGCAAAGTTTTTGTGACTATTAAATTTCAGTGACGCTGATTAGGGGGGTGTATTTTACACTTTGGTTTTCTAGGACTGTAGCCCCTGTAACTATTTAATCTTAATTACGCCCTTGAATATCAGTTGTATGCTGTCAAAAATGACAGTGACCAGTGTGTTAATATTTTATCAGTAGTCTTACTCCGGTAAACCTCACTGAAATAAACTCATAATTAGTTTCTCGAGGACGAAATAGACCAGAGTATAGTTAAATATTGGTATGACTATACAATTTGAGAGGATTCTATGTAGATAGGTGATTAAAGTGATTACCTACCAACTAAATTTGAAATTACACTATGTTGATATCTGTGAATGTTTTACTGTACTATAATATAAATATTATGTAATAAATACAAGTTTAAATATTATACGAATATATGTATAGCGTCCAGATTAAAAAACAACATTATGGGATTAATGTTTTTAAAATATCATAGTCATAACTCATAAGGTTTTCTAAATTATGACGGGTTGATATAATTTGTACTCTGTCAGTATAATACATTATTTACTATCTCGTTGAACTAAAGTCGAGAATAATTAATATATTTACAAAAGATGACAATTACAATAATAAATAGATACAAAGATGTAATTTGAAATTAGATTAAATCAAACATTATATACAATCAGACAGAATGTATTTGAGCATTTCATGATCACTTCCCATCGAGTTGAACTTCGCTTTGCTTGGTCACGACGTTATCGTCGTCGTCATGGTCGTCTTTGTTGTCGTCCAACCGTTGTCTGAAAACTTTGTACTTGTAATTATAACTCAAATAAGCTAATAAAAACGTGTCTGCCAGCATGAGTCCGGAGAAAAATAGATATTCATGTACCTAAAATACGATATAGTTTATAATTGTATACAGCAAGGTAAAAAAATACTTTTTAAAAGTATTGAAGTACGTATTTCAAAAATTGTTTAAGACACGTATTTGCATACTCGGTAAAAAAAGTATTTGAGTACAAATATAAATATTTACAAAAAGTGTTTATAGATACTGTCAATTTTTTTTTTTTTAATTTTTTGTTCGCTTTTAAACCAACTGAACCGATTTTCTAAATATCTTACAATAATATTGTATAGACATTTTACACCGTATAATTTGGTTTATCATAATTTTATCGTGTATAGAAAATGTTAATACAAACATTCAGTGGAATTAGCTCGATCTCATTGAAAATACTGATATGACTAAAACTAGGGAGAAAGCCTGGTGCCCAATAAATAAAGCTCAGTGGAGATCCAACTATACACAGAACTTGTGTGAGTGTCACTGCTAATCAGATATCCTCTCAGTTACTCAAAAATGGTAAGCCCGGAAGGAAAATCAAGAGGGATAAAATTATAAGAGACAAAAACAATGAATGTCATATCTTCCACCATGTCTTTCAAATGAACGAAATCATCACCAGTCTGCAAGAAATGAAGAATAGGAAAGAGCCTGGGTACGAAAAAATTGTAATAGAACAAATTAAATACTTCGGATTAGAAGCAAGACAATATGGTTACTTCAACAATTAAATACACGTCTCCAAAGGAAATGAGTAGTTTCAGAAAAAATTTAAAATTATTTGTCTATAATATTATAATATTGTACTTTTTCAAAAGTATTTAAATATTTCCACTCAAAAACTTTTACTCAAGTAGGTCCTTCACAAAACCGTACTAAGTGCTTTCATATTTTAGACGAAGAAATAGTCAATGTTGATAGGGCTGAATATAATAATCTCACTTGTTTGCGAAAGGATAAAGCCGAAACAACGACGACCAGAAGATTTCCGATCGAATGAGTCATCGAGTAACAGGCTGCCATAAATGATTTTATTCTGGGTGGCGCCTGCGTGAATAGAATAAATCATTGTTATTATTATTGACACCATAAAAACGAAGATCTTCTTCGTATATGGATGTCGTCATAGAGCGCATACCTATAGTTATGATATTATTTTTATGTTGCACGTGCGTGGTGCGTCTGTACAATTAGCGGAAAGGCTGCGTTAAATTATTGAGTGCACATGTCTACTTACTTGGGTAAACGTAAATTCAATCGACGTGGAGATAAAAATCACGTCTGCGACAATCATACACAGGTACTGCGGTATCTGCCATAAAATGTGCAAGTAGTTGCCTTCGTCCGTAACGTACAATTTCGATTCCTATAAATGCCTTGACCATGATGAAACAATTATGATATAGATTTGCCCCCAATAATTATTATAGTTTTATCGTAGTTATTATGTATTTATAATATATTATAGTTTTACCAGGCCGTAGCTGCCGCCGTCTTTGCGTCGTATGACGAGTGTATATATAGTCGCTGGAATGAGGTTTAAATTCGACGAGATCCGTCCTTCACCGTGTACTAAATTATAGCTAAAAAAAATTCAAATAAAATAAAATAAGGTTTTTGGACGTTTGAAACAGCCTATAATTCAAAATCCAAACCATCGCTCAGTCTTATTACAAAAATACTTTTAAAAAGTATTCAAATATAGATACAAATACATTATTTAGAAGAATATTTGAATTTTGAGTTCAAATACGAATATTTTAGCACTACACGTTTACACCCCCGTGAATAATGGTTAACGCTTACTTTCCGAAAACCACCTGTATGAAATTTTCGTTTTTAAACGAAGATATGTTGTACGTCAAGTGGTTTTTCCCGGCGTTCACGAGCATAAGAGATCCGTCCTTCTCGATATCATCGTCAGTTATGATTCTAAACAAAAAGAATAGAATATTGAATAAGGTTTGAAGACATTAAACTATATTACTGGGTATGAATATATTACCCACCTTAAACTTGGATGGCCGTTTTTAGACTTTGTGAAATCGTCGTAATTATCGATACGTCGTAAATGTACTTCTTTATTTACACTGCTGGACGTTAGAAAATATGATATTGACTAGAAAACCGAAAATAAAAAAATTGTATTGTGCAAGCCTATATACGGTAATCATATTGATTGTAGAAGTCAGAGAAAATATAGTATTCCGATCTGTGAAATTAGTTGTTTAATGTACTGAAAATCTTAGAAAACTAATTTTGACTCTTAGCTGTTGCTCAAGTAACTTCGAATCTAAGCGCAATTTAATACATAACTTAACCAACCAAACCCAACTGCATAAAAAAAACATCCCAAAAATCTAGACGGAGCACATTTTAAATTTCACGCATTTCAAAATGTTTTCGATACGCTGCATTTTAATTTATTTAATTTTAGTTTTAATTCTAACCTCTCCTCTCGATACGGTCACGTTAGTATCCAGATTGTCGTAGTTTACGTACTCATCACACGATTCGTTCAATTTCAGCTTTATGTTGATGGCGTCTTCGTCGGAATTTGGAGTGTACTTGAATTTGGCCGAGCCCAGCGGATCGATATCGTTGTTGCCCACCAACTGCATTGAGGAACTTAACACACGAGCGTTACAATCGAAGCCGTTATAGATAACGAACTGTCCTTCGGCAGTCGGTATCACAGTGCTGTCGCCCTTGAATGATAATCGGTATAAAGTAGCCACATTATTATTATAATTTATCTGGATATCCGTTACTGTCGAGTCTCGATATCTCAAAAATCAAGGGGCGGGAAAAAATATTTAAGCTAACGAGGATTTTAAGTACCTACAATCGAGGTTTGACTGAATTTATAATATAACTGTTATTATTGAAGTGAATACTTCATAGGCGATAGTGGACCTTTTTACTCTATGTGAAATCCTCGCGTTATGACACCCGTTGACAACCATTGTCGACGTAAATATTTTGCTATATTTTTTATATTATATTAGTATATCGACTACCATGCTCATAGACAATAATATATACATGGATGGTGTATGTACTATATAAGGGGGTCTCCGGTTTTTGCTATTTACTGCAGCTATGTGTAATCAGGTGTACGGTCAAATACGACAAGTATTGTATATAATAACAACGTTGCGGTTAGCACTTTAAAATATATATAAATAATATAATATTTTCTGACACATACGGGTTTTTAAATTGTGTTATTCATGGGGAATGAGCAACAAATATATATGGAACCGTAGCGGTAGTGTTACGATTGTAATTTGCAGGTGATCAGTGGTAGTACTCACGAATATTTTATACTGGAGAACAGCGGTGAGCAGAAAGGCCAGCGCAGCTATGGAAGTGCTGAAAATGAGCTTTTGTAGTGGTTGTCGGATGCCGAACTTCGCCAAGAACGAGTACAGGACGCGATCGAGCGAAAAGAGCATCAAGAGTGCGAGCAGTGGCTGAATGGTCTGCATCTGGTCAGGTTTGATCTCCCAACTAATTCCATCAAACTTGCCGTCCATCAACGTCGCTTGCAACGTCCACCGCGAGCTCTGCGTGTCGAATAACGAAAACACAACCACGATATCAATCGTATCGGACGCACATCATATTCGTGTACGAAAATCGGCGGCTCACCTGTTGTTCGTAGAGCGCCCAAAATACTGGATAAGCCATGAGTGGGTATAGAACTTCCAGCGCCGTCTTCGTGTCGGAAACCTCGGTTTTCGAATACTTGTTGCCGGCGACATTCAGCCAATGATCCTCGTTGGGAGACGACGAAAAGATATTTTTGCGAACACCGTACTTACCAATAGCATAAACAATATTATTAATACAGTGTCGAGACGAGCGTGTTGAGGTACTGAAACGGCGCGCACACAATGTATAGATTATATATACTTACAAATATGCAACCAAAAGTCTTGAAGATCACATGATTCTCCGGTTTCCTTTTCACGTACAGATTTCTTCCGACAATAAAAACAACTGAAATGTTTATAAATTGGATGGCGTAAAAAATTAAAAATTATTTAAAAAAGAACGTTCATATTTTGAATTACCTAATTTTCGTCAGTTATCTTTTTATCTATAATCTATTCTCTAATATATTTTATATACATAAAAGTGAATTTAAAATCCATGTGACGGGTTGACTCCGAAATGGCTTGCTCGGTTTGCCTGATTCTTTTTTTGTTGTATTTTTAATTGTCATGTCAAGAAAGAAAATTTTAGGAAAATCAACAGAAAAAATAGGAAATCTGAATATCAAAAATACAAAAGTGGGGCCATCTGTTCAGGAAGAAAATAAACTAAACAATTATATATTTTTGTTTATTGTAATGTTTCTAATGGTTATGATTGTTATAGTATCAGTTGTTAATTTTGAAGATTTTTGTTTTATTGGGTCGACATTTATTGTTTTATAAAGCCCGTCATGAGAAAAGTAAACCTTGGCAGCTCCACAAATGATGTCAATGGGATGCGCTTACCCAGGAACAACATATTTTAAGATAAAATTAATAACATGTCTGCCTTAATTATAATAAATCGGTGGATTATAGAAATATAGGAACTATAGGAAATATGAATTTAAAGTAAAACTTCAGTAACGCATTGAAATGGTCTAAAGAACCACCATGTCTCTGTTGTTCAGAAGGAAAAGTTCTATTGTCAGATATTGCTGATCAACCGGAACCATCAAACAGTCTTTTGAATCATTCTCATCGAGTTTCCAAACATTTTCTTGATATGATTCATGTTTACGATTCTGCCTTTCAAATGACGTCATTCGGTTACAATGAAATCTGCATCATGCCTACATTTAAGGTTCAGGGTCAAGTCTATCATTTAGCTGGATCTCTTTTACCAAACAATCCTAACGAACCGAAGTTTTTGCAAATATATGTCATGGGTGATTCGGTGAGCGAAGTACAACGGCGAATGTCGATAGTCCCAAATACCTACAGAAAATTATTCCACGGATTGCAATATTTGTTGCATTGTCACAATCCTCTCGTGCGCAGAGTCGAGACTGCTTTAAAAGCAATGCCATCAAATATAGAGGATTTTCCCTTTGATATTTAGTCTTGAAGAGAATAGTTATTTAATTAATGTACCACAAGTTCGTCCAGTAACAAGGTTTCCTCAAAAAAAAAATTGTGTCGGCATTGGATTTTTACTGATATAGACTTCAAGTTAGAGAAAATTCCAATTATAGGTATTTTATTTCGTTGCGAGAAATGATTTTGTCAGTATATGTACGCTAAAATTGAATCTGAGTGGATTTTTAAGTTCGAACCACGGTTTTGGGGGACCAAATTTTTCCAATGTTTTAAATTGTTTTTTTCTTATTTTTCTTCTTTATCTTTAGGTACATACGAATTTTATGTTTTTTTAATCATTGGATTTTAGTACGGTTAGGTTAGGTTAGAATTTTGTATTAATTGATTATATCAATCCGCTGTATGTTTAATTAAGTAAAAACGACAAATTTGGTATAAATTTGATATTTTATAGATAAATTATACACTTACGTGCGAACGGCTTTATGACATAAGCGCTAAAATTAATATTTTATATATAAGTAGTTATTTAAAACTGTCAATCTTATAAAAAATTGTCAATAAATATAATAGAAAGTATTAAATTATAATTTTAATAAATCGGTTGATTTTTTTGATCTTATGAAAAAAATGTTAATAATAAATTGTTGAAATATAATATACATACAAATAAATATAATTTTAATAAATCGGTTGATTTTTTAGTCTTATAGAAAACTGTCAATAATAAATTAATAAAATATAATATATAGTTTTAAATTTAATATCTATTAAGCCTAGCACACGGGTATTTAGGATTCTGGTGCTTTCGTACGATACGATTTTGGCGCTTTCTTACAATACAACTTTTTTTTTCGTATTTCATTTGGGTTTTTTTCTCCATGGAGTCTGAGATCTACCACAGGTAGATTGTCTACCTGATAATATACTGCTACGAATCTCAGTGGACAACGCTGGTCGAGATGGCTATACATTAAAATATAATATCATTAACACTTAAAAATATATTGTTTCCACAGTATATTACACCCAAAAGGAGTCGATCAAACATAATTTATTTTCCTTGTAACGGAAAAGTTAAGATAAATTTTTAACACCATACACCGAATATTAAATAACGAATTGGACAAAGTTTGAGTCATATAAAGTTGGTATATTTAACGGGCAACGAAGTGCACGGGATTAACTAGTAATATATAATGTAGATTTTTAATAATTTTTAAATATCAATATTAAATACTACTAGCTAATCCCGTGCACTTCTGGCCTGTTAAATATACCAACTCTATGTAACTCAAACTTTGTTCAATTCATTATTTAATACTCGGTGTATGGTATTAAATACTTTTTTAACTTTTCCGTTGCTCAGAAAAAAATTCTAATTGTTCAACTCTTATTAGTTGTAATAAACTGTGGAAGCAATATCTTTTTAAGTATAAATGGTACTATATTTTAATGTATAGTCATCTCACGTAGTGAGACATAGTTGTCTCACGAGATTCACAGCAGTATAGATCACGGTAGATCGCGGACCCCGTGCTGTTTGTATCGGTGAAAGATGTAAGTGCCAAAATAAGATATCTAAGAAAAGAATAACAAAAGGGTGGTGTTTAAGATCGATAATTATTATATTAAATTACCTATGGCCGTTGTCATGAGCAGTAATAACAAGCCAAACACCAGCGGAAAACACGTGTCCCTACCAAAGCACTGCGCGCTTTTCCGTAGTTCGGGTGCTAAAAACGTAGATATCAACGATCCAATGTAAATGGCCATTAGGAATCTTCTGAAAAATTGAGAAAGTTGATCTTGTTGCTCCGGTAATTGGAATTGTTCGCCGCCCAACGTGTAACCGCACGGTTTTATGCTACCTGATCCCAACGCAATACATATTAGACCGACGATGGTAATAAATCTATATAATATAAATCAATAAGTCACTGTATTATTGTCGTTGAATTTTAAATGGATTTTCAAAAAAAATATTTAGCATCAGTAACCTTTGAGCGTATTCACTCGTCAATCGTCATTACAATATTATACCTAATATTTAATAATGACGACATGATCAATAAAATCGTATCAACCATTCTGGTTTAACCACACACTATTGAGTACGTGTACAACTTGCAATGTAAAAATATTGAAAAACAAATATTGAAACATTTCTTTCATTTTTCATCTTTATATGGTTTGTAATTTTTTTTTTTTTAGTGATCAAATGAACTCGGAAGCTATGGCTATTAGTTACAATTAGGGTTAAATTACAGTATTTAAAGTTTAAACAGTATTTTTTAAAAAGGTACAGCATTAACAATAAGAGTAGGTGACATTGTATATATAAAGACTCTACCACTTGCCCTTGTTCCATCAATTCGGTATTTACTGTATCCTGTGTAGTTTGGTGGTTTTCTTGTGGTATTATATTTAAAGTTCGTTTCTTACAAACACATTATTTCTGGTTGGATTTTTGATATGATCATTTTTAATTCGTCGAGTTTTTTGAAAAACCCATTCAGGTTCCATTGGAGTATTAAGGACATTTTGATGCAATAATGTATTAAAAAATTTATTATTTACGATACTATATGGGTGATGCAGAGAAAGGGAAATGCTTCTATTGATTTGATTGATTTGGTTGAGGTAGAAAGGTTTTAAACAATAGGTTAGTTGCTGTAGTTATTCTTGTTTTCATTGCACGATCTGTAATTAATGGTCGTATTTTATCCATTAAATTGAGCGTGTCCGGAATGTTTGAATTAATATCGGCGCATAGTGTGTGGATATTAATATTGGGGTTTCTATAATTTTCCAAAAAGTATTTTAATTGATCCAGTGTGGTTGAGGTGTTCTCACTTTATCATCGAAGAAATCAACAGTTAGCTTTAGCATTTTGTTGATTTTGTTGTCGTCATTAGATTTAGCTGAGTTGGATCTGGAGCGGCTAGTTTTTACTTTTTTTTTTGGGCTGAATGAAGGGCTATTGTTATGTTTTATTGTTTAATAAAATATAACTACCTATAGTAGTGGTATATGATATATGGAGTAAAAAACTTTTTATTACTGGAAATTAAATTCCCTAACTAAATACGAACATGCTTTAATCTTTATGTCGTGTTATTATTCGAGTGAACAAAATGTCTGTTGACAGTCACCAATGTGTTACAAGTTATTATGTTTTCTTTTAACCTGGTGTTAATTTTTTGAAATTAAATTAGACTAAAAACCATTTGCAAAGATTACAAAAACGGTACGAAATGAAAATGGGAGGAGGGGAGTGATACATTTTTACGGTGCAGTGTCAGAGCGATTAAAAACAAAACCCAGAGCTTTTATACTAAGTTTAAAATCCTTCCTCCACTGATTTTAGTTTCTTTGACCACCGTGTATGCACAATAATAATTCAAAATAATATCAAATAAGCATGTAGACAAAAAATATTTAGGTGGGAAGGAGATTAGTTAATACATTTTTCACTTTTACTCAAACAAAAATATTAATCATAATAAATTCAGAACCATAGATTAAAACTGTGGAAGAAATTTAACTAACATGATGAATATTTTAAGTGGAATAATATATGATAGATTGTTTACCTTTGACTATCAAGAGTGAAACTGTTGGCCATCGAAGCTCCAGTGAGGATGGCGTTTCCCAGGGCATAAACTATTGACATTCGTATTATAGTTCTGCAGAAACGATAAAAGTTAAAAATTAAAAAGTCATAGACACACCAAGGTGAAGACGTTAAATTAATATAGGTGTGATTACTATATTGATCAAGCTCACTTAAATTTTCCCCAGTAAGAGTCGGCCAATATGGCACCGAACAATGGCATGAAATACGCTATAAATATAAAGCCATGATAGATCATAGTCGATTCATCATCGGTATAATTTAATATCGTTGTCAGATATATCACTAGGATAGCTGAAAACAAAAATACGAAAATATTATAACATCGACTGTTTTATATTTTTTTTGTCGACTGTAATAATGTAGACACCTACGTCAATAAAGTAATATTGTATTATATTATATATGAAAAGTGAAGAAACTGACATTAATATTATGTTATTTAATTCAAAACTGAAACTTTGACAGCTTAACATTATACATTGGTAACCGGTATTTATATTTCATACTTTTTTAAACGTATAGTTCAAATAATATGAAAAAAATGAAAAATGTCCAATCTAAAAGTACCTTTTTTTTTGAGTTTATTATCTCGAAATGTTGTACATTTTAACATTTTACTTATATTTTCTCCGATAAAATAAATTTAAAATAGTATATTGTTACAAAAGCCAATTGATTAAATTCGATATAATTATTTTTTATCTGTTCCTGCGTCTTTAGCTATAAAAACCAGGGCTTGAAAACGGTAATTTCCGGGAATTTTGGCGAACCTATAATCGGTTACCATTATTATAAACCTATTTGCACTCCCGGTTATCGGTTACCGGTTACCGTGACATTTTTTCAGCTAACAAAAAAGTTATAATAACGTAATATGTTTTAACCGGTTATGAACCGATTACCGGTATTTATAAATACTAACTACCGTTACGTATGAACTATAATAATATTATGTTTAATTTATTTTAGTCACATAAATGATTATACGCTTATAGCTACTAATGGTATAATAAATAATAACTTCATAAAACCATTCTTAAGCCATACTATTATATCTTCGTTTTTTTTCCCTAGTCTTAATTCTTGTAATAATAATTCAAATAATTGGTATTCTACATTTCTATTTCCTACCTACCTATAACATAAAATATCGTTGGTTGGTAATGAGTAATGACGGTACTCGATAGTCGATAGTCCCGGTCTCCCTAATCGTATATTGTACTGGGAAATCTAAAAATAGTTTGATTCCTATAACAACACGAATATTGCCTTAAGTATACGGGTACAAAGGTGTAGTACAATTTTTTTTATAAAACTGGTATTCAACTTACTTACCGGTAACCGACATTTTTTGGAAGCGGTTATCACTTAACGGTAACCTGTAATTTTGAATCTAGTACCGGTAATTGGTTACCGCTAACAACACGACCGGTATAAAACCGGTAATCGGTATCCAAAACATTTTATCCAATTAAATTAATAACGGTTTCAAGCCCTGATACAAACTATACAATTTATTTTCTTACTTCGAATTCCAGAGTAGTTAAACCTTTCACACATTTCATTACATACGATAAACCAAACGGATTTTGGGAATTTCTATAACATGAAATAAAATAATTATTAATACATAATAAGTAATAATACATCACAGTCATTATATTTCCAAATATCAAATTTAAGAAAACATTAACATATTATATTATTTTATAAACGTCATGCATATCTAGTAAAATAACATATAACATAATATCAGACACAAAATTCCATCAGTAAAATAAATTATTGCAGCTTTATCGATATAGAAAAACTCAATTTACATTTTTAGCAAGTACAAAAATGTAATTTAATTCACAAAATTCGTGTTATGAATATTATAATTTAATCTAAATTCATCGAACGGAAATTAATATTTGAATGTTCGCGAAGTTTTATTTATCTATAATCTCAATAAAAATAAACGATTTAAAACATCTGTTTCTCGACACTGCTGTACATGATATTCTTACGTCCTCTTTTCTAAAGGAATTTTTGATTTTTTCAAATGAGTTCCATTGGTATTGTATAGATGTACATATACGATAATAATTAAACGTGTCATCCAATACGGCTGATGTTTCCACCATTCGTAATAATAGACTAAGTATACCGGCCTATTTCAATTTTTTAAAAAATGGCAACAAAAAGAACAATATAAGTTGTTATTGTTTTATTTTTGTAATGATAATCATTCTTTATAACTAGATAATACTAAAAAAAAAAACGGGTAAGTGGATGTCGCTCTGCTGTACAGTAGGTAACAAGTGGGCCATTGTGTAATGGATTGTATTAAACTTGAATTCAATGATATAATATCATTGTTTAAGAAAAACGATTCTGAGCGCAGATGGTTTGTCGGTCTGGATATTTTGTATTGTTATTATTTATTATATCATGTAAGTTGCAATAATATTATAATATTATTATTTTTTATTCGTTTTTATGATGATAAAAAAAGCGTTAGAAATTAAAATCCCATTTTTAGCGGTTTTTTAAAATTTTTCGGTGGTTTTTCGCGTGGCATTAAATTACTATTGATAAAATCAAAAAATGACGTCTTTAAAGTACCATCTTGATCCAGGTTGCTAAAAGATAAAATACTATATGTTGAAATCAAAGCACTCCTTCCGGTAGAAATTTTGTATACAAGAAAAAAAAAATAAATAAATAAACACCATTGTAAAACCACTAAGGTACACATCATACAGTCACATAGATTTATATATTATAATACAAAATGCAATTAATTAGTTATTAATTCTGTAAGTTCCCAGACCTAGGTTATCAAAACCGGTTGTACTTATATAATATACATTTAGAAAAATCCAAATCGCAGTATTGCAAATTTGCACACCACACATGCACCTACCGACAAACTTACTATACACGCATTTATCAAAATATGAAAGGCAAATCCTTTCGACTTTTGAGGGTAAAAAAAATGTAATTTGGGTGGTCATGAATAACGAGTGATTACGTTACGTTTAGTAGGGGTTTGTGCGCGAATTAAAAAAAAAAATAAGCGTTGTAAGCACACACGTGGTTGATACGTCTCTAATAATCTCTGCCTATATACTTTCATGTATGGACTTAAAAAAATACACAAATGATAATAAAAAAATACAACACGAAACGTGAAATTGTTAATATTATACTTGCCAAGTTCTTTACGGGTGGTTCCATTTTGTCGCAGCTTACACTCCTATAGTAGGTAAATACTAATTAGTATTAGGTATTATTAAAATATTATTAGGTACCTACGAGTTAAAATAAATCGTATTGTATTACAACGGTATGTGTTATAATATACTGCGGAGGTGGCGGAATTGACGTTAAACTTGGGTGACTTTACCGGACGAACAACCTATAATATAACAACATTCTTGATAATTATTATTATGATTGTTTTCAGAATCAGGGCCCGATTCGGGTGTTTTTTTTAAATTTATTTATTTTAATCTCATCTTCAATGGAAATCGGGCGTGTATACTCGTTTTACCTACCTATTTATTATTATTATTTCCCGATGGCGATTCGAAAGCACACTCACCCAAGCACCCACACACCCACTCAGCCACACACGTGTTAACCGGTAGAATAATGCTCGAATACTGAACAATATAATATTATGGTCAAATCATATCTGAGTGAACGACTAATACAGATACTAAAATTCATAATTAATGATTTGTTTGATTAGAAAAATTCAGTTTAATTATCTATTTATGTATTTGATAAGTATACTGTATAATATGATAATTAATAACTACACAATCATTTACGTAATATTTTTTAACGTTGTGACTTTTGTACTCATGCGAAACACGTTGGTTCTATTTTAACAATTGATTGCTATTATAATATTATTTTGAACAGAGATTATAATCAAAACATAAATATTTTAGACAAACGATATAGTTCATAGTTATAATCTACCTATTTAAATGGGAAAAAAAATACCTAGGTATGTCCATATTTGCATAGGTAGTTATAATGGACATAAGCGTATAGCAAATTTCCATAAACCAATGACGTCCGGCGGGTTGTGACTTATCGGTCAACAGAGATTTTAAATTTCAGCCCATTCCACAAAAAGTGTTGTACTTTCCTTATTTATTATTTTATTTACACTGCGATCAAAGAATAAGGATAGATTAATTTTTTTCTATGATCGCTATTTTAATAGGTGTGCATTTATTCATAATAGTTACTAGTTAGTAAAGGTAATTATTTTATTTTTCACTTATCTTTATGACTTTATATTATGCACATAAAAAACTACCATTTTTATTTTTATTTTTATTTATTTTCAACTGATTGGCTTATAGATATAAATGGAATGTTTAATTCAGTTATAATTAACTGACGCATTCATTATTTCTAACCATCAATTTGATTTTACATTATATTATTACTATTCGCTATACCTACCTATCTAGAAAGACTAGACTATTTTTTTAACCAAAAATAATAAGACCTTATTTTTTTTTTTGGCTACCGGCTTATTTTATGCGTGACTCGTCTATTTAATTCAGCCCGTATTGTGGGGTTAGCCGGTTTCCGGCAAAAGTATACCTTTCCCTTTTCTATCAAAACTATGAGATTCATTTTTCCACGATATCTAACAACTTCTAAAATCATAATCGTAGTTCATCGTAGACAAATCTAATTGTAAATGTAAATCTAATTTTTAGACAAATTTTGATGGTGAAAACGTTCATTGAAGCAAAATAATCAACGTTTTTTATTTGTTAGATCTTTCTGTAACACTCTGTATAATACTATGAGCCGTCAGCACTATCGTATCATTTTCTTTTAACACCGTATTATAAATTGTTGGGTAAAATTAAGAGTAGAAGGCTAAGTGTTATTTATAGACGTCGATTATATTTTAATCTTCACACCCGCACATCATCGATCTATGTCGTGGGCTATCAAAGTCCCATCGTCCCAAACGGCCACAGCAACCATTCCTTGAGTATACTTAAGTGCCTAAAATAAAATATTATGATATTATAAATCTTAAATTCAATATAACATTCTATATCGCAGTGCAATAAACAGTCATGTATATTTTTTTATATAGGTATATTATAGGTATACTAGCTGATCCCGTGCACTTCGTTGCCCGTTAAATGTATCAACTTTGTATGACTCAAACTTTGTTCAATTCGTTATTTAATATTCGGTGTATGGTGTTCAAAATTTATCTTAACTTTTCCGTTGCCCAGAATAAAAATTCTGATTCGCAGCAGTACAATATATCAGGTAGGCAATCTTCCTGTGGTAGATCGCGGACCCCGCCGTGCTGTTAGTACGTAAGTGTATGATTTAACTCTAAAGTATCAAAGTTATACCAAGTTTGTTGGTTTTACTTAATTCTACCTACGATGGATTAATATAATCAATTTACCTATACAAAATCCTATCCTAATCTAACCGTACCGATGAATAAAAAAAACAAATTTAACCCTTTGTAAATTAACTTATCTTCTTCCCAGAGGTCTAATCTACCCAAGAACATTAATTTATATATATATCTAACTATATAAATACAGAGACTATAACTATACAGACTAAACTCTGGAACTACTTATCAGATCTTCTTGTATATATATATATATGTATGTATATTGACAAAAAATAATAAAACAAATCAACAAACATGACCGATTAACCAATAGCAACCTAAAATTTTCTTTCATATAAACTTCTTCGTGAAATACTCTTTCGTTTAAAAAAAAAATCAAAAAGATCTGATAAGTAGTTCCAGAGTTTAGCTTGTACAGAGATTTTCATTTCACGTTTTTATAGTTTGATATTATATTATAATTTATATTTAAAAAGTAAAGCAAATAGTTTTTTTTTTATTATTATCATTAAAAACCCATGGCAACCATTTATAAACAAAAATTGTCATCTGAAATCTCAAAATTCCCGTCTTAGCACCTCCCGGGATTAATCCTTTCCCTTTTAAAATTAGCCTATCTTTTAAGTTCGGCCAAATTACACACATAGTAAAAATTTCATCAAAATCGGTTAAGTGGTTTAGGAGTCCATTGAGGACAAACATTGTGACACGAGATTTATATATATTAAGATTATAGGTACCTACTACCTATAATAAAAATGTTTTTAAGACTTATTTATACCTTTCAATACGACAACTGAATGTAGTCGACCGCCTATGTCGTAGATAGTGTGATAACACCCTTTAAAAACTTACCGTGTTCAAAGGACACAATATTATAATATTATAGGTAGACGACTCAATGAAAATAACGCGTTCTATACAGAATTTTTCTATCTATACTTTCACAGATAAACAATAAATTATTAAAACGTAGTTTCAAAATTTCTTAAACAAATTTAAAGTCAGATATATTATTATTTATACCATTGATTATAAATACTAATATTTAGGTATAATCGATGTTTATACCAAGTTATCTTTCGTTCGAGACGTTTGAGTTATCTACGATTAAAAAAATCGAATACATACAACTTGACGACAAAATGTAAATACACTTTATAGAACATTAAACAAGTAAAAATTTAAAATTTCTTACGCGTTTTGAAGTTATATAAATTGCCAAGCATTACGACTATGTCGTTGGAATTGGCGTTGAGTACGTGCGTGTTTCGCGCAGCATTTTACTGTGCAATGTGCACCATTATATTATGTATTATAATTTTGAATTTATATATCTTCCGAGTTCGAAGATTTTATCTTGAGGGGATAAGCCCCCAAGCCCCCCCCTCTCCTATTGCAGAGCTGCAGATACCGCTTGCCGTTTGCGATTAATATCTGTGCCAGAAACCAAAAGACCGTTCGACTCGATCGGCTACAAATCTACAATAATAAGAGTATACACATGACTGTATACCTAGGTACCTGGGTGAATCGCAGGTTTATACCTGGAAACTATAAGCGATACGATCGTACATGGTTTCACGATAATTATAGCACAGCACAGCACAGCTATTATTGTATAATATCTATTACCACTGCTGTACGGATCACGTTTATATATTATACTATTATATAATCATAAACGAGTGGGAAGAAAGTAAGTTTCCAGGTACACCAAACTCAAAGTCAAGTTTGCTACAATATAGTATGGCGACCGTTGAACAACAAACGATTAGATTATCTATATTAATATATAAGGCAATGTTTGCGAGTGTGTGTTGTTGACAATCCATACCCCATCCATAAATTTGGTATACATAATTAATTATCTACTCGAGATCCGAAGATATTATAATATGCAATTCTAATCTCATTTTTAAATTTTGTATTTTAAAAATTAGCTCATGCAGTGATTTTTCGGCTCGCGAATTGTTTTGTTTTTACACAAGGTTACCGAATTGGTCGCAGAAAATAAAATGGTTACTTTTATAAATGACAGAACATCATTTTAGACCTGTTATTTGATAAAATATTTTGATCAAAACCGACCTCAAAATAATATATGAATGTGACAAAAATACGTAAGTAGAGCTTACTATTTGCATTTAACGGAGTTTAAGACGACGGAGTATATCCACATGGCATAATTATTAAATTGTCACTGGCCCGTGCGGGATCAGCTATAATTAATAAATACATTAACTATATATAAAATCAAAGGCATACAATGGATGGAATTTATGTAAATCCATCGGTTTTCCAGCGATTTTCATCAAACGTTCGTCGATATAAATTCACCCAAAAAATAGCAGTTACTATTTGATTTTAGAAATGTAATATTTATATTTGATCGAAACAACCCAAATAACCGTTTTAAAAATTGGCGTGTAGTTTACATATAACGGAGTTTAAGATGAGGTAAATCCACGGGAATTTAATTTGTTACGGGCAAAACCGTGAAGGATTAGCTATAGTGTTATAAATTATAATATACCTACAAAATGTCGTAAAATTATTACGGTCACATCGATTGTACACCGCGGGCGTTGAATAATTATTAAATCAGGGCACTATGAGTGACATTTTTTGTTCATTAAAAATTGAAATCTAAGTACATATTATTCAAAATATTATTATATTTGAAATTGCATGGGTTTTTTCACGCTATACGTCGATTGTATAATTTAATAAAATTACCATCTTTTCAAAGCTCCGATTCTGATGTGTACAAAAATGTACCAATATTGCCTAAACGTTACAGCAGAGTCCAACTTAATTGTTTTTCAGTTATATCCAATATGTTGGCTGTTGTCGAAAACCATCCACGAGATAAAATGTATAGAAGAGAATCAAAAGATGTAATATTTATTGAATATTATAGGTACATACTACAAATAAGTTGTAAATTGTAAGTATAGTTATTGTTGCGTACGCGAGATATTTTGTACTTATATAATTGGTAAATACCGTAAAGACTATCTGTAAGATAAGATACGTCCGATATAGCAGTCTTCGATGACGAGCGATCGGTCGTCAATCAGTCGCAATAAAACCGTACCTATGTAACGTACGCGTCGTAGCCGTTCGACATGTGAACTAACGAATAAAGTAAAATAATATTAATAAAGTGTTATTGTTTAATTAAATTAAACTCTGAGCTATCGTAAACAGTTATGTATTTCATATTATGTTATTGAATGATAATTTATTATACTCAGAAATAAATGTAAAACTAATCAATTAAGTGATTTGTATGATGATAAATTGTGTACTGTGTAAGAGTTTTAATACATTTTTCTTAATTCTTGTAATAAATTAACAAACTGGTAAATCTGTAGAAAAAGTTGGATCTATACCATATAGTTTTGCATCACACTTAACTTTGTAAAAATGTAAAAATAATTGTTAGAATGACGTTAATAATTTTTTTTTTAAATAGTTGAAAGCTACTATACACTACTTTCCATAATATAACCGACATTTGTGTCATAATTTATTCATAGTACTTAAATATATTTTTGAAAAAAAATATTTAGGTCCCAAATATTAAAGTTTGCACACCTACTAATACTTCTATCTAACTTCGGAAATGAGTGAGTTGAACTGTTACACCATAGGTGAAGTTGAAAACTCGTATCGGTCCAGTTCGTTATTTGCAATATGTTGCCGCTGCAACATAAAAACAGTATATAATATAGGACATAGGTCACGGGGGAACAGCTGGACACACACACACACACTTACATATCACTATTTGTATTGTTTTATTATTGTTATCGTTGAATGTGTCTTGTGAGTTATATAATATGTAGATAAAGCCAGAATATTATCGTACGCCACCTCGTCGGCTGCCGAATATATTTTAACACGGCCGCCGTGATTTCTGTCTCGCACCGTATATGTTGTCGCGGCCGTATCGATGTATGCTATAATAATTTATTAAGTTTTATTTACTCAAATTGTAAATTGTATAATTGTTTTTTTTTTTATAATTGCCAGCGCCGGAAGGGCATATCGATATTATAGTCATTATTAAGTAAAATTGTGGACACGAAACGCCCTTTTATATTATATTTTGTGTGGTGTGCAGTCAGATTTATTATACTTATTCAATTATTGTGAACCATAGGGGCAATACGTTTAAACTATTGTGACACATCGCCATTCTATATTATATATCCATAGTCGCAATTCGCCACCTTTTAATATTACCTAATTATTTTATTATTGTAATTTATGCGTGAATTGGCACATATTATTATATTTTGTGTGCGCTAAACGCAGGACATATTATATTTTATTTTAGTACAGGACCAGCTAGCTAGTCTGCGCTCCACAAATTGTAAGTTATTTTTATCATTATTTATTTATTTATTATACATATTCAATTATTGGGCCAAGAGGGTTGTAGATATTTTATAATTATTATTTGTCGTGCCAGAAGGGCCGTACATTATTATTTATTAGCATCTTTAGATTTTACAAGTACGAGCTAACAGCTTAACAGCTCTGTCAATATATTATATTTTATTCTGTTCGACCACAAGGGCCGGACATTTATATAATATATTTTAATTATTACCTTTATTATTACATATTGTTGGACCAGAAGAGTCACATTTTTTATTGTAGCTTCAGCTCAAATAGCTGCGTCAATATATACCTAATTTATTTCGGTTGGCCATAAGGGCCGGTCATTTATTATTATTATTATATTTCTTATACATTTGTGTTACGGTGAGTTTGATTATATTTTTGTACTGCTATTATTTAGAATTGTGTATTATACAGCAACTTAACTATCAGAAACCGTGTTACCATTTGTTATTACCTATTTGTTTAATTGTATACACACCTATACACACATACACATATTCATACACAAATACACATAATTACATAACACGCACTACATAGGCGACAGTAATTGTCAGGCGATCCCGACCACTACTATTCGAGCTATTACACCATTACACACCCAGCTCGCTCTCCATATTCTAAGAATTAGGTGTTAGTGTTGTAAAGACCCTAAGTTGGTGTCCGGGCGCGCGTGTAAATATTGTACGCTCCCGGCCCGCACACACAATATAATATGATACTAATCAAAAGCGATTCTAGACGAAGTTCTAGTAACTAACTACATTAAAGAGATAACATACTGATATGGAATATAAAAAATACATATTTAAAATGTGAGGAGCACTTAAAAATAAAATATTTCATGGCTATTCGAATGTAATCAATCAAAACATTCGTAGGTACCTAATTACTTTATTAATCTACATTTTTGAAATATGTACAACTGCAGCAGGCTTCTCTCTGTTCAAAATCCAACCGATCTTTTGTCTATCATTTATAACTAAAACGGTTTATTTTGTTTTGAATACAATTTTATTTACCTATAGTTATCATTATCATTATCATTTTCAAATAGATTAGCAAAGAAAAAAGTATGATATATGATGCATAATATTGTAGTTACAATAAAAAAAAAAATTATATACAAGGTGATTTTGAAGCATGCTCAATCTATCTGCTTAAATTATAAATTTATTCAAATTATGATTTTTTGAATTTTTTAAATACTTATGGTGACCATATTTTCGAATACTTGATTTTTTGTACCATTTAAGGATAATCCTGTGACAATATAAACTTCTGTTTTACAAATAGAAACCACCTTTTAACTTTTGATTATTCAGCATGTATTATTTTTTTTTAAATTTTAATGTAGATATCTAAATCAAAATTCGAACGAGTAGTTTTTGAGTTGTATAACTTTTTGTGTATTAAGGATAGGTAATATGTTTATGGAAATGGGTTAAATAGATTTGGGGGCTTAGTTGATTTGACAATGTTAGTAATTACTATTAATCTATCAATATAATACAAATATAATACAGTTATCAAGATAATTTGTAAAAATTATCTTAGTTTAATGAATACTACCTACATCTAATATTATATATTATATTGTATGGCTTATATTTTTTTCCATATTTAAGGATTATTATCCTGAGTAGATACAAACATTTTAATAACTCAAAAACTACTTTTTAGAATTTTGATTTAGATACATAAACATTTTCAAGAAAATTAATTAAATACTATTACTATACTAAAAAATTTGCAGTAAAAAGAGGGGGGGGGTGATCTTATTTAAAAAATCCATGTTCATATCGCCGTAGGACATTTATTAAGTAGTATATAATATATCAGGAATTTAAAATAAAATAAATAAATAAATAAAATAATTGCTAAAAATCAAAATTTGAATATATGTAATATTAAGAGAAAAATGGGGGGGAGAGCATGTTTGGAAAATCACACTGTATTTATATATACATACATATATAATAATATATTAATATATAATTATATTTTTTGTTTCTATAATAATAATTAATAATATATTAATCAATGCTCGGTTTCAAAGAGCGTATAATTAATATAACAGTGCGCCTTAAAAGTTAAAACAATGCGCTCCTACACATGAATATAATTTATTATTTAAGTTTGGAATTATTGTCAGATTAATTGAATACAATTGTATTGTATGGTACTCAGTCGAAAACAGTAATTTCTTCCTTTTTGTTTTCGGAATGTGCCATTGCGTTAGTCTTGCCGGTATTCTTACTCCGATAAACCATACTGAAATAGGCCAATAACAGTGTGTCAGCAAGCATGAGACCGGAGTATAGAAGATATTCGTGTGCCTAAAACATAAACAAAAAAAACGATTATAAATATTATTACCTACGTACACATTAAACAAATTATTCACACATATACCTGATTTTTAATTTCTATTGTCGATATGATTACGACCAACAGATTTCCCAAAGCCGTCGTTAATAAATTTACAGCAAATATGAACGACTTTATGTTTATCGGTGCCTATATATCGAATAAACAATAACAATGTTATACAGTATATAAGCACAAAATTCCATATTTTTGAGTTCGTATTTTTAGACATGATAGGTTACAAATCATTTAATCGACTCAAAGTTAGTTCTCAGCAGTGACGGCTTAAATTTTTTTTGTTTGACTCGCTTTTAATATTTTTGCACTGCTCACTTTAAACATTATGAAACATTGGATCTTAGTACTATTCTATCGATATATAGACCAGCTATGTGAATTAAATTTGAAAAATTTAAAACCATTTCAATCTGGTACCTAAATAATATAACAATATTAAAGACGTATCCAATTAAATAAATGGATCCGGAAGATGTCATAAAATTATTATGTCGAATATAGTCTTACAATATAGATACCATTACATTATATTAGATAAAACACATTTTACCTACCTGTGTAAACGAAAATTCTATCGTCGTGACCGCGAATATGACGTCAGCTATAATCATACACACATATTGTGGAAGCTGCCACAGAATGTGAATATATTTTCCTTCGTTCTCGGTGAATAATCGTACATCCTATATAAATGCCTTTTCACATAAAATTTGCTTATAGTTCACAAGATATTAATTATAATATTCAGGTACAGCATAATATACAATTTTACCATTTTATCGCCATTTCGTTGTAAAGTGAGTGTATAAAACGTGGCTGGTATTATGTCCACAGGCGCAATGTTCAATTTTTTTCCTTTGTTCAGTAAATTATATCTGTTATAGATTACGTCATGTAATTGAAATTCGATTATTTTTAGTTCATTATATTGAAGTGGTATAAACATGTTGGATACTTACTTCCCTACCTTAACGGCATTAAAGTTCATCCCTCGAAACTGAGAGAGAGGGTACGAGATGAACGAGTTCTGATCCGCACTGGTCAATGTAATATTATCGTTAAAATCAAATGTGTAGTCGATCAAAATTCTGAAGTAATTTGTTTTCGTATTTTAATTTAGATATAGTATTGTATAGTGGAGCAGACAATATATTTTATAGGTACATACCTTAAGCTAGGGTTTCCAAATTTTTCTTTGACCAAACTGTCACCAATACTAACGTGGTTTAATGATATTGTGTTTGGATTTAAATTGACCAAGTGATAAGAATTTTCCTAAAACAAGTAAAAAAAAAATAAATATATTACAAAATTTTTTTTTATAATTATAGTTATTATATGTAGAAAAAAGACATAATCCATTATTATAATACTAATATGAAACTAATAATGATAAATACATTTTTTGACGTTCTCTTCGTAAACAAGACTTGCGTAATTAATATTATAATGACTATAATTATAATTTAATACCAGATTTGCTCAGTTGTGCTCTTATGTATTTTAGTATCATATATATTTTAATATCATTGATTACAATTTATCATAACATTTTTAATAATACAGTAGAACTTCCATATAGCGGTCACTGAAGGGACTGTAAATAATGACCGCTATTTAGAGGTGACCGCTATATAGAGGTTATACAAATTTTAAAAATAAAACACCAATATTAAAATAACGCATATGAATATGCGATTAACATATGCAAATCTTAGATTTAAAAAGAAAAATTTTTATGAATTCTCAACTCAAAATAGTTTGCTAATTTTTGTGATTTTTCCGTATTTTGTTAAGATTTGAACTTTAAATGCTTATAAATAAAAACTGTGACTAAGGATTTTTAATTTTTTTTATCTGCCTTTGAAATAATAACCCAGGATCCTTCTATTAAATTTTCAAGCTTTTTTAACCAACAAATAAAATTTTATTGATATTAATAGAAAATAAAACTAAAAAAATTGAAAACTAACCATGTCCGTAAACAGCTCAAAAAGAGTCAAATTATTTTCAAAATTGTATCGTGTATATAAAATGCTTATATAAACATTCAGTGAAATTGTCAAGTATCTATGGACATTTATTTTTGAGTTGCACCAAAAACCAAAATTGATTTTCTCGAAAACAGATTTTGCGTAAAAATTCCCGTTTTTCCTTAATTTTTCTTTTTTTTTTCACGGCGCTTTTGAAAACTACTGAAAATTTTTACTTTTGACCCCCCAAAGTACCAACTAGATTCACTTTCCTATCAGAAAAGTTACTATTGAAGAAAATCCAACCACTTTTACTGACCTAAAAGGTAATGACAGACACAAAAAAAAACACACATCATTGTAAAATCAATACATTCATCGCTTCGCTCAGAATCTAAAAAAATCTCATAAGATTTTATAAATAGGTACATATTAAAATTAAAAAAATTGAGTTATATTAGTTTGTTTTAGATTCATTTGATTATTCGAACATTTTTTCAAAATGAATTTCTGCTTTTTTTAATATGTCATAGCCATCTACGTCACCTTTTTGAAGAGTGAAAGCTGATAATTGTTTTATTTGAGTTAAAATCTCAGAATAGTTTGATACAGTATACTCAGGTTCTTCAGATTTTTCAGTTCCTTTAGTTTCTTCATGTGTTTCCTCTTCGTAATTATCTGTTATTATGAATGACTTGATATCAGTATTATCTTCTTCAGTTCTTAGATTTTTATCGACCAAAAAAAAACTCTTCACCTTGCATATGAGTTGGCAGCATATTAACTAATTGTTCACCAACAATTATTTCGTTTTCAAGATTTAAGTTATCTAAATCTACAGGCAAATTTTCCAAAATAAAACCTGATTTTTTAAAACATTTAGTAACACAACTACCAGTTATTTGTTTTACAGACTGTTTAATCCACATCAAAGCGTCTAATACGGTAATGATTTTTGCAAGTTCATCAGCATCTTTTACTACGTCTATCTGTGATAATGTTCGCCTATGTATCATTTGTCGGTAAATAACTTTAAAATTTTGGATTATACCTCGATCTAGAGGCTGATAGTGTGACGTCGTATTTGGTGGTAAAAATACTAAGGTTATGTTTTTTAGTTTTAAATCAGGATGTTGCATCATCTAAAAACAAAATAATTTTACGCTTTTGTTTTTTTCATTTTTTCATCAAACCGCGTTAACCACTCAGTCATTATACATCGTGTCATCCATGCTTTTTTATTTACCTCCCAGTGTAGGTCGAAGCGTTTTATGTCCGCATTCTTAAAGCAACGATGTTTCTTAGATTTACCTATGATTAGTGGCTTTTCAAATTCAACTATTAAATTAACGCATAACATGACCGTCAATCTCTCTTTAGACTTTTTCCCAGAAGTACAAATTTCATTTTTAGAACTTAATGTTTTACTAGGAAGAATTTTATAAAATAATCCTGTTTCATATGCATTGTAAATATTTCGTGGCTCATAAGAAGAAATTAATTGTTTGACTTTTATACGCCATTCGTCCACTGTTTCCGTATCAACCGATTTACTCTCGCCGTAAACCACTTTAAAAGAAATATTGTAGCGTGATTTAAATTTATCAAGCCAACCATTTGACGCTTTAAAATTTTCACATTCAAATTCTTTACTTACTTGTAAAGCCTTTTCTTTAAGTATTGGTCCACTGATTGGAATATTTTTTAGCACGAGCTGCACAAAACCATTCGTATACAACTTCGTTGATATTGTCTGATTCGGTTTAACGACGTTTTGTAGTTTTCATTTGATCATTACCGTGGGATTTCCATAATTTTAAAATCGTTTCTGTTTTTTATTAAGTCGGTGGCTTGAGTTCTTCCTATTCCAAATTTATCTGCAAGAGTACGTGCACTCACATTTTCTTTTTGGTAAAAATCTAACCAAACAAATTGACCGTTACATAGAGGTGACCGTCCTGTAGAGGTGACCGTTAACGGAAGTCTTACTGTATATTTAAATATAATAATTAATTAATATTTTAATTATAATATAATACGCATTGATCAAATATCAATGAACTAAAAAACATATATATATATATGCTTACTCGTAAACTACTATATGATAAATAGTTAATAGGTAGGAGAATAGATTATGGATATACCATGACATTATTGAGTCTAATAGTTGCTTAAATACCAACTCTTCTGACTGTGATAGTAAATATCTATTAGGTTGAAATTATTTTATTCAATCTATTAATATTATTTAAATATTTAATAAAACGTTATAATTGATGGTAAATAATGCATTTATATTGATATTTACGTACTATCTTTATTTTTTTGATTTAAGTATTTATATTAGTAAATTATTGATTTATGACAATTTTAATATTCCTCTCTACATGTCAATACACATAATTCTATTACAAATCAAAATTTTTTTTTATGAACCTACACATAATTAAACATTGTTAACTAGAACATTATTTCAAAATGGGATAAGTTTAAATTTAAAAAACTTTTTGTAAACGCAGTAGCTGGTCGCGGTATTAAATGGGGAAGAACGAACACATATTATTAGGTATACGCTTTTGGGAGGTTCCTCTTTCTAGAATCATGGGGTTATTTGTATTTATCGAACATATTTTATTTTACTATCTGTAACTTAATATGATTTTTTGTATTTAAATTCCGTTAAGCCCGTTACTCATTAATAAAAATGTATAATATTATATTAAATAAAAATATTTACCTTTCCTTCAATTATCGTCACGGTGGTATCGAACTCGTATTTCTCTGGTACGAATTGGCACTCAGGTTCAAATTCTAATGTGATGAGCACGTCATCCCGTGACAAGACTGTATGGGTAACGTTGATCATTTCCAGCGAACCTATGTGATCCTGCACGTGTAACGTCCTCGAACGTACGAACACTTTGCAATCGAATCCGTTGTAAATGTTTAGGCGCCCTTGTCCAGACGGTATCTCAGCAGTGTCTCCCTAAAAAAACCAGTAAGACGTATGGATTGAAAAGAATAAATAAATGCCCTAGCTTAAGTCTTACGAAAATGTTAAACTGCAGTATGGCTGCGATCACAAATGCTAAGACGGCCAAGACACCGCTCAACGTGATTTTTTGTAAAGGTTTCCGGATGCCGACCTTGGCGAGCAACGGATAAAAGGCGACGTCGAAGAGAACGATAAACGTCAGTCCTAACAGTGGCACTATTGTCTGCATTTGATCGGGTTTGATTGTCCAGTCTAAGAAGTCCACGCGGCCATTCATAAGCATGGCTTGTAATGTCCACCGGGAACCCTGGTGACAGAACGGAAGTGACGTCACGTAACAATACAGATCCATGTCGATATTATAATTATTTATAGACCATATGGTAACAATATATTATACCATAGCAGTGGTTCATATAGAGACCAAATTACCGGTTACGCCACGAACACACTAATCATGTACTGGGCTGTCCTCGTATCCCACATTTGATTTTTTAACGTAGTATTATCACTGTATTTCTTATGTACCTATTTTATCTATAATATACATGGTCCTAAATTTATTCCTACCATACCGAGAAATATAGTTCGATCAAAAAGTTTCTAGGAGAGCGAGGAAGATTTTTATATTTTAAATGTGTATAGTTGATCAGTCCTCGAGACATGATCCCGAGAGCGTGTCGTAAATCTGGGCCAAAGCTTTAACGTACATTTAGGCTTACAACTATTATCTGATAACTGAGCCATGTTCATTAATTTTTACGTTATTTCAAAATGAATACACATTTATTATTATACCGTACCTGTTGTTCATGTAGCGAGCAAAACACCGGATAAGCCACAAACACGCTAATCACGTTCAGGGCTATCCTCGTATCTGAAATTTCCGTTTCAGTGTACACTCCCTTTGCGTTTTCCAGCCAGTGTGATTGGCACGGAACCCGTGAAGTCATCTTCGTGCGCAGCGCGTACTTGAAAATGAAACATAGCAATTTGAAGGAAACATTGAGAACATAATAATATGACGTATAGGTATCGATGACTAGAGATTCTTCCAAAAACGTTTTCCACTCGTTTTTTGAAGAACGTTTAACATTTACTTACGAAAATGCAACCGAATGTCCTGCCAATTACGTTGTGTTCTGGTTTCTTCTTCACATACATGTTTTTCCCAGATACGAATATTACTGCAGCATGTAAGACATACAATCGTGTTTGAGGGTTATAAAGGATACATAAATCTTTGGATGGAATATGACTTATGAAGGGTGCTCTGTGGCAATATTATCGTGGGTGAGGAGGGTTAGTTGTAGGATTAGTCGGTAAAGAGACATATTAATATTTTATTTTCATCGGGTGCACTTCGTAATGCGGTGAAATTAATAAGTACTTATAAATTGTTAGCATGGGCGGAGTCTTGCGCCCAATCGTTACGATATTAATATTATTATGACTATAAAATTATGATGATTACCTATGGCGGTGAACATTAGTACGGCTGGCACACCGAAAGCCAACGGAAAACACGTGTCTCTGCCGAGACAATGTACGCTTTGTCTTAACTCGGGTGTCAGAAATGTTGAGAACAATGCTCCAACGTTGATTGCGAACATGAACTTGGTACTGAAGTGTAGCAGCTGTTTCTCTTGCTCAGGCAACCGGAATTGATCACCACCGAACGTGAAAACGCACGGTTTTATGCCTCCCGTACCAACGGATATCAAAAATAACCCAAGTAAAGCAATGATTCTGAAAATGAAAAGAAGCCAGTAAGTATGTTCAAACGCACGGAGGTGGCTATATAATCTTTTAGGAGTAGAATAGGTTTTGAGAGAAAGATATTATAAGTATATAACATTATAGAGGCAGTATAATTATAGGCACTATATAAGTGCGTATAGTAATATCATTTTCCTGGTCTCTCTCTCCATTTTTTAATAATTATTATTTATGCAATATTTTGCTTCTTCGGGTGGATCCTGATTCAGTTGTTACGTTTGACTAGAATCTATCTTTCAACAGGTATATTATTTTAATATTTCAAAAACATCTTCATCGATTCTTTGATTGGAAAGATTTACTAACACTACTATCTTAAAAACATTCTACTTTTCCACTGTTCGTTCTACTTTAGAATATAAATCTATAGTTTGGTGTACCTCCTCAGTCTTCATATACCTAAAATACCTAAATCGAATGTATCCAAAATCATTTCATTCACTATTAATAATATGTATATCATACAAATATGGTATTCCACGACAATCTCATTCACTATAATTTATAAATATAAGCTGTCGTTGTACACACTAATCACAAGCAGCCCTGCTATTAGGAGAATTACTGATTTAAAATTATTGTATAGATTTGTCAATAAATACGTAATAGACTGTTTAGAATATTACTAAATCGTTTACATTTTTACTTCCCGTAAACCTAATACGTTTCATCTTTTTGTATAGGTAAAAATACTCAAACGTATTTACTATTTATATATTATGCTCTGAATGGTCCAGTAAATAAAACTATGAGATTAGCTAATGATACTCAAATTGATATGTTTAATTTTAACTTTATTAAGTCTTTTTGTAGCAATATATTTAAATTTTACGCCAGAAAAATTTTTTTATTATATTCTTTAATGTTTATTCTGTTATTTACTATTTTACTATTTATATTTTCATGCACTATGTTATTTTACTTATATTTCAAACTGTTATCAGGCATTAGGCTATTTGAGTAAATATAAATTAATAAGTCTGTTGGCTTCAAACGGCGTTGTTTACGATATCGACTAGAAATTTAAATACGAATCGAACGGCGCTTCGAGTCATGCTGATTTTATCGCAGACGAGCAATGGCACATGTACGTACGTACAGCTGCAGATCAAAAATATCTGTGAAATTATTTAAGTATAATATAGTATGTATTATGATATATTATATTGTTTCGGGTACTAATATATTTTTGCGTGGTTATAGGTTAGGTTTGGTAGTGCATCAGTTTTGGGACATTTATTGTTTATTTTGTTTCTTATTTTTGTTCACTGAGTGAAACAAGTATTATACGCAAAACAAGAACATTATGTTTCGATAGTTAATAATCATCTATTGTAAAATAATTTTTATTAACTTTTGAACGTCGAGGCTAAACATATCTGCCATCGAAGAGCCGGTGAGCATAATGTTCCCTAGTGCATACACCGCTGACAAACACATGATGGTTCTAAAAGAAAAAAAAAATAATTGTCACACAAAATGAGTGATAAGATTGTAAATTACGATGTTTTATGGCCACTCAATTTAAAACCATACTCCGTATGAAGCGTACTTGAATTTTCCCCAATAAGAGTCGGCGAGGATCGCACCAGGCAACGGCATGAAGTACGCCAGAAATACGAAACTGTGATAAATTATCGTCGAATCTTCACCGTTAAACTTCAATATTGTTGTCAGGTACAAAACCAAGACAGCTGTGAGTACATCGTTACAATATAAGAATATTGGCCACAAACAGTGAACTTATTATAAACACAGTTAAGCCATCACCAACAATAATTACTAAAATATTATATTAAAATTGTCTCACTTCTCATTCCGAAATAGGTAAATCGTTCGCATAATTCATTGAGTACGATAAACCATATAGACTTTGGGTATTTCTGAAAAGGAAAATAATGTTTTTTTTTTTTAAATTAAAAATGAGTGGAGTATGCGGAGAATTAACTATTTGGGATTTCACAAAATGAGCATTATTGTTCATGTATATATGTAGAATATATTGTGTAAAATAAAATGTTATCATTTGTTTGAAAAGCAAAATTCTTATTACGGAAAAATGTAAGGGATTAAAATGTAATACATTATTATGGTGCGAAGACAATAATATGAAGTAGCGTTTGCGCGTTCACGTCCAAATTTAGTGAAAGATACGTGAACTTGGTCCTTTTTTTCAAATAGAACGTGAACGTGAACGACGTTTATATTTTTATAATGAATTTGAACGATTTTATAGACGTTCAAATGTAATTTCCATTTAAAAAATATACCTATACATATTGATTAATAATATTATATAATAACGTTTTTCTATTATAATATTCCTATTGTACCTATTATTTATTTTATTACGAATTAAAAAAATAAAATATGTGTAATTCCGGTGGGCACGGTTTGACATAAAACAACAATATTATTATGATTTCCACTATTTCGTATTATATTTAAACGATACATAAGAATAAAATAAAAAAAAAAATTAAATGAACGCGAACTTGAAATTATTCATTTTTTAATGAATGTTCCGAACACTGAGTTATGATGCAACATTATATCATAAGAAGAAGAAGTCCACAAGTCGAATTTATTATCGTTAAGACAAATTAGGTAATCAGTTTATGGAACACGCGCGGTTGCGCGCGTCGTTACAATGTGGGAAAAATTATTCCACATTATAAATTGAATTCAAAAATACAATTTAGGAAAGAATTAGTGTACAATTTGCAGGTAATAAATGTACAAAAATCCGAGACAAATTGAAACAGGTCTATAATATTAATTATCCTTGCATTAGGTAGGTGGTATACCTTAATATTTTTTGATTTATAGATACGAGAATATGGTAACTGCTAATAAGTTAATGCGGGAGAAATAGTTTTAAATTTATCTGGGTACTCATCGTGTATAGTATCTATACTACATATTAAAAAAACAGTACGCGTGTTAGGTACCTACCATCTACCAAAAACAGTGTATTTTAGTACTAATTATTAACTATTTATTAAACTAAAAGTCACTTAATCTCTCTTACTGCTCATTATCAAATATTTTAAATTGTTCTAAATTTGTATACGTCATGTTTATTAAGGTCATTGAAAATAAGTAGGTTATCGCCGTGGATATTTATCATATGATGGTTTACTGGAGTTATCATATCTAATGGGTATTTTCACACTGTAGTTAACACATTTTCAGAGGATATAACTAATGTTTTATACAATTTCAACGATGAGTTCCTTTTAGTATGTTTAGCATCAAAATATTGGTTACAACTAAATGAAAAATAGAGTTAAATAAATGCTAGGGATGATGATTGGACGAGATAAACATAATAATTCGCAGAAAAACCTCCTTGTAACGGAATCGCTCGGTAGTTCGGTAACAACAGTCTTTTTCGTTATAAAGGAGTTTCCGTTATAGGGAGGCTGAAATATACGATATATTATAGTTCTGTCTTATAGGGGGTCCGTTATGAGGAGGTTTTGCTGTATGTATAAAATTAACAGGTAATAAATTAATTGGCACGAAAAACTAGTTTTTTTTAACGATAATATAGACTCTATTGATAATAACGACGAAATATATAACGATTGCGGTTCTTAGCAATATATTATTCGAGAATTTAAATTTCGACTCACCAACTTTTCGTTTTGACTGGATACCAAATCCATGTTGGGCTGAAAATAACAAATTATTTAGCCACCCGTAATAGGCAGGCACCTATTTAAATATTTATAATCGCTGAACCGAAAAGTTGAAGTGTTGAAGATCGAATGAGTACGTGAAATCAACAATACGCGGTCTGCCACTTGGCCTCGAGAAATATAAAATTTTATTTTTAACAATCACACATTTTCAGCGTGTATACAGCGATTGTTTTACAAATGTTTCTAGTGGAGAAATCTTATGAGTATGGCTTATGACATATCATTATTATCAAGTTAAAAATTGTGCGATTGCGTAGAACATATACGATTTCGAAAGTTTATAATTCGAATCGAGTGCTTATAATTTTTACTATTTGTATATAGTATACATAAATTATGCTTGTGATATACTATAATTATAGCAATTAAGCCGTAGTATTTGAAATAATAACAGCCTTAACAACAGCTTGCAACAATATCTAACGATTAAAAAAGCTTTAAACCATTTTTTTTTTTTTGGTACTTACATGAACATGGTTACCATTTAATGGTCGTCTAGTAGATACAAGATATTTAATTTAATTAAAATCATTATATTGTGATAGTTAATAAATAACATTATGATTTATGAATACAATGCAAGATGCAACTATAGTTAAGTGCCGTACAGCATATAACAATGCAAAATATTTGATTTATAGAAATAAAAACATTACCTGTACCCATAATATGTAAAGCGTAAACGGTTCGAACTACAGAAATTAACAATTCACATTATAAATAGTTTATACGAATAAAAAGTAGCGGCTGAAACAATTTGATAATGAAAATATATTATATTATAGAGAACTTAAGGTTTTTTGCAGGAAAGTGTTGACGTTAATATTATTTCATGTCACGCATTTTATTCAAAAACGGAAACGAGGTCATAGGTAACACTGTAATTATTATATTTTATTTCAATTAAAAATAGGTCCAATACTGAATAGATATACTCGTAACCAAAAATTGTTTATTTATATTGTTCGTATTAAACGTATAAGGTATAAATATATGACATTATTATAGCGTTTTAATGTAATGATAAAAACCACGGATAATTCAAAAACTATTTTGAAGATAGTCTCATTTTTAATTTACAACATACGAGTATTATAACTATAGGTTTATAATTTTTACTATTTCAAAAAACCATTAATTGTTTTAAATTTGTTGCCATGTTTATGGATCTAAATTAGGGTAACGTCGTAAAAAAAGATTGAGGAGCACTGACATGGGCAACCATTATAAATTAATGGGAATATCATATTAAATTTGATAATAATAATAATAAAAAAAAACCATTACAATAGGGTACCTATAATTGAAAATGTATTAGAAGTACCTACATAATATTATAATATTATATGCACCTAAAAAAATGTGCCTACTCTCAGCGAGTCCAACGAGCCCTCGAGTTTCACTTAGAGCTAGTATAAATAATAGTATAATCTATATTATAACATAGTTTTACCATTAACCAATACAATAACCACAAGTAACCATTGTGGTAACATAATATATTCTCTTTGGTCACAGTATACTGTGTGTCTAAGGTATATAGACGTCCTATCCATGTAAATATTATCTATAAAACCATACAAGTTGTATGGTTGTTAAAAAAAATCACGTATCAGGAAACCCTATTTACTTCAATAACCACATATCAACTATAGTTGACATCGGTTATTTTTAAGATATCCTTTGTCAGTAATAGTTGATATGCGGTCGTGAACGTGTTAATCAAAATAACAAGTTGTTATTTGTTACCATAGGGTTACAAAATTGTTATTATTTATTATTAATAATTACTGAATCTATATATTATATTATATTAAATCGTGGATTTGATGAATTTATCAATCGTCACTTTTAACATGACTTCTGAAGAAAATTTTATTTTGTTATCTTTTTTTATTACAGTAGGGGAAGATATTTACTATCATAGATATAATATGACAGTCAAATTCGATTTTAATAACTATATTAATATATTCAAAGGCAGTGGCGCACGCAGGGGGGGGGGGGGGTTAGGAGGTCATAACCCCCCCCGAAATGTCTTCCTTCATTACGAGCGTCTAGAAACAACCCACGAACAAATTTCTCATCATGTCTTTATTTCTTATCAAATATATTATAACCAGAAATTCGTTACTTGTAATCGGTGACTATTTCCCCTTAAAATTGGAATTGCATTGCTACGTAATCTGTGATAACGTGTTTTTAAATTATTGTTAATTGTTATTGGTTTTGGTTAGTCAATGGAAATCTATTAGACAATAACTCAGTCAATAAGTATTAAATTTATTTCATTTTTAAGTTTTTCACATTATGAGTGAAAAAAGAAAAGGATTGCCCATGGTAATATTACGTCATTTTTTCACAAAAAGTGTAAAAAAAATTATGAACAACCCTCAACTTCAAATCTAATAACAGTAAGAATTTAGAAATACATTTTTTATTTCATTTATTTAATTATTTAAGTACTAACTTCAAAAGTTTTCTAAAAATGTTTTAAATTAGTATTGGTGAATGGTGGTACTTATTTTATTATAAATTAAATGGCATTTTATAGGAGCTAAATGTTGATCACTCATTGCAACTATTGCAAGTTAGTCAGGACACTCAAGAGGTTGAGGTAAAAATATCTAATGATAGTCAGGATCAGCCCGATCATGTAATCAATATCAATGTAATTATGTAATTATTATTGGACTATGTTAAATAATATAAGAACCATTAGATACAGTTAACATTAAAAGGTACATTTGAATTCTGTATTTAATGTATTTCCATATTTAAATTTGATAAAACTAGCCAATGACTTAATTATTTAAAATAATTAAATTTTATAATATTAAGATTAATTTAAATTCTAAAAAATACACAATTACAAAAAATAATGATATGTTAAGAAATTTATTACATAGTCTATCATAATTTTTAAAAATAGAGACAATTGAATTTCATTGATTCATTTCAAACAAGAGATTGGCATTAAATTTATAAAATTATATTTTTTTGCATACATTGTTCTATTATAAAGATTTGACTAATTTAATTTTGTATTCATTGACCTTTAAACTGTTAATAATAAATTAAAATGTTATAATTAGTATATAGACTATAAAATATATTGGATGTACAAATATAGTTCATACTATTTTGATACGTTTTATAATTTTTTAGCATAGGGCTATACAATGCCTCTATAGTGAATTATTAATAGAACAAGCCCCCCCCCGAAAAAAAATCCTGTGTGCGCCACTGTTCAAAGGTGTGTTATTTAGATCTTACTTTGAAAATAATCGTTTATAATTTTTTTTTTTTTTGTTGTAGATTATTATCAATTAAAATTACCATCAACCGAAACAGAACCGATCAAAATCATGAAAGAGAAAAGTACACCGAGAAAACTATACGAAAAATTGATAAAATTGGCAACAACGAAATTTTTTTTAATAATGTCAATTTTATTAAATCTATTTTTACTCTACACAACCAGCAGTTAATAACCTGTCTATAACAAATACTCAAAATGATGGTATACTATTTAAATTTAACTTTTAACCCTTTGTAGATAAATGGTAATACAAATTTGATTTTTTTTTTTTGCACCATTATAATCTTTTATTTTTTTGATGAATTTTAAAATTTTGAAATTTGAAATTAGAGTTCTTGTAATATATTTTTGGGAATTGGGACAAAGATGTCTCATTGGTCATTTAGGGAATATATACTTAAAGGACCATACAACACAAAAATCATATTTTTTTTATTGTCTATTATTATTATTACGAATTTGTATAAACAAAAAATGTAAATAAAAGTTATGAAGTCGATATTTCAAAGTGGGGGTGCCAACTTCACGGATGTGTCAGGTGCTATTATAGTTTGTATAGTATTATATTGGTCGTGAGCGCGAGAAAGTTGCGATTTACGATTTATTTTTAGTAAGACGGTTGGATTTTTAAAGATACTGTAAAAAAATAATTATATTGGCTTGATAAGAATACACTATACCGATGATATTTTATTACTTATCCGGTACGCATTCTGTCGTTCAGGTAACCCAACAAACATTATCATATTACTGTTATTCGCTTTATTTTGGAAAAAAAATAATTTTAATCCCTCACGATTATTAATTTACGACTATTCCACAATATTCTAGAATTACGATGTTCCAGAAAGCTATGCGTCTGATTTAAACTGGACTGAGAAGTGTTCAAGCGCCATCACGTGTATCGTTGGTCAACCGCAACACATTTTCGCGTGTGGGCGAAAGCGTGCGACAGTTCGCCATCCAAAACACCGTGTACATAAGTCATATATCACTTTGGTCGACGTATATTCGTCTGTGATATTATAGTTAGGCAGTTAGCTCTGTGAAAATTTGACTTCAATTCTTCACAAATCGTTTTAAATCCTTTTATTGAGAGTAGGTTGGTGCTAGAGCCACAGTAGACGACTCAAATTGTAAATTGTATTATTGTTTTTTTTTTATAATTTTCAGCGCCGAAAGGGCATATCGATATTATAGTCATCATTAAGTAAAATTGTGGGCACGAAACGCCCTTTTATATTATATTTTGTGTGGTGTGCAGTCAGATTTATTATACTTATTCAATTATTGTGAACCATAAGGGCAATACGTTTAAACTATTGTGACACATCGCCATTCTATATTATATATCCATAGTCGCAATTCGCCACCTTTTAATATTACCTAATTATTTTATTATTGTAATTTATGCGTGAATTGGCACATATTATTATATTTTGTGTGCGCTAAATGCAGGACATATTATATTTTATTTTAGTACAGGACCAGCTAGCTAGTCTGCGCTCCACAAATTGTAAGTTATTTTTATCATTATTTATTTATTATACATATTCAATTATTGGGCCAAGAGGGTTGTAGATATTTTATAATTATAATTTGTCGTGCCAGAAGGGCCCTACATTATTATTTATTAGCATCTTTAGATTTTATAAGTACGAGCTAACAAGCTTTATTGTAGCTTCAGCTCAAATATCTGCGTCAATATATACCTAATTTATTTCGGTTGGCCATAAGGGCCGGTCATTTATTATTATTATTATATTTCTTATACATTTGTGTTACGGTGAGTTTGATTATATTTTTGTACTGCTATTATTTAGAATTGTGTATTATACAGCAACTTAACTATCAGAAACCGTGTTACCATTTGTTATTACCTATTTGTTTAATTGTATACACACCTATACACACATACACATATTCATACACAAATACACATAATAAAATAACACGCACTACATAGCCGACAGTAATTGTCAGGCGATCCCGACCACTACTGTTCGAGCTATTACACCATTACACACCCAGCTCGCTCTCCATATACTAAGACTTAGGTGTTAGTGGTGTAAAAACCCTAAGTAGGTGTCCGGGCGCGCGTGTAAATATTGTACGCTCCCGGCCCGCACACAATATAATATGATAGTAATCAAAAGCGATTCTAGACGAAGTTCTAGTAACTAACTACATTAAAGGGATAACTTACTGATATGGAATATAAAAAATACATATTTAAAATGTGAAGAGCACTTAAAAATAAAATATTTCATGGTTATTCGAATGTAATCAATCAAAACTTTCGTAGGTACCTAATTACTTTGTTAATCTACATTTTTGAAATATGTAAAACTGCAGCAGGCTTCTCTCTGTTCAAAATCCAACCGATCTTTTGTCTATCATTTATAACTAAAACGGTTTATTTTGTTTTGAATACAATTTTATTTACCAATAGTTATCATTATCATTATCATTTTCAAATAGATTAGCAAAGAAAAAAGTATGATATATGATGCATAATATTGTAGTTACAATAAAAAAAAAAATTATATACAAGGTGATTTTGAAGCATGCTCAATCTATCTGCTTAAATTATAAATTTATTAAAATTATGATTTTTTGAATTTTTTAAATACTTATGGGGACCATATTTTCGAATACTTGATTTTTTGTACCATTTAAGGATAATCCTGTGACAATATAAACTTCTGTTTTACAAATAGAAACCACCATTTAACTTTTGATTATTCAGCATATATTATTTTTTTTTAAATTTTAATGTAGATATCTAAATCAAAATTCGAACGAGTAGTTTTTGAGTTGTATAACTTTTTGTGTATTAAGGATAGGTAATATGTTTATGGAAATGGGTTAAATAGATTTGGGGGCTTAGTTGATTTGACAATCTTAGTAATTACTATTAATCTATCAATATAATACAAATATAATACAGTTATCAAGATAATTTGTAAAAATTATCTTAGTATAATGAATACTACCTACATCTAATATTATATATTATATTGTATGGCTTATATTTTTTTTTTCCATATTTAAGGATTATTGTCCTGAGTAGATACAAACATTTTAATAACTCAGAAACTACTTTTTAGAATTTTGATTTAGATACATAAACATTTTCAAGAAAATTAATTAAATACTATTACTATACTAAAAAATTTGCAGTAAAAAGAGGGGGGGGATCTCATTTGAAAAATCCATGTTCATATCGCCACAGGACATTTATTAAGTAGTATATAATATATCAGGAATTTAAAATAAAATAAATAAATAAATAAGATAATTGCTAAAAATCAAAATTTGAATATATGTAATATTAAGATAAAAATGGGGGGAGAGCATGTTTGGAAAATCACACTGTATTTATATATACATACATATATAATAATATATTAATCAATGCTCGGTTTCAAAGAGCGTATAATTAATATAACAGTGCGCCTTAAAAGTTAAAACAATGCGGTCCTACACATGAATATAATTTATTATTTAAGTTTGGGATTATTGTCAGATTAATTGAATACAATTGTATTGTATGGTACTCAGTCGAAAACAGTAATTTCTTCCTTTTTGTTTTCGAAATGTGCCATTGCGTTAGTCTTGTCGGTATTCTTACTCCGATAAACCATACTGAAATAGGCCAATAACAGTGTGTCAGCAAGCATGAGACCGGAGTATAGAAGATATTCGTGTGCCTAAAACATAAACGAAAAAAACGATTATAAATATTATTACCTACGTACACATTAAACAAATTATTCACATATATACCTGATTTTTAATTTCTATTGTCGATATGATTACGACCAACAGATTTCCCAAGGCCGTCGTTAATAAATTTACAGCAGATATGAACGACTTTATGTTTATCGGTGCCTATATATCGAATAAACAATAACAATGTTATACAGTATATAAGCACAAAATTCCATATTTTTGAGTTCGTATTTTTAGACATGATAGGTTACAAATCATTTAATCGACTCAAAGCTAGTTCTCAGCAGTGACGGCTTAAATTTTTTTTTGTTTGACTCGCTTTTAATATTTTTGCACTGCTCACTTTAAACATTATGAAACATTGGATCTTAGTACTAGTCTATCGATATATAGACCAGCTATGTGAATTAAATTTGATAAATTTAAAACCATTTCAATCTGGTACCTAAATAATATAATAATATTAAAGACGTATCCAATTAAATAAATGGATCCGGAAGATGTCATAAAATTATTATGTCGAATATAGTCTTACAATATAGATACCATTACATTATATTAGATAAGACACATTTTACCTACCTCTGTAAACGAAAATTCTAACGTCGTGACCACGAATATGACGTCAGCTATAATCATACACACATATTGTGGAAGCTGCCACAGAATGTGAATATATTTTCCTTCGTTCTCGGTGAATAATCGTACATCCTATATAAATGCCTTTTCACATAAAATTTGCTTATAGTTCACAAGATATTAATTATAATATTCAGGTACAGCATAATATACAATTTTACCATTTTATCGCCATTTCGTTGTAAAGTGAGTGTATAAAACGTGGCTGGTATTATGTCCACAGGCGCATTGTTCAATTTTTTTCCTTTGTTCAGTAAATTATATCTGTTATACATTACGTCATGTAATTGAAATTCGATTATTTTTAGTTCATTATATTCAAGTGGTATAAACATGTTGGATACTTACTTCCCTACCTTAACGGCATTAAAGTTCATCCCTCGAAACTGAGAGAGAGGGTACGAGATGAACGAGTTCTGATCCGCACTGGTCAATGTAATATTATCGTTAAAATCAAATGTGTAGTCGATCAAAATTCTGAAGTAATTTGTTTTCGTATTTTAATTTAGATATAGTATGTATAGTGGAGCAGATAATATATTTTATAGATACATACCTTAAGCTAGGGTTTCCAAATTTTTCTTTGACCAAACTGTCACCAATACTAACGTGGTTTAATGATATTGTGTTTGGATTTAAATTGACCAAGTGATAAGAATTTTCCTAAAACAAGTAAAAAAAAAATAAATATTTTACAAAATTTTTTTTTATAATTATAGTTATTATATGTAGAAAAAAGACATAATCCATTATTATAATACTAATATGAAACTAATAATGATAAATAAATTTTTTGACGTTCTCTTCGTAAACAAGACTTGCGTAATTAATATTATAATGGCTATAATTATAATTTAATACCAGATTTGCTCAGTTGTGCTCTTACGTATTTTAGTATCATATATATTTTAATATCATTGATTACAATTTATTATAAAATTTTTAATAATACAGTAGAACTTCCATATAGCGGTCACTGAAGGGACTGTAAATAATGACCGCTATTTAGAGGTGCCCATCCTACAGAGGTGACCGTTAACAGAAGTTCAAGACCTTCCAGGTGACCGCTATATAGAGGTTATACAAATTTTAAAAATAAAACACCAATATTAAAATAACGCATATGAATATGCGATTATCATATGCAAATCTTAGATTTAAAAAGAAAAATTTTCATGAATTCTCAACTCAAAATAGTTTGCTAATTTTGTGATTTTTCCGTATTTTGTTAAGATTTGAACTTTAAATGCTTATAAATAAAAACTGTGACTATGGATTTTTAATTTTTTTTATCTGAATTTGAAATAATAACCCATTATCCTTCTATTAAATTTTCAAGCTTTTTTAACCAACAAATAAAATTTTATTGATATTAATAGAAAATAAAACTAAAAAAATTGAACACTAACCATGTCCGAAAACAGCTCAAAAAGAGTCAAATTATTTTCAAAATTGTATCGTGTATATAAAATGCTAATATAAACATTCAGTGAAATTTTCAAGTATCTATGGTCATTTATTTTTGAGTTGCACCAAAAACCAAAATCGATTTTCTCGAAAACAGATTTTTCGTAAAAATTCCCGTTTTTCCTTAATTTTTCTTTTTTTTTTCACGGTGCTTTTGAAAACTACTGAAAATTTTTACTTTTGACCCCTAAAAGGTAATGACAGACACAAAAGAAACACACATCATTGTAAAATCAATACATTCATCGCTTCGCTCAGAATCTAAAGAAATCTCATAAGCTTTTATAAATAGGTACATATTAAAATTAAAAAAATTGAGTTATATTAGTTTGTTTTAAATTCATTTTTTCAAAATAAATTTCTGCTGTTTTTAATATGTCATAGCCATCTACGTCACCTTTTTGAAGAGTGAAAGCTGATAATAGTTTTATTTGAGTTAAAATCTCAGAATAGTTTGATACAGTATACTCAGGTTCTTCAGTTTTTTCAGTTCCTTTAGTTTCTTCATGTGTTTCCTCTTCGTAATTATCTGTTGTTATGAATGACTTGATATCAGTATTATCTTCTTCAGTTCTTAGATTTTTATCGACCAAAAAAAAACTCTTCACCTTGCATATGAGTTGGCAGCATATTAACTAATTGTTCACCAACAATTATTTCGTTTTCAAGATTTAAGTTATCTAAATCTACAGGCAAATTTTCCAAAATAAAACCCGATTTTTTAAAACATTTAGTAACACAACTACCAGTTATTTGTTTTACAGACTGTTTAATCCACATCAAAGCGTCTAATACAGTAATGATTTTTGCAAGTTCATCAGCATCTTTTACTACGTCTATCTGTGATAATGTTCGCCTAAGTATCATTTGTCGGTAAATAACTTTAAAATTTTGGATTATACCTTGATCTAGAGGCTGATAGACGTCGTGTTTGGTGGTAAAAATACTAAGGTTATGATTTTTAGTTTTAAATCAGGATGTTGCATTAACTAAAAACAAAATAATTTTACGCTTTTGTTTTTTTCATTTTTTCATCAAACCACGTTAACCACTCAGTCATTATACATCGTGTCATCCATGCTTTTTTATTTGCCTCCCAGTGTAGGTCGAAGCGTTTTATGTCCGCATTCTTAAAGCAACGATGTTTCTTAGATTTACCTATGATTAGTGGCTTTTCAAATTCAACTATTAAATTAACGCATAACATGACCGTCAATCTCTCTTTAGACTTTTTCCCAGAAGTACAAATTTCATTTTTAAAACTTAATGTTTTACTAGGAAGAATTTTATAAAATAATCCTGTTTCATATGCATTGTAAATATTTCGTGGCTCATAAGAAGAAATTAATTGTTTGACTTTTATACGCCATTCGTCCACTGTTTCCGTATCAACCGATTTACTCTCGCCGTAAACCACTTTAAAAGAAATATTGTAGCGTGATTTAAATTTATCAAGCCAACCATTTGACGCTTTAAAATTTTCACATTCAAATTCTTTACTTACTTGTAAAGCCTTTTCTTTAAGTATTGGTCCACTGATTGGAATATTTTTTAGCACGAGCTGCACAAAACCATTCGTATACAACTTCGTTGATATTGTCTGATTCGGTTTAACGACGTTTTGTAGTTTTCATTTGATCATTACCGTGGGATTTCCATAATTTTAAAATCGTTTCTGTTTTTTATTAAGTCGGTGGCTTGAGTTCTTCCTATTCCAAATTTATCTGCAAGAGTACGTGCACTCACATTTTCTTTTTGGTAAAAATCTAACCAAACAAATTGACCGTTACATAGAGGTGACCGTCCTGTAGAGGTGACCGTTAACGGAAGTCTTACTGTATATTTAAATATAATAATTAATTAATATTTTAATTATAATATAATACGCATTGATCAAATATCAATGAACTAAAAAACATATATATATATATGCTTACTCGTAAACTACTATATGATAAATAGTTAATAGGTAGGAGAATAGATTATGGATATACCATGACATTATTGAGTCTAATAGTTGCTTAAATACCAACTCTTCTGACTGTGATAGTAAATATCTATTAGGTTGAAATTATTTTATTCAATCTATTAATATTATTTAAATATTTAATAAAACGTTATAATTGATGGTAAATAATGCATTTATATTGATATTTACGTACTATCTTTATTTTTTTGATTTAAGTATTTATATTAGTAAATTATTGATTTATGACAATTTTAATATTCCTCTCTACATGTCAATACACATAATTCTATTACAAATCAAAATTTTTTTTATGAACCTACACATAATTAAACATTGTTAACTAGAACATTATTTCAAAATGGGATAAGTTTAAATTTAAAAAACTTTTTGTAAACGCAGTAGCTGGTCGCGGTATTAAATGGGGAAGAACGAACACATATTATTAGGTATACGCTTTTGGGAGGTTCCTCTTTCTAGAATCATGGGGTTATTTGTATTTATCGAACATATTTTATTTTACTATCTGTAACTTAATATGATTTTTTGTATTTAAATTCCGTTAAGCCCGTTACTCATTAATAAAAATGTATAATATTATATTAAATAAAAATATTTACCTTTCCTTCAATTATCGTCACGGTGGTATCGAACTCGTATTTCTCTGGTACGAATTGGCACTCAGGTTCAAATTCTAATGTGATGAGCACGTCATCCCGTGACAAGACTGTATGGGTAACGTTGATCATTTCCAGCGAACCTATGTGATCCTGCACGTGTAACGTCCTCGAACGTACGAACACTTTGCAATCGAATCCGTTGTAAATGTTTAGGCGCCCTTGTCCAGACGGTATCTCAGCAGTGTCTCCCTAAAAAAACCAGTAAGACGTATGGATTGAAAAGAATAAATAAATGCCCTAGCTTAAGTCTTACGAAAATGTTAAACTGCAGTATGGCTGCGATCACAAATGCTAAGACGGCCAAGACACCGCTCAACGTGATTTTTTGTAAAGGTTTCCGGATGCCGACCTTGGCGAGCAACGGATAAAAGGCGACGTCGAAGAGAACGATAAACGTCAGTCCTAACAATGGCACTATTGTCTGCATTTGATCGGGTTTGATTGTCCAGTCTAAGAAGTCCACGCGGCCATTCATAAGCATGGCTTGTAATGTCCACCGGGAACCCTGGTGACAGAACGGAAGTGACGTCACGTAACAATACAGATCCATGTCGATATTATAATTATTTATAGACCATATGGTAACAATATATTATACCATAGCATTGGTTCATATAGAGACCAAATTACCGGTTACGCCACGAACACACTAATCATGTACTGGGCTGTCCCCGTATCCCACATTTGATTTTTTAACGTAGTAGTATCACTGTATTTCTTATGTACCTATTTTATCTATAATACACATGGTCCTAAATTTATTCCTACCATACCGAGAAATATAGTTCGATCAAAAAGTTTCTAGGAGAGCTAGGAAGATTTTTATATTTTAAATGTGTATAGTTGATCAGTCCTCGAGACATGATCCCGAGAGCGTGTCGTAAATCTGGGCCAAAGCTTTATCGTACATTTAGGCTTACAACTATTATCTGATAACTGGCCATGTTCATTAATTTTTACGTTATTTCAAAATGAATACACATTTATTCTTATACCGTACCTGTTGTTCATATAGCGACCAAAACACCGGATAAGCCACAAACACGCTAATCACGTCCAGGGCTATCCTCGTATCCGAAATTTCCGTTTCAGTGTACACTCCCTTTGCGTTTTCCAGCCAGTGTGATTGGCATGGAACCCGTGAAGTCATCTTCGTGCGCAGCGCGTACTTGAAAATTAAACATAGCAATTTGAAGGAAACATTGAGAACATAATAATATGACGTATAGGTATCGATGACTAGAGATTCTTCCAAAAACGTTTTTCACTCGTTTTTTGAAGAACGTTTAACGTTTACTTACGAAAATGCAACCGAATGTCCTGCCAATTACATTGTGTTCCGGTTTCTTCTTCACATACATGTTTTTCCCAGATACGAATATTACTGCAGCATGTAAGACATACAATCGTGTTTGAGGGTTATAAAGGATACATAAATCTTTGGATGGAATATGGCTTATGACGGGTGCTCTGTGGCAATATTATCGTGGGTGAGGAGGGTTAGTTGTAGGATTAGTCGGTAAAGAGACATATTAATATTTTATTTTCATCGGGTGCACTTCGTAATGCGGTGAAATTAATAAGTACTTATAAATTGTTAGCATGGGCGGAGTCTTGCGCCCTATCGTTACGATATTAATATTATTATGACGATAAAATTATGATGATTACCTATGGCGGTGAACATTAGAACGGCTGGCACACCGAAAGCCAACGGAAAACACGTGTCTCTGCCGAAACAATGTACGCTTTGTCTTAACTCGGGTGTCAGAAATGTTGAGAACAATGCTCCAACGTTGATTGCGAACATGAACTTGGTAGTGAAGTGTAGCAGCTGTTTTTCTTGCTCAGGCAACCGGAATTGATCACCACCGAACGTGAATACGCACGGTTTTATGCCCCCCGTACCAACGGATATCAAAAATAACCCAAGTAAAGCAATGATTCTGAAAATAAAAAGAAGCCAGTAAGTATGTTCAAACGCACGGAGGTGGCTATATAATCTTTTAGGAGTAGAATAGGTTTTGAGAGAAAGATATTATAGGTATATAACATTATAGAGGCAGTATAATTATAGGCACTGTATAAGTGCGTATAGTAATATCATTTTCCTGGTCTCGCTCTCCATTTTTTAATAATTATTATTTAATTAATATGCAATATTTTGCTTCTTCGGGTGGATCCTGATTCAGTTGTTACGTTTGACTAGAATCTATCTTTCAACAGGTATATTATTTTAATATTTCAAAAACATCTTCATCGATTCTTTGATTGGAAAGATTTACTAACACTACTATCTTAAAAACATTCTACTTTTCCACTGGTCGTTCTACTTTAGAATATAAATCTATAGTTTGGCGTACCTCCTCAGTCTTCATATACCTAAAATACCTAAATCGAATGTATCCAAAATCATTTCATTCACTATTAATAATATGTATATCATACAAATATGGTATTCCACGACAATCTCATTCACTATAATTTATAAATATAAGCTGTCGTTGTACACACTAATCACAAGCAGCCCTGCTATCAGGAGAATTACTGATTTAAAATTATTGTATAGATTTGTCAATAAATACGTAATAGACTGTTTAGAATATTACTAAATTGTTTACATTTTTACTTCCCGTAAACCTAATACGTTTCATCTTTTTGTATAGGTAAAAATACTCAAACGTATTTACTATTTATATATTATGCTCTGAATGGTCCAGTAAATAAAACTATGAGATTAGCTAATGATACTCAAATTGATATGTTTAATTTTAACTTTATTAAGTCTTTTTGTAGCAATATATTTAAATTTTACGCCAGAAAAATTTTTTTATTATATTCTTTAATGTTTATTCTGTTATTTACTATTTTACTATTTATATTTTCATGCACTATGTTATTTTACTTATATTTCAAACTGTTATCAGGCATTAGGCTATTTGAGTAAATATAAATTAATAAGTCTGTTGGCTTCAAACGGCGTTGTTTACGATATCGACTAGAAATTTAAATACGAATCGAACGGCGCTTCGAGTCATGCTGATTTTATCGCAGACGAGCAATGGCACATGTACGTACGTACAGCTGCAGATCAAAAATATCTGTGAAATCATTTAAGTATAATATAGTATATATTATGATATATTATACTGTTTCGGCTACTAAGATATTTTTGCGTGGTTATAGGTTAGGTTTGGTAGTGCATCAGTTTTGGGACATTTATTGTTTATTTTGTTTCTTATTTATGTTCACTGAGTGAAACAAGTATTATACGCAAAACAATAATATTATGTTTCGATAGTTAATAATTATCTATTGTAAAATAATTTTTATTAACTTTTGAACGTCGAGGCTAAACATATCTGCCATCGAAGAACCGGTGAGCATAATGTTCCCTAGTGCATACACCGCTGACAAACACATGATGGTTCTAAAAGAAAAAAAAATAATTGTCATACAAAATGAGTGATAAGACTGTAAATTACGATGTTTTATGGCCACTCAATTTAAAACCATACTCCGTATGAAGCGTACTTGAATTTTCCCCAATAAGAGTCGGCGAGGATCGCACCAGGCAACGGCATGAAGTACGCCAGAAATACGAAACTGTGATAAATTATCGTCGAATCTTCACCGTTAAACTTCAATATTGTTGTCAGGTACAAAACCAAGACAGCTGTGAGTACATCGTTACAATATTAGAATATTGGCCACAAACAGTGAACTTATTATAAACACAGTTAAGCCATCACCAACAATAATTACTAAAATATTATATTAAAATTGTCTCACTTCTCATTCCGAAATAGGTAAATCGTTCGCATAATTCATTGAGTACGATAAACCATATGGACTTTGGGTATTTCTGAAAAGGAAAATAATGTTTTTTTTTTTAAATTAAAAATGAGTCGAGTATGCGGAGAATTAACTATGTGCCGCACGTGTCCACTCTTTATTTTAGTTCTAAGTATACCATAAATATATCATGTATAAGATCGCATTATTTATTATTTAGTATTTTATTTATATTTAGCTATGATGTTTCACTTTATTAAGAAAAGTAATGTTATTTTATTATGAAGTAATACATTATGTGAATCCCCTAGTCAACTTTCCGAGCACTTAAATATTTAAAATTGCAGTATATAACGTTTTAATTAAATTAAATTTGTACAACGTCTGTGAGGAAATGTACATAGGAAATGTATGCACTTTTGTTCAGAGAACTAATCCAAAGGACCTAATACAATTTTGATTAATACCACACAACAAATTTACTAATTAAATTAGTTGAAATGTAGGTAGAAAAATATATACTACATGTTTTTTTATAAATTATAATGAAGGATATTCGTGTATTATATGATTATAATTTATGAGTAGTTTGCAATTATTTGTTTAGTAATTGATAGTATGGTTACAGTAACCCGATGTCTAACATTAGCTGTATCACACTTTATTACGAGTTAAAAATTTAAATTGTATGCGTGAAATTCAACTAAATTAGAAAATGGTTTCGTGCATGCAAATAAATGTATATAGGTTATAAAATGATGTGATCTCATTTCAAGATTTAACGAGAATTGAACATTACTTACTTCGTAAAATAAAATTAGAATGTTTAAAATGTTTTAATGTTCAGTTACATATAACAAAACTAATTAACGACTTTGTTTCTAAATTAGGTTCTTCTTGTACTCGTTTAAGACATTTGTATACACACGTACACGTAGGTATATTTGGGATTTCACAAAATGAGCATTATTGTTCATGTATATATGTAGAATATATTGTGTAAAATAAAATGTTATCATTTGTTTGAAAAGCAAAATTCTTATTACGGAAAAATGTAAGGGATTAAAATGTAATACATTATTATGGTGCGAAGACAATAATATGAAGTAGCGTTTGCGCGTTCACGTCCAAATTTAGTGAAAGATACGTGAACTTGGTCCTTTTTTTCAAATAGAACGTGAACGTGAACGACGTTTATATTTTTATAATGAATTTGAACGATTTTATAGACGTTCAAATGTAATTCCATTTAAAAAATATACCTATACATATTGATTAATAATATTATATAATAACGTTTTTCTATTATAATATTCCTATTGTACCTATTATTTATTTTATTACGAATTAAAAAAATAAAATATGTGTAATTCCGGTGGGCACGGTTTGACATAAAACAACAATATTATTATGATTTCCACTATTTCGTATTATATTTAAACGATACATAAGAATAAAATAAAAAAAAAAATTAAATGAACGCGAACTTGAAATTATTCATTTTTTAATGAATGTTCCGAACACTGAGTTATGATGCAACATTATATCATAAGAAGAAGAAGTCCACAAGTCGAATTTATTATCGTTAAGACAAATTAGGTAATCAGTTTATGGAACACGCGCGGTTGCGCGCGTCGTTACAATGTGGGAAAAATTATTCCACATTATAAATTGAATTCAAAAATACAATTTAGGAAAGAATTAGTGTACAAAAATCCGAGACAAATTGTCTATAATATTAATTATCCTTGCATTAGGTAGGTGGTATACCTTAATATTTTTTGATTTATAGATACGAGAATATGGTAACTGCTAATAAGTTAATGCGGGAGAAATAGTTTTAAATTTATCTGGGTACTCATCGTGTATAGTATCTATACTACATATTAAAAAAACAGTACGCGTGTTAGGTACCTACCATCTACCAAAAACAGTGTATTTTAGTACTAATTATTAACTATTTATTAAACTAAAAGTCACTTAATCTCTCTTACTGCTCATTATCAAATATTTTAAATTGTTCTAAATTTGTATACGTCATGTTTATTAAGGTCATTGAAAATAAGTAGGTTATCGCCGTGGATATTTATCATATGATGGTTTACTGGAGTTATCATATCTAATGGGTATTTTCACACTGTAGTTAACACATTTTCAGAGGATATAACTAATGTTTTATACAATTTCAACGATGAGTTCCTTTTAGTATGTTTAGCATCAAAATATTGGTTACAACTAAATGAAAAATAGAGTTAAATAAATGCTAGGGATGATGATTGGACGAGATAAACATAATAATTCGCAGAAAAACCTCCTTGTAACGGAATCGCTCGGTAGTTCGGTAACAACAGTCTTTTTCGTTATAAAGGAGTTTCCGTTATAGGGAGGCTGAAATATACGATATATTATAGTTCTGTCTTATAGGGGGTCCGTTATGAGGAGGTTTTGCTGTATGTATAAAATTAACAGGTAATAAATTAATTGGCACGAAAAACTAGTTTTTTTTAACGATAATATAGACTCTATTGATAATAACGACGAAATATATAACGATTGCGGTTCTTAGCAATATATTATTCGAGAATTTAAATTTCGACTCACCAACTTTTCGTTTTGACTGGATACCAAATCCATGTTGGGCTGAAAATAACAAATTATTTAGCCACCCGTAATAGGCAGGCACCTATTTAAATATTTATAATCGCTGAACCGAAAAGTTGAAGTGTTGAAGATCGAATGAGTACGTGAAATCAACAATACGCGGTCTGCCACTTGGCCTCGAGAAATATAAAATTTTATTTTTAACAATCACACATTTTCAGCGTGTATACAGCGATTGTTTTACAAATGTTTCTAGTGGAGAAATCTTATGAGTATGGCTTATGACATATCATTATTATCAAGTTAAAAATTGTGCGATTGCGTAGAACATATACGATTTCGAAAGTTTATAATTCGAATCGAGTGCTTATAATTTTTACTATTTGTATATAGTATACATAAATTATGCTTGTGATATACTATAATTATAGCAATTAAGCCGTAGTATTTGAAATAATAACAGCCTTAACAACAGCTTGCAACAATATCTAACGATTAAAAAAGCTTTAAACCATTTTTTTTTTTTGGTACTTACATGAACATGGTTACCATTTAATGGTCGTCTAGTAGATACAAGATATTTAATTTAATTAAAATCATTATATTGTGATAGTTAATAAATAACATTATGATTTATGAATACAATGCAAGATGCAACTATAGTTAAGTGCCGTACAGCATATAACAATGCAAAATATTTGATTTATAGAAATAAAAACATTACCTGTACCCATAATATGTAAAGCGTAAACGGTTCGAACTACAGAAATTAACAATTCACATTATAAATAGTTTATACGAATAAAAAGTAGCGGCTGAAACAATTTGATAATGAAAATATATTATATTATAGAGAACTTAAGGTTTTTTGCAGGAAAGTGTTGACGTTAATATTATTTCATGTCACGCATTTTATTCAAAAACGGAAACGAGGTCATAGGTAACACTGTAATTATTATATTTTATTTCAATTAAAAATAGGTCCAATACTGAATAGATATACTCGTAACCAAAAAATTGTTTATTTATATTGTTCGTATTAAACGTATAAGGTATAAATATATGACATTATTATAGCGTTTTAATGTAATGATAAAAACCACGGATAATTCAAAAACTATTTTGAAGATAGTCTCATTTTTAATTTACAACATACGAGTATTATAACTATAGGTTTATAATTTTTACTATTTCAAAACACCATTAATTGTTTTAAATTTGTTGCCATGTTTATGGATCTAAATTAGGGTAACGTCGTAAAAAAAGATTGAGGAGCACTGACATGGGCAACCATTATAAATTAATGGGAATATCATATTAAATTTGATAATAATAATAATAAAAAAAAAACCATTACAATAGGGTACCTATAATTGAAAATGTATTAGAAGTACCTACATAATATTATAATATTATATGCACCTAAAAAAATGTCACAAAAAATCTGTGCCTACTCTCAGCGAGTCCAACGAGCCCTCGAGTTTCACTTAGAGCTAGTATAAATAATAGTATAATCTATATTATAACATAGTTTTACCATTAACCAATACAATAACCACAAGTAACCATTGTGGTAACATAATATATTCTCTTTGGTCACAGTATACTGTGTGTCTAAGGTATATAGACGTCCTATCCATGTAAATATTATCTATAAAACCATACAAGTTGTATGGTTGTTAAAAAAAATCACGTATCAGGAAACCCTATTTACTTCAATAACCACATATCAACTATAGTTGACATCGGTTATTTTTAAGATATCCTTTGTCAGTAATAGTTGATATGCGGTCGTGAACGTGTTAATTAAAATAACAAGTTGTTATTTGTTACTATAGGGTTACAAAATTGTTATTATTTATTATTAATAATTACTGAATCTATATATTATATTATATTAAATCGTGGATTTGATGAATTTATCAATCGTCACTTTTAACATGACTTCTGAAGAAAATTTTATTTTGTTATCTTTTTTTATTACAGTAGGGGAAGATATTTACTATCATAGATATAATATGACAGTCAAATTCGATTTTAATAACTATATTAATGTATTGAAAGGTGTGTTATTTAGATATTACTTTGAAAATAATCGTTTATAATTTTTTTTTTTTTTTGTTGTAGATTATTATCAATTAAAATTAGCATCAAACGAAACAGAACCGATCAAAATCATGAAAGAGAAAAGTACACCGAGGAAACTATACGAAAAATTGATAAAATTGGCAACAACGAAATTTTTTTTAATAATGTCAATTTTATTAAATCTATTTTTACTCTACACAACCAGCAGTTAATAACTTGTCTATAACAAATACTCAAAATGATGGTATACTATTTAAATTTAACTTTTAACCCTTTGTAGATAAATGGTAATACAAATTTGATTTTTTTTTTGCACCATTATAATCTTTTATTTTTTTGATGAATTTTAAAATTTTGAAATTTGAAATTAGAGTTTTTGTAATATATTTTTGGGACAAAGATGTCTCATTGGTCATTTAGGGAGTATATACTTAAAGGACCATACAACACAAAAATCATATTTTTTTACCATCTATTATTATTATTACGAATTTGTATAAACAAAAAATGTAAATAAAAGTTATGAAGTCGATATTTCAAAGTGGGGGTGCCAACTTCACGGACGTGTCAGGCGCTATTATAGTTTGTATAGTATTATATTGGTCGTGAGCGCGAGAAAGTTGCGATTTACGATTTATTTTTAGTAAGACGGTTGGATTTTTAAAGATACTGTAAAAAAATAATTATATTGGCTTGATAAGAATACACTATACCGATGATATATTATTACTTATCCGGTACGCATTCGGTCGTTCAGGTAACCCAACAAACATTATCATATTACTGTTATTCACTTTATTTTGGAAAAAAAATAATTTTAATCCCTCACGATTTTTAATTTACGACTATTCTACAATATTCTACAATTACGATGTTCAAAAAAGCTATGCATCTGATTTAAACTGGACTGAGAAGTGTTCAAGCGCCATCACGTGTATCGTTGGTCAACCGCGACACATTTTCGCGTGTGGGTGAAAGCGTGCGACAGTTCGCCATCCAAAACACCGTGTAGGTACGTAAGTCATATATCACTTTGGTCGACGTATATTCGTCTGTGATATTATAGTTAGGCAGTTAGCTCTGTGAAAATTTGACTTTAATTCTTCACAAATCGTTTTAAATCCTTTTATTTAGAGTAGGTTGGTGCTAGAGCCACAGTAGACGACGAAATGGCGCCACCAAACCCAGACCTGAAGTTTTTAATTGTTCTGAACAAATCCATTGCTGTAATATTGGTTATTCAGTACATTTATTACAATGACCCAAATATTATCAAAACGATAACAGAACGTGAGTTATATTTAGATATTATGACTTATTTGAGTTATGAGTTATAATTTTAACAATAATTTTTTGTTATAGTATATTGTAATCGTTATACTACATCTACATCAACGTCACACACCGATAATGTAATACCGCCGGAGACTGCTAATTGTTCCTGTAGGTTCTGCATAGGAAACGCCCGTCGAACCACAATTTCACATATGGTTTTAGTAATATGTGGAATAGCCTTATCCACTGATAACTTACGGGTGCCCAAATCAAAAATTCTGCCAAAACAAACACACCCGTGTTCCTCCTCCTACCACAAAAAAAAAAAAAAAAAAAAAGCCAATGGCCTTAGTTGTTAGGCTTAAGCTCAATAAAAAAAAAAAATCTTAAGTTTTTTGATGAATATTTTTTTTTTTAAATATTTATATGAGTTTTGAAATGAACAATTTTATATTTGGTATACGACCAACAAAATTAATTGATACGATTATAGTAGTATAAAAAGGTATGTAAGAATGGTATGTACGCAAAAAAATAACAAACTGTAAACTCCATTTTTATTACATTTTAGTTACAAAGAAAAAATAAATTTAACAAACTGTAATCTATAATTACGCTATTAAACGATATTCTAAAATGGTGACTACCTCCAACAATTATCGTCTGCAGGGATAGGGATATGGGCGTACAGCCAAACAACAAAGGAGTAGTATTAGTAGTAATTTATTATATTAGTAACCGTTTTTAAGTAAGAAGTGAAAATGTCATGTACCTACGGTCATTTGTTTTACCATAAAACACCTGTTGTCGTTTGGGCATCGACTGTTTAAAAGGTCAAACATTATTTGCGCATCAATATTATTTAACAATAAAACTGAAAAAAGGTGTATACCAAAAATTGCAAGTTGCTTTCTAAATTTCTTAGTGGTGTCTATCATACCTCCTCATGCACGACTTTTTAGATTTTCAAAAAAAAAACCTCCTATACAGAATTTGGGCTATAAATAATGAGAAAAATAGTAAAAAAAATCTAGGAACAACCCTTATGTCGTGAAGATAGATTACAACCCTGTTATCATATGATACCTCTGTGCATATTTGGAACAACTTTTTTTTTAAATGCATTTTTATATAATTAATACATTTTGACAAATTAAAATTATTAAATACACATTAACTATATACTTAGGGTAAATAAGGGTAGGAGGGGGGACACAGCCCCCTGGAATATCTAGGATATCTACAATTTTAATAACTATAAAGACTTTTGTATATTTAATGTAATCCAAACATAAAATAATAACAATTTGTATGAAAAAAAAACAATATTTTCACAGCTTGTGAACATACCCTGTATAAAATAAAAAAAATATCTTTCACAACTTGTGATTATAAATAGAATAAGAATAATAGTAATACAATTAATATATGCATAAAATAAAAAACATGTTACTAACAAAATAAAAATAAATTAAAAACTTCTTTCATACTCTGTATAAAATTAAAATAATACCTTGTAATATTTCTTATGAAGATAATATAATAATAAAAATAGTAAACAATAACTAAATTTCTCAAAATAAACATAAAAACATAAAAACAATACTAAATATTATCCAACAAATATGAAAACAAAGCAAATAAAAAAATATCATAGTTCATTCTTTATTTTCTATGGAAGTCTTCCATGCATTCTGGACAAACTGGAGTATCATATTTTTTACAAATATATCTAGTTCTTGATTTACAATACAATTATGACACTTAGATGCTTGAGCTTTTGCCGTTTTACCAGGATAATGTTCCTTACCATCATATCTTATTTCTGAAACTACAACAGAAACATTTTTTTTTTTTTTTGGTGGATCAGATTGTAAGGAAGGCCTGCCTCTTTTTGGTGTATCACATTTTCCTATTTGGAGCATGGTCCAAACAATTGATGCTTTAAACTGAAGAAGTGGTATATGTTGACGATTTTCTTTGTATAATATCCATGAGTTAATTATAATAATATTCAAAAAATGAAAAAAAATCCTCAAGTACCATTTTTTGTTCTTGAATCCATGAGGGTAATGAGCAATCATTCTATTCATGAGGTCCACACCCCCCATAAATTTATTGTACTCCTGCATAGCAAATGGACGAGTGACTTCAATTTTTTTCCTTCCTATCATAACGTGAAGTTATATCTTCAGGACTAGCCCCAGCATATGTCGATATAGTGTGTACTAGTTTAGTATCTTTCCATCGTACAACAGTCAGATTGTCATCAGATGTGGCTATTGAACAGTTACCTCTTTCTAACAATTTATCTTTGACTAGGTAATTTTCAATTCCAGTTACTCTATTCAATCTTAGAGTACCAAGGACATGTATGTTTAGAGATTTTAATTTTCTTAGTAGTGGAACAGTGGTAAACAAGTTATCCATGAAAAGTTTATGGTTTTTACCATGTATTGAATGACACAATTTCAAACCACAAATTGAACAAAAAGTGATTTTTTCCTTTCGAGGCACCTTGATAGAGCTCAAAACAATGTACATATCCATTGGTTCCGGCTTGAACCCAAATTTTAAATCCCCATTTTTTAGGCTTTGATTTTAAGTATTGTTTTAATAAACTCCCATCATTTCATCAATGGCTATATTTTGACTAGTTGATATAGCTGAATGAAAAGAACTATATAAAATGTCTAAAACGGGTCTAATTTTCCAAAATTTATCAGTTACTACTTGAGGTTTTTCATAATTATCTACAAAATGAATAAACCTTTTTATTTCGGCAAACCGGTTACAAGTCATAGCATCAGCAATAAGGTTCATTCTCAACCCCCCTTGAGAAGACCAATACATTCTTACATTTGGGTATTTTATATATGTCATTGTTATGTTGATTGCAAAAAACACTTTCAATTCTTTTATAGATAAGTTGAAATTTTCTTTTCCATTTTGAACAGCATATTTTATTGTTTCAGTTCTTATTTTTTCAAAAAGGGATTCAGCGAATAATTTTATAAAAACAGTGTATTAACCCGTAACACCCGAATTTTCTTTCCCAAAACCCAAAAAATGATTCCAGTGCAAAGCCCTGAGTATAATATAATATCAGTATATTGTAGTGTACGTTCCATTCGCACCGCTCCGACATCCGGGATCCTTCGACAGTGGCGGCAGTGGCGCTAAAAATCGCGGCCTATATACGATCACTACTCGGCCGGTTCGGGTCGGCTTACCTCAGCCGCGTTAACCCATCTCCTCCTGGCTGGTCATCGGACGAGTTTCGGGACGGCCCTGCAGATATTTAATGGCCGTTCTGCGTCTTTTGATCCCGAGTCGTTTCACAACCGCCAAAATCGAAGATGACATCAACGACTCCACTGGATGAGGGATCAAAATCGTGTTATCGGGCAGATAATCGCCTGTCCGTACGCAAAGGTCGTCCAAAAAACGTCTGTCGCTGGATATTCACGGATGTCGGCCGCATCGTATACAGTGCGAATCAATAAAAAGTAAAAACGCGACTCGTCTCGCTACCGTTTGATAAACGAAAGTATAACATTATAATATCCTATTACAGGGATGGCGAACCTGTGTCACGCGTGTCACGGAGTGACACGCGCGCGTTATTACAGTGACACGCCAATTTAAAATATAATTCATAATTTCTACTTCACATTGATAATTTGAAACTATTTTAAACTTATTATTGGAGTATATCGTAAGATATTGTAATCTGTACTTTCCATTTCCTAAGCTCGTAAACGAAACGATTAGATAAATAAATTCGTTTATCACGTTTACGTAACAAACGTAGGTACAACAGAACAGTCGACAGTCGTCAACAGATAGTTTCGGATGCCTTACACGACGACTATTTTAACCAACCTATTCAATATTGCTTCGGGCTTACTCAATATAATTCACGTTTAACCATTGGCAGTTTAATACATTGGTGAGTATTATTTTTTTACCAATATTTCACCAAAAAATTAAAAATTCGTATAAAATAATTAATATTATATTCTTAATTTATAGAATAAAGATGTTCAAAAAATTAAAACTGAATCCAGAGAAAAGTGGTAGTGGGAGATTATTTCACGAACAGTGGACAGTGGATTTTGGTGTAATTCAAAACAATAATAAGGTACTATGTTGCTTGTGTAACGAAACAGTTGTAAGCCGTAGTTTTAATGTTAAAAGACATTTCGAGACAGTTCATAATAATATATTTTCTCTATCGGCTGAAGAAAAATTAGAATTGATTTCTCAAAAAGTAAAATTTTTTAGGAGTCAATCAAACAAATTTAAAGTGGCGTTTAAACAAAATAATAATTTATCAGCCGCTAGTTTTTCTGTGTCGCATTGCATTGCGCAGCATGGTAAGCCACTTTCTGACGGAGAATACTTAAAAGAAGTTTTTGTTAAGGCGTCTAACATTTTGTTTCATGATTTTACTAATAAAAATGAAATAATAAAACGTATTAACGATTTGCCTGTTAGTAGAAATACTGTAAAAGATCGTATTATTTGTATGAGTAATGATATAACAGATCAGCTTCGAACAGATTTGGCTTCAGAAAATTATTTTTCAATCTGTCTTGACGAAAGTACAGATGTAACTTCACAGGCGCGACTAGCAGTCTTTGTTAGGTTCATTAGTGTTAATATTATGAGGGAAGAATTAGTAAAATTAATGACGATTTCTACTAAAACAACTGGTCAAGATATTATGAATGTAGTACTTAAAGAATTCGCCAATTTAAAAATAAATATAAATAATATTGTTTCAATAACTACGGATGGTGCCCCTAATATGGTTGGCAAACACAATGGATTTGTTCAACTTTTTTCGAAAGAAATTTCTCATCCGTTAATCAGATTTCATTGTTTAATACATCAAGAAGCGTTGTGTGCTAAAGACAGCTTGCAATCGCTTCAAAATGTAATGGAAGTAGTTACAAAAGTTGTCAATTTCATTACATCTCGTGCTTTAAATAATCGACAATTTACTAAATTATTAGATGAAGTTGAATCACAATACGCTGGCCTTTTAATGTATAACAGTGTTCGTTGGTTGAGTCGTGGTCAAGTTCTTCATCGATTTGTTGAATTATTAGAAGAAATACGATTATTTTTATTCGAAAAATCTCAAGATTATCCAGAACTTAAAGATTTAAATTGGTTGAACGATTTAATGTTTTTCACTGATTTTACTACAATATATAATGAATTAAATAAAAAACTTCAAGGGCACGGTCACATAGTCTTAACAATGTTTGAAAATATCAAAGGTTTTGAAAAAAAAATTGAAATTTATTGTAAAGATCTTAAAAATGAAAAATTTAAATATTTTCCACATTTGAAAAATCATCTGAACAATTCATTACACTTTGCAGATAGTCAGACTGACATCAAATGTATAATTAAAAAATATGTTAATATATTAGAAAATACAACTGAATTATTTTCTAATAGATTTTCACAGTTTCGATGTCTAGAACCAACCTTTCAATTTTTAATAAATCCACATACAAGTACATTTGATGAACTTGATCTATCTTTTTTTGAATGGCTAAATATCGAAAACTTGGAAATGGAATTAATAGAATTTCAGGGAAATGTAATTTGGAGAAATAAATTTATTAATTTAAACAGCGAACTGGAAAAATATTATTGTGAAATTGATAGCAGTATTAAAACCGAAAACCTAATTCTTATTGAGTGGAAAAGTCTACCAAATTCATTTACATCCATGAAAAAATTAGCATTTTCATTATTGACTATGTTTGGTTCTACATATACATGTGAGCAGCTATTTTCCTCCATGAATTTTATCAAATCCACATTGAGAAATCGTCTTGGAACAGATATCAGTGCAGCATGTATTCAATTAAAATCTACAAATTATAATCCCAGGATTGATTCGTTAGCTGGAAATATGCAGCAACAAATTTCTCATTAAAAACTTATTTTTGTAATTAAAAAAATATGTGTTTATTATTAATATGTAATAGTAAATAGTTAATGAATTCTGTAAAGATATATTGATATGTAATTGTAAATAGTAAATTAATGCTTTAAAGATATATTAATATGTACATGTAACTTTATAAATAGTAAATAGTATAAATGCTGTAAAGTTATATTAATATGCAATAGTACCTAAATAGAAAATGCTGTAAAGTTTAAATATTTTATAAACCTAACAACAAATAAAATCATGTTTATATGTTTAATTAATTATTTTTTAAGCAAAAAAAAGGTCTGACACGCGAGGCAAATAAAATCAAACCAAACATTTTGATTTGACACGCAGTTATCAAAAGGTTCGCCATCCCTGTCCTATTACCTATAGTTTGTTTAATTTATAAACGTTACTAATAAACACCAAATTTCCATGGTAACATTGCCGTCGCGTCGTTGTCTACGTTGGCAATTAATACCACGGATAAATAAATATAAAATGGTCGATACTATAATCCGTTATGTGTTAACTGTATAGGTGTATTAAAAACAGCAAAGCCAAATCCGGTGGAAACACACTTTGTCGGCGCGTATAGCCACTACGTGAATACGGTGGTTGTAGGTATACTCGCCCATAATATTATGAAGAAGGGATAAGGGTAAACCACATAGATACAATTTGTATAAGACAGATAGTCAAATAATATTACATAAAATTATAAATGATAAGATTGTGGACGGTATTAAAATTATATCATACAAGATAGCTCACCGGATCGACCACTCTAACAAAGAATAATAATATAATATAAATTATCAATAGTAAAATAATATAAAACTATTCCTGTACTAAACATTACATAAAACATTATTTTATACATTATAATATTATTTAATGCGCCTGACCTGGTCCCAAGGTACTGCAGTCCAACATCAAGCGGTTGAAGTGCTGCTGGATTGTCGGTGTAGGTACTCCGCCGTCGAGACCACCACTGCGACGCACACAAATCGTGACCGTATCAAACGAAAAAAAATGACGGCCGATCGTCAATAAATAACGGCACGGAAAACGAATTCGTTAGACCAAGCACAAAGTAAAGAGTGTGTGTTCAAAGAGTACGCACCGACCGACCGAAACAAACACACCGAAAAGCAAACGGCGAAAAAACCGTGTGTCGCAAATGGCGGTGGAACAACATAAACAATAATTACTTTGTCACTAATTGTCAACAACCTGCACACGTCATTGGCCGGTCGGCGAAGCCATAGATCATAGAATCTTCTATTATCTATGGGCGAAGCATTATCACGATAGCACGGCGGGTGGCAATCATTATCGTTAATCGATACCGCGGTCGATGCTAGCGGCGACCACTTGGATCCTGGTTATCGATCGTGACACGAGAACACCACCAGTATCAAACACACTTTTGGATATTTTCAGTTTTAGGGGCGCTATCGTTGCACAGCATCTGTGACAATTTTACGCTACATGACTTTAGTTTTTTAGTGGCGTAACACAATGGCTACATAAACGCGGTGGCCACATTAACACACACGGCCACACACGATATAAGTGGTCAGGCCGTGGCCAGCAGGGTCGGAGTGTCGGACTGGCCAATACAACAGACTGGCAATAGCCAGTGAGGCCCCCTTATCTGTATGACTAAATGGGACTAACGGAAAAATCATAATAATAAAATTTAATATGAACTGTATTTGTAATGTGCATTTATGTGCAAAATATGTTAAATTATAAAATAAAAATAATCAAACATAAATACAGTATTACAGTGTAGTAGTTTAGACGGACAAAACATGATTATAATATATATATATGAGTCCAAGGTATTATCGAAAATGGATCCGATGACGGTCGATGTGTGTATCAAGATATTGTGATTGTGCACATGTGCGTTTGTGAGTTGCATGTGAATAAAATATAATATGTTTATTACGTAGCTGATAAGTCGGTAGCAGCGGCGTCTTATGAGCAGGGGGATGAGAGCGGCGAGCAATCGAGTAGGGGAAGTAAGTTTGTGAGCAGTCGCGCAGGAGCAGTGAGCAGTTGAGCAGGAATAGTTTTGTGAATCAGCTATCATATACTACCCTTCTTAAATCTAATGGCAGTGCCGCAACGATTGGGTATGAAAGGTCCTAGCACTAAGGGGCCTCCAAAAATCAAAAGCTAAAATTAAAAATTGACTGTTTCAAATGTTAAATTCATAAAAATGTTCCTTTTTATATCTAAGATTTGAAAATTTAATATAAGATTCCGCATACGTTTATCCTTCCAAAAAAAAGTATATATACCGTAAAGTCAAATTAATTTTTCATGATCGTTTGAAGTTAAATTTTTGACCATGAATAAATTATTTATCATGGATCAATTTTATTATTTTGTTGTAATTCAAATACGAATAACAATTAACCGTAGATACTTGACAATTTCACCAAATATTTATGTTAGATTTTTCTATAGGTTTCAAAATATTTTTCATCTTATTGAGCTATTTATAGACATTTGAAATTTGAAAATTGTTTAGTATTTTTCTATAAATACCAATAAAAAATGTTACACCGTGTTATACACCTTAAATATATAATAAATTATTTCTTTTTAGTAAGTGCTCAAAAATAGTAAAATATCAAATGTAGTTAAAAATTTATAAAATGTTCATTTTTTTTTAAATAAAGATTTAAAATGCAAAATTATATTTCTTATAAGTAGTTAATATTGTAATCGAAAACTCTAAAAAATATATTAAATTTGGATAAAATTAAATATTTAAACGAAGGATAAAGATGTTAGTATTATTTCGTGGTAATTCGAAATATTATTCGTGGGGACTTATAAAATTATAAATTGTACAATATTATGCAATGAAATTTTGAAAATATAAAAATTAATTAAAAAATTTAAGCTACTTATTATTAAAAGGTAATTTTTGATCTATTCACACTGTTCTATTGACTCGACAATTATTAACAATAATATAATATGATAAAAATATAAACTGTTATAAAAATTTAATATTAATTAATACAATAAACGCAATGTTTTTAGAAAAAATTAAACCAACCTTCCGTAATAATAATATTAAAATGAGTTATTTTAATAGCAATAACACGGTATAACTACCAATTTTGCTAGAAAATAGTCGTATGACCTATTTTTCAGCCATAATGAGTAATTGGCATTTGGCAATCATTAGCGAAGGAAATATTTTGTTTTAATTTAATTATTAAACTAATTTTTCATATAATTATTGAAAATGTATAGAAGAATAATGTAAACCTTTCGATGCCTGCAGGTGTGTATACGCGTCGTAAATTTTAATCAGTCATATTTTTTAATTAGAGAACATTAAAAAAATACCATATGATTCGTAATGACTAGACACATTCAAAGATATTACAAAAATTGAATTATCATTATTAGATTTTTTTTTTTTTTACTTATAATATATGATACTAAAAAATAAAAAATTGAAATATTTGTAGTACATATCCTACGGGTACTGCATACGACACTTACTTTAGTTAGGTTAGCCGCCGCTGCATACCACATTATATTAAACGCCAATGGTTTAATATTCCTCGTATTTTTTTAACAGACTTTTTTAATTTTTTAGTTGAGAAATAAATATTTGAAAAATAAAAAAGTGTCACACTTTAACTGCCACCTGGGGTAAAGTGCAAAATCGATTCCTTTGATAATTAATGCTGTTAATACAACATTATTTTATTAATGCAATAAAGCACATCGCATTTCTCCCAATTGTGCATGTCGCACTTTCCACGTATGTAATTTTGCACGAGAGAAGTCCCTAATCGGCTAATCCTCATTCGCAACATACAATTAGCACAATTCATAAATTAAATTGTGAAATATACATAAATTAATATTGGCTTACCAAATTCGAAACGATTATGAACTATTGATATGTGAAAACTAGACCGCTAAAATAATATCGATTTCAAAAAATAAAATTTGAAAACTATAAGTACGACATAGCAAAAACTGTTTTGCGTGGGATAGAGCCACTCTGGCTTTAGAGATAGTTAAGATTCCAAATTAATATTGATCATATTATACGATATAGTTCAGAACATTATCTGTGAAATATCGTTTTTATTTTTTTGATATTACTTACACGAAAAAATTTCTTATTGTTTCAAAATCCATTATTTTTTTCAAACTTCAATAACATTTTTATAGTTCCGATATCGAACAGATAAAAACGATATTTCACAGCTTAAGTTCTCCTTTTTATGCGGTGAAAGTTTCGTTTTTTAGTTATTGCTGTAGCCATCTCGGTTCCTTCCCACGCCAAAACAGTTTTCGCTATGTTTTACTTTCGTAAGACGGAGACAATAACGCAGGGTATAGCGGCATCTTAATTGAATTAAAATTAATAGAATAAGAATATTAATGTACACGATTTAATAGACTAAAAATACCTATGAGTACTTATTGTATAATTTGTACAGAAAATAAATGCAAAGGTAGCAGTTATAATAATGTATTAATTAAATTATATTATATTCCTATAGGGATAAATATATTATATGAATATAGATTTTGTTATATAAAATTAAAGACATTTTTTTTGTACTTTTTTCTATTATTCCGTGGTTTTATCGACTTCATTGGAATAAATGATAATTCAATAATTATAAGTAGGTTATACCTACCTTACAAATCATGGAGATATTTTTAAATTTGCCATGCATTAATTTGCATTTACATTTTTAATTGTAGACATTAGTTTTCAAAACTGGCAGCGTTTATGGTCAGAAACTTTTTGTTCTCGATTCATTTAGATTTGGTTTATAACTTTACTAACCTCGACAGTTCAAAGTTTAACTTAATTAATACATTATTTTAAATATTATCATAACTTAATCAGCATACTTTAGCGGAGTCCGATGAATGATGATTTTAAATGGATGCCTAACAATTTACTCGACGACTCCAATATATATTTTATAACACTACAGAATTTTTTAATCAGAGTACATAGTTGTAGTAAATCAAAAACAATAAATACCATAAATAATAATATAGGGAACTACCTACACTATACAGAGGGAAAATAATATACTCCTGCAACAACGCATTAGGTACTATTAAAGTATATCCTATTTTAAACGATTTAATTGAATAAAATAATCAAAATTTATATATATAATCCAAATACCACTAAATCACGTCTCACACACTCACTCACTTATTCACATAGGCGAGTTTCGACTTTGGTGGCAGGGGGCAAAACAAATTTTTAAATTGTGAGACCTACTTTTTTTTTAGACATGAAGAAACATTCATTTTTTATGTTACAAAATTCACAATGGTAGGAATATTTTTTAATTATGATCAAAAAGTATAACCATTGTCAAAACAATAAAAACGCATTTAAAACTAAATTAAATACAGACACATAATAAAGTAAATTGTTGATGAAAATAAAGTGTTTATATCATAGATTATTATAGGATGTTACCACTGGGTATCCTCCCTGATCGTACGATTCATGTTAACTTTTTATTATTCACTTATCAAACCTACATTATTGTACAAAAATTAATGTATAGATTGTATATTTATTTCAATAAAAACAAAAAATAAATAAAAAAATACTATATGATAATATAATCACTAATTAATAAAAGCATATTTAAAAAAAATACAATTAATCAATATCTATAGGTACTGCAGGGTACACACCGCACGACTTTTTTTTATCTTGGCATGATTTTTTTGGTGGCACAGTCTGCCGAGGGGGGGGGGCAGTGCCTACCCGGCCCCTCCCGTTAACACGCCTATGCTCATTCGTCATGAAATCTCAAAAACGTAACACCCATTACAGTGACTTTTTTAGACATCTAATGTAAGTACAGCAGAGCGTTACCATCTTGCCCGTTATTTTGCTTGTTTATATTCAACAACGATCATAAATATATTAAAAGATTAAATTTTAAATATAAAATAACTAAGTAAATATAATATCATGCATATAAAATTCCAATATACGTAAATTATATGTTATTATTATATAACATAATTATTAGAGCCACAAAGTATAATTCTTCGAGTCTGGTCTTGTTGCCAATTAATAAAACAGCATTCAGTCGGAAACAGTAGTTTCTTCCATTTTGTGTTCGTTCGATGTCATTGCGTCAATTTTATCGATATTTTTACTCCGATAAACCACACTGAAGTAACCTAATAATAACGTGTCCGCAAGCATAAGACCAGAGTAAAGTAGAAATTCGTGTGCCTAAATCACCAACAAAAGCGTTGTAATATCAAATGTACTATAAACGTTTACTTATTGAAGAAAAAAATTAATAGATACTTGATTTTTAATTGATATCGTTGAAATGATAACGACCAATAAGTTTCCAAGTGCCATTGTCAATAAACTTATAGCGGCTATGGACGATTTCATGCTTTTTGGGGCCTATATTGAAACATTTCATAATATCAATTACAGTATTATTAATAAAATATAAACGAATTATAAGTTATGATATATATAAATGTTTAGCATTCGAGTGTGCAGGCGTGCCATGGTATTGATATTTTACATGTATATTTTTATATTTTTAGGAAAAAAAGGTAAAATGTTAAGGTATGGCATTATGGCAATTAAATATATCAAAAATCTATTCATATTAATGTTAAATAAACATAATATTTAAATATGTAAATCTTACTAAATAATATTATATAATTAACAAAAATATTATGTTTCCTTGATAATGAATAAAAAAAAAAAAACATAAAGCATCTATTATAACTGAAATCATTAAATTAAAAAAAAACATACCTCAGTGAATGCGAATTTTATTATGGTGACCATAAATATGATGTCGGCTATACTCATGCACAAATATTGCGGAAGCTGCCACAAAATGTGAATATAGTTTCCTTCGTCTTTCGTAAATAATCGTACATCCTATACATATATATATTTTTTTTGTTTAGTTACATTGCGCTTTTTACATTTGCTTGTAGTTCATAAGATATTAATTTAAATTCGCAGGTCAAGTATCTTATAATGTTACCATTTTATCGCCATTTCGTTGTAAAGTAAGTGTATAAAATGTCGCTGGTATTATATCCATAGTTGGCGTGGGCAACATTTTTCCATTGTAGAATACATTATATCTATTTTAGATTTGATTACACGTGTTAAGGTTATATTATATAACTGTAAACATTAATAATTGCAATGATGTACAAAAAAGTATTGTATATACTCACTTTCCGACTTTTATGGCATGAAAGTTCATCCCTCGAAATTGAGTGAGAGAGTACGAAGTAAACGAGTTTTGATCTGCACAAGTCAGTGTAATGTTATCGTCAAAATCAAACGTATGATCGAACAAAACTCCAAAATAAATATTTCGTGTCTTATTTTTAACTATAGAGATGATTGTATTACTACAGGCAGTATTTAGATACTAACCTTAAATATGGGTTTCCAAACTTTTCTTTGACTAAACTGTCATGAATACCAATACGATTTAATGCAATTGTGTTTGAATTTAGCCGGGCCAAGTGATACGAAATTTCCTAAAAGAATTTAAAAAACAGCGAGATCATAAAAGTTGTTTGATTTTAACATTTCACGAAAGTTGTTGTTGAAATAGAAAACAAGAAAATGCTATGTTATTACTAACTTAAGCTTGTTTTTTTTATCATTGTATGTGTAATAATTATGTACTAAATATAATTTAAAAAATAGTTCTGATTTTCTTTTATTATACTTAGAATAGAAAAATGTGCTAGTAGTATTCAATATTTAATATATTATTATTAAATTTACTTAGAAATAAGGCTGACACAACGAAATTGACGAGGTAAACTCAAACACTTAATTAAAAGGAAAAAAAGTCTCGTTTTTTTACTGATGAAGTAACCCACATTGAATCGGTCAAATTACATAAACCATGCAATTTATAATAAGTTATAGGAGTTTTACTTTCAAAATATTATAAAATTAAATCATATTATTTATGTCTTGTTAAGTATTATTCAGATATTGTATATTTTACTAGCTGCTCACTCAGCATTGCCTTTAGCCTTCATATTTGTTTTAAGTTTATATTTCTTTACTCGAGACCGTCAACGTGGCGATTTGATCCAAGTATTTATCACATCTGCCTGAGTAACTAATGGCAACCAACGACGATCATTTATACCAATATTAAAAAATACTAATTTCAACTAATTATTTCTGCTATCTGTAAGATTTAACCAATGGCAACTATTTATAAATAAAATTAACTACCAAATATTCATCGTGAATCCAAAACCCATGCAAATCCTTTCTTATAGTCGGCACTTACATTAAACAATGGTGTCGACTATCGAGTACTTTAATTCCAAGTCTGTACCTATATAATATAGTTTAGGCTTTCCGTTGATCCTTGTCAGTCAAGACAAAGCACTAATATATATATATAGCGATGGAATCGAAATATTTACTTTTCCTTCGATTATTGTTACATTGGTAGTGAATTCGTAGTTGTCTAACACAAAATTGCACTTTGAACCATAACGTAATGTGATCCCGACAACCATAACGTCTTCTGACGAATTTTGAGACACAACTGTATGACTGATGTTGAACATTTCGAGTGGGCCGATTTGATTCTGTAGTTGTAACGATTTCGATTGTACGAACACGTGGCAATCGAATCCATTGTAAATGTATATCCGCCCTTGTCCTGATGGTATCTCAGTTGTGTTACCCTTTAAAAAATAAAAAAAAACGAGTAAAGAAAAAAAAAATATACGTCAGAAAAAGTAGTATTACAACTATTTTAAACTGGAGTAAGGCCGCGAACACAAATGCTATGACTGCCAGGACACCGCAAAAGGTAAGCTTTTGTAATGGTTTCCGGAGTCCTATCGCTGCAAACAGTGGATACAGAACGACGTCAAAAAGGACGAGTACAATTACCCCAAATAAAGGTACTAGCATCTGGATTTGATCTGGTTTGATTGTCCAGTTTAAAAAGTCCACGCGACCGTTCATCAGCATGGCTTGTAACGTCCACCTTGAACCCTATACCACGTTAGAGGTTTAAATTTATCCGTCTTAAACATCCTCTCATAGGTGGATACTATAGATTGATTTTTTTTTTCTTTGAGAAAGGAGATTTGCATTGGCCAAATAACTTCGTTCACACCTCAATTACTATTATGACATGGACACATGGTCCATGTATGTACATATAATTCCGTTTAGGCAGGGGAGGGATTGCAATTTCTGGGCGACTCACCCACCAAAAACCCCCCAATAGATGTCCACCTATGACTTAAACATTCTTCACAGTTATCGATATAATAGGTACTGTACCGGTTGTTCGTACAGCGACCAAAATACCGGATATGCCGTGAATACGCAGATCACGCTCAGAACCGACCTTGTGTCGGATATCTCTGATTCGGTATACTTTCCTTTTGCGTTATCCAACCAGTGGGTTTTGCAGGGAACAGAGGAAGTAAACTTCGCTCGTAGTGCATACTTAAAATCCAAATTAGAGAATAGCGTCATCATAAGCATTTTTGTGGTCGTATCATGTACAACGTGATTAAATGAAACTTACAAAAATGCAACCAAACGTGCTAGTTAAGACGTTATTTTCCGGTTTTTTCTTCACGTATGTGTTTTTTCCAACTACAAATATCACTGTGAAATGTAAAACGGTGTACTATATTTATATTTTGTATATGTTGGACAATGATTGTATTTTATGTGAAAACGGTGTGATTGACAAAGTCTTGTGGATTGTGAATTGTGATCATGTGGCATAGGAGGATAAGTTATATTAAAGTAGATATTTTCCATTCATTCATTAATCATACTGTAATAAAATAATACTTAAATTGAGAATGAATTACCTATGGCAAAGAACATCATAATGGTTGGCACACCGAAAGCTAATGGAAAACACGTGTCTCTGCCAAAACAATGTATGCTATGTCTTAATTCGGGCATCAAAAACGTCGAGATCAACGATCCAGTGTATACGGCCAACGTAAACTTGGTAGCGAAGTGTTGTAAATGTTTTTCTTGTTGAGGCAATTGAAATTGATCTCCACCGAACGCAAAAATACACGGTTTTACGCCACCCGTACCAACGGATATGGAAAATAATCCGAGGAAAGCTAAGATTCTTAAAAAAAAAATAAAATAAAATAATACAAATGTGAAATAGTGATTTGAGACAATATTTGGACCTAAATAACTTTTATGATGAGAACTTTTGATGTACCGATCAGTAAAGAATTTATCTTACAGCTGGGTATCGAGAAAACGGCAGTCTTACTCAAAGTTTCAGACATTATTTTATTTTTTTTATGTTACTTTTAATATGACTTAAATTTAAAAAAAATAATAATAGTATAATACTATAGTCTCTCGTAATAAAAATAAGTTGTGAGGTGGAAAAAGATAAATCAAAGGTTCAAGATTATCGGTATTATCAATTGGTATTCCTACTTCTGAAATATTTAATTTGTGTTTTAAATGTGTGAAGGAGATTGTAATGAAAAAAGGATTAATGTATTGTTAAATTGTGAATAAATATATTTTAAACATTTACTTATATTCAATTGGCAGTCTCTTAAAACGAAAAAGAGGTGGACTAAGAATTATGTACTATTTATCAATAACTTCTTATACATATATAATATAAGAAAATAATATTGAGGATTAGAGGAATATCGATCATAGATTTCTAATTGTATACTAAAGACTGTCAACTGATAGTTTCCTGGTGGTGGAGTGGTTGCGAATAAATACCAACAACTTCACTATAATAGTCATTGGCTGAGTATTGATGACGAGGTCAAAGCAAAGTTATTTTGACGTACCTATTGGTGGTATTTGGTTTTATGGACTAAACAAGTAGTCAAAGTTTAATCAAAATCGCCGAAATAAATATGTTATAAATGTTGTTGGAAACTTTTTGAGGGACGAATATATTGCTGGAACCTATCAATACAAATTTGATTGCTGAATTCTACGTAAAAAATAATTGTGTATTGGGAATTAATAATATAATATACTGCAAAATAATTGTTGATTAACTTTTGAACGTCCAGGCTGAACATATTTGCAATCGATGCGCCGGTGAACACGATGCATCCTACTACGTAGATTGACGACAACCATATAATTGTTCTAAAAAAAATATAATGAAAACCATGATTTTAAAACATCAGATAGGTAGGTACCTAAGTTATTTATGAAGATTAAAATATATCCAAACGAACAAAGCATACTTGTATTTTCCCCAATAAGAGTCTCCCAAGATCGCACACGGCAATGGAATGAAGTACGATAGAAATATGAAACTGTGATATATTATTGTCGACTCGTCTCCGTCGAACTTCAATATTCTTGTCAGGTACAAAACTAAAACAGCTAAACAGATTATTAATAAATTATGAAATTAACAAAATTGTGTTATATTTAACCACTGTAACCCATTATATTAACTCACTTTTTAATCCAAAAAAGGTAAATCGTTCACAAAATTCATAGACCACAATATACCACGTAGACTTGGGGTATTTCTAAAAAAACAATATTTTTTTTTTAAATATAGATTCAATATCCTGCGGACGATTACTCGTAAATCATCGTCAAATATTATAATGGTATACATAACTATTATTACCTATGCGCTGAGGCTAATTGAAACAGACCTTTATCACCTATTTCATTAAAAACCATCTGTATTAAGCAAAGTGATTTTATTTTTTACTTAGGTATGATAGAACGTAGTAAGTAATGTGTGCACATTACACTCAAACGCATTTGTTCAGATTTCCTCTTTTATATGAACTTATATTTAGTGTTGAAATAAAGCTTATTCCGTGAATGTAGGAAAATATATAAATATTATTAGTGGGATATTTCATTATTAATTTTTGTAGTATTTAATTGACGATTCAGAAACCTACTCCCAAAACGGCTCACTCTCAAATCATTCACAAAATCACAATGTTTACTTGGGGTATTTTTAAAAAACAAAAACTTTTTAACACAATTATCAAATATTTATTCTGCGGAATAGTAAAATATATCGGTACACATCATAATACTTAATTTGATTTGATTACAAAATTAGCAAAATTATATTATAATCATTGTTAACCCTCTTTATTGGCTCACTTTTCAATCAGGAATAGGTAAATAGTTCACAAAATTCACTGATTACGATAACACACGTACATTGTATAGTTGGTGTGCTTCGAAAACGTATATAACTTTTCTTTTTAATGTAGTTTCAATATTCTGTGGTGGAGTAAAATTGAATGGTATACCTACATTATAACTGTTAATATGCAAATCGTTGAGGCTAATATTGAAGCGAAACTTTAATCGCCTATTATGTCAAAAATCGTCCACATTAAGCAAATCAATTTTATTTTTGATTTATAAGAGAACGTGATAAGTTAGGTGTGCACATTACACTCTAACCCTTTTTTCGGATGTCCTCCTTTATACCGGATGGCGAATACTAACTCATTTAAATAAATAGGGTTGAAAATTTGAAATAAAGCTATTTACGAAAAAAATTATAAAAATATAGATATGATTTATATGCATGATTATTTATTTTAAACCTAACAGGCTATTGTAAATTATTGCGCCGATTAAACCTTTTTTTGTATGTAAATTTCACTGGTACAATTTTTTTACCGATAAAACATGTAAATTCCATTAGCACTAACTTTTGACCTGTAAAATAATTTGACAGTAAAACTACATTTGATTAAAAAAGAGTAATTACACACAATTCTCTAACTCTACGGATAACATTAATTACAAAACGTTTTCAATTTCATAAAACATAATTTAAATTGCCTGGATATTATATTTGGTTTTTTGATTATCATCGTGTGGATTATTGGATTATAATAGCAATACATTCGTAAAATTGACATTTTTCCCGATTAAGTGTATAAGTGAAATACTATTTTTCCAAACTAAATGTACCTAAAATTAATTAAAATTTCTGTCCATACAATTTTTTTGTATACAATCGGTGGAGTTTATATGTACTTAGTACCGGATATTAGTTATTTAACTACGAATAGATTTATTTTTAAAAAAAATTTACTGGTGGAATTTAAATATTATAAATCCTACCCGGAAATCAAAGAATTTACATGCATCCAAACTAATATTGTTAACAAAAAAATGTCCGAATTCAATTAACCATAACACATTTTAACTAAACAACTGTTTCGCATTAAAATATAAATATTGGTAGAACTTTACTGAAAATTAAATAGAGGTAAAAAATAAAATGGATGGTGATAAAATGACAGGTTGTACACTTATTGTATCGAAAAGTAAAAAGTGTTTATATTATAATAGTGTGACCCATAAAACTGAAAATATTTTTTTCTTATCAACTCACCAATTTTTCTTTTTGATGACACATCAAATCCATGATGGGTTGAAAAAAATCGAAATTTCTGATCACAATACTTAATAAATATATTATTCTACGGAACCGAACATTTTACATTTCGGGCACTCGGTAGGTATGTACGTTCCAGAACTTTGTAGTTTTTACAATCACGTATTCATTCTGGTGGATTTGCAGTGTGTTATCGAAGCATTTGTTTTACAATTTTTAAAGTGGGCCATTTTAGATATCATAAGACACCGTAGTCCGTACTAAATGAAAAAATACATCTCACACAATGTTTTATCGAGTCGAGTGCATTGAGAGTGTGTACCTTAATAATTTGTATGTATACATGTTTTGATAATATTATTATATAATTGATTTATTGCTAAATAATAGTGATTAAGCCGGTACTCGAAATAATCTTTTTTTTATCACTCAGTTCACGGATTACGAATCCTGGTTAAAATATCCAACGAATAAAATATTCAATTAAATAAAAATATTATGAAAAATGCTCTGTTTAAAAAAACGGAATTATTATTTATATATTATTAGAGTTTGATTGTTATATGTTTATAATATATTATTGTTTTATGAACGACTACTCCCTGTAATACATAAATTAATAGGTAATAATTTATAGTGTTTAATTGACACTTGGCAATCATTAGCAAATTAAATATATTTTCGTATATGTTTTAAAATTTTAAAGATTAATGAGTTTTTCCATTTTTCAATGTAAACCTATTGACGCCTGCTGGTGCGTATACTCGTCGAAGCTTTTATCAGCTATGTTTTGAAGATAGATAACATTAAAAAACGCCATATTATTTCTCATGACTAGACGAATTCAATGACATTACAATCATTTCATTACCTATTATTATTCATTTTTTTTAAACTTATAATAATTAATAATAAAATAAATAGTTAAAATAATAAAACATTGAAATATTTGCAGCTTATTGGTAGGCATGGCATACCACAATTAAATGGATGTGTCAAATGGTTAATATTCTTCTTCTTTTTTTTGAAACTGGTTATTTTCATTTCTTTTTAATCCAGATTTGTTATCCTGTTCGTTGATTTTTTGATCCCCTAGATATTTTTATCTTGTTGGATATTCTGATCTTGTATTTTATCGTATAGTATAGTACCTACCTAGGTATCTATAATACATCATTTAATATAGAAAAAAACATGTAATTAATTTAAAATTTCTTAGTGAAAATAATAATATACGAAACACTCAAACTAAACTATTTACACTAAATCTAATAACCACAATTTATGTTAATATTAGAGTAGAAAGGTATTTTTAATTTATTCTTGAATCAAACGGTAAAATAAATACTTAAATTGTTTGTAAATAGTTAATGGACTGTAAGTAAATAGTTTTACATCATTGTAAAATAAATACGTTCATCGCTACGCTCAGAATCTAAAACATATACGTCAGCGAATTCAGATTTGTGACCATGAATGCTTCATTCATCGATATTAGTAAATGTAGTATATGTCATCGGTAAATAATCTTAAATCCTTCACACATTTTATTCTTCATACAATTTGACTGGAGTCTACTAGTTATTAATTTCCTACAATTTTCCGATCAATTACTCTATTATTTAACCGTTTTATAGCCATTTTTTTGTAATGCAAGTGTACAAAAAGTGGCTAAATTAATTAGGTAGGCATGTCTATTGTTAGAGTGGTGAATATTTTTCCGTTGTCGAGTAGGAGTAGAAAACATTAGTACCCATATCTGTTTTAGATTTATATAATCGCGTTAAAATTAAATTTTTTGTCAATATGCAATAATCACTATAATATATTATGAAAGTATTGGGTTTTATTCTCTAGTTTTATAGCATTAAAAATTCCTTCATTACAACTGGAGTAAAATCAATTTGATGTATCCAATATTTATACTTAAAAGTATTTTACAATATTAATATTTGACTTATAATATTATGTATTTGAACCTTAATGTAAACGATTTACAGTCGTTAAACTATGGTTAAACCACCGAATTCGGCCGCTAAAATCAGTGGTGGGTTAAGCATAACCAAGGTTTAAACTATGATTGTAAAACAGGCCCTTAGACAAACAATTGTTTGTTGAATAAGTTTTGTAAAATGTAGCAACTAGCAGCTATAGGTAATAATGAATTAAATTATATTATATTGTTATATATATTTTGTTAGCTCATATTATATTATAGATGTTATTCGCGTTGTTTTTGTATAATTCTGTGGATTTATTGACTTCATAATAGGAATAAATGATAATTTTAAAATAATAAGTAAGTAAGTAGTGAATTACAATTTATTACAAATAATCATGTAGACATTTATAAATTTGGTGTGTACAAATTTATGTTTACATTTTTAACTATAGTCCATTAGTTTTTTTCGAAAACGAATTGTTCTCGATTGCCAATTTGATATCTTATCCATATGTGCTAAAAAAACCAACGAATCTGCTAATTAAAATACTTAAATTTACTTAAACTAGATGATAATGTTTACAATACAATTTCTAAGCTAGTGTACTCAAAATATTGAATTTATACAAACCATCATAATATTAATATATTTCAACATAATGATAATAATACGATTGTAAATTGAATGCGATTTATAAAGTTTTTTCTGTGTTGCTAAAAAAATATGTACCTATTTTGCCTATATGTTACGCCGTCACTACACAAGTTATAGTGGATTGCAAAATCCAGTCATAAGTCAAAACTTCTTCTGATTCTCTCTTTCGCTATGTGATCACTCATACAACGAAGAGAAACTATATTAAAGTGTCAAATGACTGATTTTGATAAAAGAACCATATAAATTATTTATGTTTAGATTTATGCATTTATGTACCTCTACCGGTAATTTTAATTATTTTCGGTTTAAAATTTAACCACATTTTCTTATCTATTAGTAGTAAAATCTTTTCTTTTTAGATTACAATTTGTGAGTTCTACAATAAAAATTGTATACAATGTATAGCAAAAAAAATATATTTGTATAAAGTTTCATATTGAATAAATCCGACAAAATATGAAAAACTCTCAGACTAAACAGAATTTGCTAGTTACATAATGTTTTTTGACAGTAAGATTATTTTCACGTTCAATATATATTTTTTTACCATAATATTAATTAGGTATAACATTTTTTTTTCATAATTTAATGGCATGCAGGAAAAAAATAGGTAATTTTTGGCACGTCAAGTCAGGTATAGGTGATTTCAACATCCTTATTATTTACTTTTCTTATGAACCTTCACACAAATAATAATTATTTAAATCATTAAATAATTATTATTGTCAGTTTTATTGAATACCAAAAGATAGGTATTAAGGTATTCAGCCGAGAACATTAATATGTCGTTCTTTTTGTTCTAGTGAAGTGCTATTGCGTCAGTCGTGTCCATATTCTTACTCCGATAAACCACGCTGAAATAAGCTAATAACAACGTGTCGGCAAGCATGAGACCACAGTATAGAAGATATTCGTGTATCTAAATGACGTACAAAAAAAAGTTATGACGAATTATGTGTACATACAATTTATCATCAACATTAATAATTAATAAATACTTGGTTTTTAATTGATATACTCGATATGATTACGACAAGCATGTTTTCTAAAGCCGTTGTCAATAAACTAACAGCGGATATGAACAACTTCACGTTTATCGGCGCCTGTATCGATGTATAAACAATCGCAATATTATAAAAAAATAATATTAAATATTTAAATGGCAAGTATAACAACAACAAAAAAACTACGTGTTTGGCTGCAATTTTTAGATTACTTATAAACTATAAGTTTATAATGGTACCTATAGTAAATTACCTAGTAATTTAAATAAAGAAAAAGAAACGATATCATTAAGTGAAAAAATATAAACCTCTGTAAATTTGAATTTGTTAACCGTCACCACGAATATGACTTTAGCCATCGTTATCACCAAATATTGTGGTAACTTATTTCCTGAATATATAGTTTCCTTTGTCCTTGGTAAATAACCGTACATGCTATAATATACACTTATTATTACATATTAATCGATTGTAGTTCAATAGATATTAATAACAATAAAATTATCAGATGAAGACGTATTCTAATATTTTACCATCGTATCACCATCTTTTTGTAATGAAAGTGTATAAAACGTTGCTGGAATTATCTCTATTATTGTTGGCGTGGTCAATATTTTTCCATTGTAATATATATTATATCTATTTTAAATTGCATTATTCGTGTTAAAATAAAATCATTTTAAATTTCATTGTTTATTTTAAAATCAAGTTATTTACAAAAAATTATTATAATATCCTGAAAGTATTTAGTACTCACTTCCCTACCTTAACCAAATTAAAATTTATCCCACGAAACAAAGATAGAGAGTACGAGGTTAATGAGTTTTGATCTGCACTGGTCATATAATCATAAAAATAAAATAATGTGTAGTCCATCAAAATTCTGAAGTAAATTGATTTCGTAATTTAGTTTATCAAATATTATAAAATGTGAGTCTTATTGATGTAAAATACCTACTTACCTCAAGTATGGGTTTCCATATTTTTCTTTGACGAGACTGTCATGAATGCCTACACGGCTTAATGTGACCGTGTTCGAATCCAACCGGACCAATAGATACGAAATCTCCTAAAATCATTTAAAAAATATATGGTTAAATAAATTGTTATAAATAATTAGAAAAATTTAAATTTTTTTAAAGAATGTATTTGACTTTAGGGAGTATATATATATTATACTGACCAAATATCAAAATTCATAAAGTTTATAATTGAAAAAAGAAAATACAAACTATATTATTAATACTCAAATTTTTTTTATTTATGTAATACTTCTCTAAAAATGTTACAATATTATTTAGTATTTATGTTAGGTTAGGTTAGTAGTTTGACATCAGTTACGTAGTTCGTAGCTTCATTAATTAAATTAAGTACCTCTCCTTCGGTTATCGTTTCTGTGGTTTCGAACAACTTTTTCCGGTACAAAATTGCACCCTGCTTCGAAACCAAATGTGATCTCGGATACGTTTCTGTAACATTCCAATACACGACTGTATGGCTGACGTTGAACACTTCGAGTGGGTTGATGTGATCGTGTACGTTTAACAACCCCGACCGTGCAATCCCGTTGCAATTGAATCCCTTGTACATGTTTATGTACCCTTGTCCTGGTGATATCTCAGTGGTTTTTCCTTTTTAAAAACGTATCACAGCAGAGTTAAAAGCGAAACAACAAAAAAAAAACGTTCAAACGAATGTCTTACAGTAATTTTATGCTGCAGTATGGCCATCGACACAAACGCTATGATCGCCAGGACACCGCTTAAAGTGAGCTTTTGTAAGGGTTTTCGGACGCCGACCGTGGCCAGTAACGGATACAAGGCGACGTCGAAGAGGACGAGAAACATCAGTCCGAGAAACGGCTCTATCGCGTGCATTTGACCTGGTTTGATTGTCCAGTCTAAATAGTCCAGTCGGTCATTCATCAGCGTCGCTTGTGTAGCGTCCATTACCCTTAGGCAAAATGGAATCGACGTGGAACTACAATACATATTTTATATGTCAAAATTATAATTTACGGATTCTAAGGTCACGGTTATAACCAGTGGCAGAGTGAATAGATACTTCATAGGTCGCAGGTTGTGCAGGGGATACGGGTGATATTATGCGCGCACGCCACTTTTGGAGATTTCCATTTTACCGCCCGGCACTCTTAAGGATATGCCCGTTGGACGGAAAAAGGTCGCTTCCCAACGCCTCAACCGTCATCAAAAACTTAATTTTTACCGCAGACGTGACGAAAAAAAGTTTTTCCGGAATTGGTCGTATACTTTCGAGTTATCGATTGTTTAACTTTAAAAGAATCTTCTTGTATTGTATACCGACGGCAATAAACATCAGCAAGGCCGGCACGCCGAAAGCCAACGGAAAACACGTGTCCCAATGAACGTTTTGTCTCAGTTCGGGAGTCAAAAACGACGAAATCAACGAGCCTACGCCTAGCTGACGTTTCTCTTGTTCGGTCAGCTGTAATTGATGGCCGCCAAACGCGAAAACGCACCTGTTTTATGCCACCCGTGCCGACGGCTATTATAAATAATCCAAACAGAGAGAAGATTCTATAAGAATAAAAACAGAAAAATATAATCTCGACAGTTTTTTTTTTTACCAACATAAGGTATTTCTCGTATAGATATATACTACTGCCGAAACGATAAGGCAAAGTGTTATCTTTTTGGCGCGGAATACGTTTTGAGAGAGCGTTATTGGATATCACACGATACGCGTTTGTTGCAAGCTCCGAACGATGTGATTAACGACATCGACTCGAAAGTCAGGTCGACGCACTTAAAATAATTGTGTCGTCCCGTTATAGGTATAATATAATAGCTGTACGCTGAGCGCATATGGTCAAAGATTAATCTAAGTGATTTTTAAGGAATTTTTCTTTTTTTATCTCTATTCTGGAAAGTACCGAGAAAAACGTATCCTACGTAGGTAGAGAATACTTTTCGGGGTTTGATATTGTATCCATTGTAAAATCATAGTTTATTAACTTTTGAACGTCAAGACTGAACATAATATAATTTGCCATCGAAGAACCAGTGAGCACTACACTTCCCAACGCATATACCATTGACTAGGATAAAATCGTTATGAAAAAAAATTGGTAAATTATTTAATCATCAACCACAACACAGCGATTAAGATTTTTTTTAAAAGCAATTTAAATTTGTCTGATTTTTTATTTTACTGTGATTGTCAAGTAGTCTTAGTTTATACTAGTGGCTTCTATAAAAAAATTAAAAAATTTGGGATTACTTATATTTTCCCCAATAAGAGTCTGCCAGGATCGCGCCAGGCAACGGCATAAAGTACGCAAAAAATACGAAACTGTGATAGATTACTGTCGAATTGTCGCCATTAAATTGCAATATAATTGTCAGGTACAGAATCAAAACGGCTAAAATAGATTATGTTATTGTTTTTATAGATATCATTATGTAAAAATATTAGAAAGACATCATAATATTATGTTTAACTGCGGTTAAATCGAGCCATTTTGTCGACTCACTTTTCAATCTGTAATAGGTAAATCATTCACAAAATTCATTAAGTACGATTCATCAGATGGACTTTGGGTATTTCTGATAAACAATTCAACATTTTAAATGCATTTTGAGTGAGCCAATACGCAAGGAGTTCATAACACGCAGTTATTATTATTATTCATAATTGCAATCAAACACCGTTTGCAAATCATATCTTAATGCTATATTAGTTTATTTATTTTTGAACGATAATTGTACATGTGTAATGTGTGCATGCTTCTCTAGAATATATTTGTTCACATGTTTTCTATGTAGAACGAATTCGGTTGGTGTAGAAACGGCGAATAATATGTATAGTTCTTGGAAGTAGTGATGAGCAAAATTTGTCTTGAACTTTCAGTGTTGTCTGTAAGAACTAAGAGAAATACCGATGGGCATTATCGATGGAAAATCTATGACCTGCAAGACCGATGCTGAAGAAAAACACATTTACCTTTATTTAATATATTTAATATTTATTAATAAGGAATAGGTATTATAAGAAATTTATCGGTGTTCGAGGAAATTACAAGTTATTAAAAATTATTGGAAACAATATAACCAAATATAGTTGTTTCATAGGTACCTGCAGCAATATTAATTCTTCGGAATAATTAGTTTATTTTCCGAAACCTACACAGACGTTGAAAGTCACTGATAAGATTATTATTATATCTGTAAATAAATGCGTCTACTTTGAATATTATACCTACTTACAACAGAAAGTCATGATGGTGGGTATTATTTGATTCAGTATACGATTTTATTTCTTGAGTCGTTTGTAAGACTATTAGGTCTTAGGGTCTTACACTAGTCTATCGCAGTACGCCTCATACGTATATGTTACATAAATATTCAAATATATGAAAAAAATGTAAAATATAAATTTAATTATTGGACTTGTATTAATGTTTAAAAAAAATTATATAAATATATTTGAAATATAATGCAACATTGAACTATATTTTACAGATCATAAAACAATATTACAAAATGTTAACCTTATAATAGTTATTTATAATGGTTTTTTAATTTTATTATATTTCACTATTTCAGTCTATTTCGTTTTCATGTCAAAAAATATTTACCATGAATTGTTAAAAGTTAAAAATGTATATCATTTGAATCTAACTTGTATGGAAATACTGTATAAAGAATAAACACTATAATCTATCATTTAGTTTTGGGTTGGAAAAAAATTAAGTACGCTAACGTTGTATAAACAAATTAACTTTTTTTTAACTGAGTTAACCTATAGTTAAGTTAACTATTAACTTTTAACTTTTTGTTGTTGGTGCACATTAACTTAACTTAATTGATTTTAAAAAAATCATGAACTTGCCCATAGCCTAGCCTTGTGAATGTATACCTAATAAACCCTTTTTGTGTTTGTGTATACAAATTACCTATTCAATATATAAATACCGGGGAAGTCACATTTCTGTATAATGGATGTCGAGTAGATGTCACTAAAATGGATTTGTTAAATTTAAATTCAATGACCAAAAATCTCACATGAAATAGAATTCAGAGCGGTGATCTCTTGTCATCCTTTATTCTTAAGGATATTTTATTGTATACTAGCTTATCCTGCACGGCGTTAGTGTTTTACCCGTAACAAAGTAAATGCCCGTGGATTTACACGTTTTTAAACTCCATTAAATGTAGACTTCTCCGATTTTTAACGCAGTTGTTTTGATCGTTTTGACCAAATATAAAATACAGGTCTAAAATGAAATCCATTTATAATAATAACTGTTTTATTTTCAAGTTTGCACCTAATATTTATTCTTTAAATAAAATAAGTAAAACATTGGTTAAAAAAATTGACGAGATAAAAATGAAACAATAATACAAATAGTAAAATTAACCGAAACAAAAACCATTTTTGATAGACTCACATAAAAAAATATCTGCGGTTTTATACCTAGTTATAAGTATAATATATAGTATTTATATACTTCAACTCACCAATTTTTTCTTTTCATCAAATATCATATCCATGTTGTACTGAAAAAAATGAATCTGCTGACTGCAATACTTAACATTTTTTAAGCGATCCGCAAAATTGAGATCCGGCAAACCTAATGGAATAATGGATGTTTTAAATCAAAAATAATATGCAGTATAGTGAACGGTTGAGATGAACAGACAAAGAAAATATTACATAGACAAGTTCATAATTTGATAAAAATGTATCAATTAATGTGAGTATGTCTATTAACTGGCCAGATGTCAGAATACCACAAAAAAAAATATGTTTAAGATTAAATAAATATGATTTAGTTATAATAAACAATTTTTGTTTTAAAATAAATTATGAAGTATAAATACTTAAGGACAAGGTATTATAAAAACTATATTAAGGCATCTGCGCACGTTCTGTTTATTTGCTCAAAAACACGGTTTCGAGCTGGATATACTGTAAAGCGATCCATCAATAATAATTTTTTTTTTTTGAAAGAGTAAGATTTCTTACAGGGCGCATTATATTTTGATTCTCAAAATTCTATTATATTATAATAGTTTGATTTGTTTGAATATGACTAATTGGTAAGTTTCACGTGTTTTTCAATTGTCTTTATTATTTTTGTTTTTACTAATAACGTAGCAGTAATCAATAGCCACGTCTCCATCACCCTTCTTCTTTCTAATAAAAATGAAAAATTATTATAATCAGACCATTATGTGAGGTGTAAGAGTTTTGCCTGTAAAGCGCGTATTGAAAAAAAAACTTAAGCTTTCAATTCTTCTGTCTAGTGGTGTTTTGACATTTGAGCACCTGCAGCCACTCTCAACAAACCCAACCCAAAGACCTCATGGCTCATACATACTAGAAGACTTATAAGGTATATGATTCAACCACAGTACCGCACTCGTACTAATGCCATTGAGGACTATCTCACTGAAGCGTCCTCAAGATTGCAAATTACCCGAATTTCGCCCCCTATTAAATAGACACAAGCAGGCCCTTAAACCATTTTATGATGACAGCAAGTTTTGCGTTATGATAAAGCGAGAATTAAAAATGATCATAACTCACTGAAAAACCGAATAATCGCAAAAAACCTACATAACGGTCTAAGATTATATTCATTTATAATAATAGCTATTTTATTTTCTGTGACCAATGGCAATGTCACACAAATAGTTTGTTATGAGCCAACAAATTCCTTCGCCCGGTAAAAAATTTAAATATTGAACAATTGTGTAATCGTGTCATTTGTGTATTTTGGTTTAATATTTTAATACATTCATGACTCATAAGCAAATCGGTCTAGCCAGTTTAGGTGTTCCTCCCCCCGCAAAAGTAAACAAAAATGTAAGTAACACAGATTTTTAACACGGTCAAATATTAGTGATTTTAAATAGTATATTATTATTTTCTTAAAAAAGTTGCTGTACGAACCAGACAGATCGCGCCACTGAAGTTATTTTTCCTTTTTCTTCGCTAAATTGTTCATAGTTTGGTAGATAAAATGCTAACCATCCGTTTCGTATTGTGCTCTATTAATTAAAAACAAACCTCTTAACGATGGATTAATGGTTACTAAGAACTAACTCAATTTAAACTTAGGTAATTTTGCATTTTAAAATTAAAATGTAGCCCTTCGTTTCACAATTTTTAATTTTTACACAGGAAAATAAACTGAGGTAAAAAGTGTCCAAATACGATCACTCCCTGAAACAGATTTATACAACTATGGAGACGCGGTAGTACGCGAGTGCATCGCTGTTAATGTAAATATATTATGCTCACCGTCAGTCGTTTTAGATTCTATAAGAATAACAAACGAACAGAATGGTAATAATTTTATAATGAACAGTTTGGTTGTCCATGGCAACAAGATTGAATGTTTTTTCTCCTGTGTTACTATACTTACCAATGGCAACCGAAAATAAGCAAAAAAAAATTCTACGAGTTATCTTGATTTCGCATTTTATTCGTTTTTTACAGTTGATATAAACAATAAACCCAAATCTAGTCGATTCATTTTCCGAATATAATTCTTAATACTATTACAACATTAAAATTGTTTACCGTTATATTATTATAAAAAAACTGTGTCAAAGTATCAATTGCAGGTGTAAAATGTTTGCGGTTCTTAGTGTTACTCGTAAATATTTATATTTTAACTCACCAATTTATTATTTCGTTTAGATATCATATTCATTAAAATAAAAAACAAATAATTTTTTAGCCACTTTATTATTCATCTTAATGCTTAGTTGATTAATTATAATGACCGAACTGAAAAGTGAAAAGTTTAGGTGGTTTCAGACCAAATTCGTATGTTTAATCAACCATGGTCCGACCTCGAAAATAATTTGTTATTTTCAACAATCACTTATTCTCCCTGACTTTGCCGCCATGTATAATCAAACCATTGGCAGTTCGACGCTTCTTTCGAGTCAATAGGACTTACAATGCTTTATCAAGTCAACAATTCTCATCACACACTGCGACCTTTAAAGTTGACAATGTTGCGTAAGAGATTAGTTTTCATAAGTACATTGGTAGATATGTAATTCGAATTGATTATAATACCTATATTGTTGAGTGTAAGAATACTGAACGTTAAATGGGGAATTAAGGAATTTAATATTATGATTTATTAGGCCGGTACTCAAAATAATCTTTTTTTAGTACCTACCCAGTGTACGTATGAAGTAGTGTCTAACGATTAATCAATCGTAAAAAAAATGATTAATTTTCCAAATACTGTTGTATAAAATAAAATAATATGTTCTATAAAAAATTATATTTTATCGAATTAAAATTAATTCCTTTTAAAACGTACTATCAATATTATGGATGTATTATGATAATAGGTACTACATTAAAATATTTCGATGTTGATACTTTACTTTTACGTAAGACAATAATAATATAAAACACTAAAGTAAACAATTTTAATACAATAGTAGGTAGTTAGTACTACATTTTAATAATGTATACGAACAAAAAGTAGACTAAAATTATTCCATTATATTATAAATTATAATATCATATCAATTGTAAAAAAATTATTAATTTTCTAGATTAATCGTCTTTGTATAAAATAAAATCATTATATTTTAATTATATTTTATTGAATTTAAATTAATTTATTTTAAAACGTACCACAAACATTATTGATGTAATGAAGTATGACCATAATATTATATTGAAATATTTCGATATTGATATTTTACTTTTACATAAGACAATATAATATAAATACTAAAGTAAACGATTTTTAATATAATATAGTAGGCAAGTTAATGATAATTTTTAACTGAGTTAAGTTAAGTTTATAGAATCCATTTTGAAAAGTTTAAAATTAATAGTCAATCTAATTTTTTTTTTAACTCAGTTAAGTTAAAAGTAATATGGAAACTTTCAATTAACTTATGAATTTAAGTTAAGTTAATATTTTTTTTTTTTTTAATATATAAATAGCTAGTCATATGGTTTGAAATAATAAAATTCATAAATATTATTACACTCAGAAAATAGACATTAAACTAAATTTGGAAAATAAAGATACAGATGATAAGAATTAAGTAGTTGTAGTAGGTGCCAAAAGTATACAAAATAAAATATACGAATAACCTTTTGATTTATTTTAATAGATAATAATATAAATATATAACTGTTATATATATATATGTCGTATATTCTGTTAACTGAGCATTATCAGTTATAAACTCCAAAAATGTTTGTTTAATTTCATTACGATTTTCAGAATTTGTCCAGTTTAGCTTAAATTTTGGTATTAAACATGCAGCTACTTGGCATGATGTAGAGTCCATATATCTATTGAATCTGCAAATTAATTAACAATATAAATAATTTGATTTATAAGAATCATAAATTTTCTTGTGAAAATTATTTATTTTGAGAAATCAATATTCAATATAATAAATAAAATAAATTATGTTTAATCTTAGATCAAAATGACATAACTAAATTTAGAATTATTTTAATTTTAAAATCAGTAATGAACATTTTAAAATTGAAACATAAAAAAAACCAATGTCATCGACTAGATAATATTCTTACTTAAATTAAACATAAAAGAGATAAATGACTAGTTACAAATATTACCTATAATGATTTTAAAAGACTTTGTTTAGAATTTCAATGATTAGTCTGAATAATTTATAAGTATAAATTAGTAACAGCCTAGAAGTACTTAAATAATATATAATATATTTAATACCTTTTATTTAGTCCTTTTTTTAGCGCAATAACCAAAGGTTTACACAAATTTACTCCGTTAATATAATTTAATGCTTTGTGAATAGCACCATTTATTGGCAGCAAATATCCAAGTGAAACCAACTTCACACCTTGTAATAAATCCAAAGCCTTAGCTATTGGTTTCATCACCTATTTGATAAGAAAAGTATAACCATTTTAAAATTTGGAATCATAATAACTTTAAAAAAAATTAATATACATCACAATATTCCTTTAAAAATGAAACTTCACGAGGTGATGATATAGATGGCAACTGTAAGTCAATGCAAAGTATATTTATCTTAACAATATTGGTCATTATACATTTCATAGCATCATAAAAGGAATTCCACCTGAAATTAATTACAATAGTTGTTAATGAAAATAGTAAAATGTTAAAATCAGTTTTAATTTAAATTTGTATGAGTAGAAAAAATAATACCTAAAACAATTAATAATAAGTAATTAATGTACAAATTACTATTATTAGCCATAGCCCATAGAATATATTATTAACCATGATACTAAATAAACTATCAATTATGACCAATTTAAATTTATATATAAATATATAATAATAAAAATATATGCATTAATTAAGATATTTACTACTTATTAAATTAAATAATTATTTAATTTACCTAGTGGCATTAAGAGTAATAATATAACATCCAAGGGGATCTTTAATTTTTTCAGAACTTAATACTGACTGGTTTTGTTTATTGAATACAACTCGATACTTTGAAAATACTTTTTTACTTATTGCTTTAAATGCTGCATCTTTTTCAGCATCATTAGCATCAACAGTAGCAATCAAGTTAAGTGTATGGGCTACACATCTTTGATGTGGAGGCAATGAAAAACAAAATAAACTTTCTATGTCCTAGGTTTCTAATAAATCTGTTACTTCGACATTCATAGGAATCTCATTCACGTCAGGAACATCAATTCCATCATCTACTGTACCCTCTGTACCTTGTTCAGTCACTATTAAAGACTCTAAAAGTAATAAAATTGAAAAATTAATTAATAAAAAAAACAATAAACCAAAGCAGTGAAAATTGACTTTAATAAGTCTGAGTAAAAAAAAAAAAACATTTTACTTACCTAAAAGCTTTAACAAAATTAGCAGCATTATCTGTAACTATTAAAGTGACTTTGTTTTTAAGCTTAAACTTATTAATTACTTTATCTATACATTCTGCCAAGTTATTAAATATATGTCGTCAAAAAATACGCCTACAAGCAAGACCTTTAGAATAACTTTCAAGTGTTTCGAGATTAAGCCAATGGACAGTGATCCAATATATGATCTATAATAACAAAATAAAAACTGAAGTTATGAATAATATACCTAAATAAAAATAACAATTAATATGCTATTAAGTATTGTAATTTGTAGTACTAAGTCTTAATAAATTAGATTAAATATTATATGATGTTAAAATAAAAAAATTCACAACTAATATGGGTAAATATATTACCTCCACACTATACTATTATATTATTCTTATTTATTAGTTATTACTAATACTAATGAAATTAAAACAATTTCATCTATCCGTGCTTAAAATTATAAATATGAAAAATTAAAAATTATGTTATTAACCAATTATAAGTGAAAACTACAAGTACAATTTAATTTAGTAATAATATAAACTTTAATAATTACGACTACTTTTAAAAACTAAAATAAGTTATAATATATTACAATATTTTCAATATTTACCTATGAAATATACTCCAACAATCACAAGTTAAACATACATACTTGATCCTTTCAAAATCAGTTATCATTTCTTCAATCATTTTGCCATACAAAGTTTCGATCCTACGAACTAATATTCGTCTTGAAACAGGAATCTTGTTTGAAGTTAATTTGCAGTATGTTATAAAAGCAGGGTGCTCGATTAAGGAAAATGGAGATACTGTATCAATTATCAGTTTTAAATTGGCATCGTTAAATTCACCATCACTTAGTTTTCTAACTGGTATTTTACCCACTTCACACAGCTTTAATTGTATATTAGATTCAACAATGTTTGTCGTCGATGATCTTTTTTTTGCACAATCATTAAAATTGTTTAATTCTTTTGAATGCATAATCTGAAAACCAGATAAATTCATTAAAAAAAACATAATTATGAAATATTATCTATGTAGTATGTATGTTTTAGTTGTACAGAAATATTCATTCAGTATTCTTATGAGTTCTGTGATTATAATTTAATATTTCAGTAAACCAAAGGTACAGAAACACAGTTATTACATATTTTCATCAACATTATTTTTTAAATTTATTTCTCACAAAAAATTGTTCTAATTTTATTTTATTGACTAGGTATAACAATAGTTAAAATATGTTTAAGTCTAAAATGTGGTAATATAATATCATCTCAGGCTTCAATCATTTATTTATACTCAACTAATTTGTTACTTACTTATGTTCACTACTTGAATTGGAAAAAAGTTCAATGGGGGGATGCAGTGTAAAAAAAAACTGCTTATCTACCCGAAGATATCTAACTATTGAATACCTAGATTATAATAAGTACACTAAGCTATTTTTTTTAAAACTAGAGGTACTACTTCACTCGTTTCCCCTTAATTCAAACACTGCTCTATGTACTAACTATGAATTAGGTACTTTTCATATCAAAAATATTATAAGCTTTATCATGAGGTTACTACATAGTATATTATTACACTATTATGTGTCTTAAATAACAATTTACATACTTTAATATGAGTTCTCAAATTTGAGTTTGAAGTATTTGATGTGGAAATTCGTTTCTCTTTAGGGCCACAAAGAAGACACTTAAAAATCAAGTTTTTGGTAGATGTATCACAAAGTTGTTCAAAATATTGACTAATATATGACCATCTTGGTTTATTATCGGCTGTTCTTATATTCACTACTTCACTGGTGGATTGTTGTTCACACATCATTAGGTATTTGACAAATGACAATTTATTATTTCAACTGAAAATTAAAATATAAATTAAGCAGTTGTAACTATAATTATTCTGAATGAGATGATATTAGATCGTTATTACTTTATACTATATATATTATTAGAAATTTAAAATCAACTTAATAAAATACAAAATAATAATAAAACACAAATATTGAAATACTTACCAACGAGTTTAAGAAATCTTCTATTATAGTGTAGACAGAAGGTACTAAGTAGTCAGTAGGTATATTGATGGAATTGCAAAAATTAAGTAATCAAAATATTGAATCAAAAAAAAATAATAAACGTGCTTCACAATAATCACATGGTTATACGAAAACTGATACACAATATTTAATATTTATTATTTAATACTTAGGTAAGTCGTGCGTGCTGTAAGAACGACGAACGCAAAATGAACGACCAAGAACTATTTTAATATTTTATATTTTTATCTAATGATTCTAATGACAAATGACAATTTATGTTTATAAATACAAACATTATAAATACATAATATGAGCATAACACATAACTGAATTAATAACTTATTCGGTTATTTATGTCTTTATGACGAAAATATTTTATAATATTATATTCTTGTAATTCGTAAATTGTACATTTGTGATTTATGCGTTGTACCTTTTGGCTTTTACAGTTTTACCCATATCACATCATATTATGTATTAATTATTAGCACGAATTAAATATATTTATATATATATATATATATTTATTCGCTGTTATTACTTATTAGTTATTAGTATTTAGTATTTATTATTTAATATTGTTATTTTAATTTTTTACACTACCTATGCCCGTATGCCGAGATATAGACATATATTTATTCGTTGTTATTACTTATTAGTATTTACTATTTAATATTGTTATTTTTACACTACCTATGCCCGTATGCCGAGTATAGTGGTATACCTATATATAATTAATTAAGTTATTTTTATTGAACAATTCTGATTAATAGAACGAGAATTAAATTAAATTAAATTAAATTTCCTATTCTACTATTCTAGTAAATGTATATACAATATGGATCAGATTTCATTAATAATTTTATTTATAATTTAATTATTTATAAATTAACTTAACTTGAATCTGATTAAAAGTAACTCGTTATTTATTAAGTTTATATCAATTAAAATACGTTGAGTTAAAAATTAAATTTTAAAATGTTAAGTTAAAAGTTAAAATTAACTCAACTTTTAACTTTTTAACGCGTTTATGCCCAGGCTTGATAGTAGGTAGGTAGTTGGTACTACATTTTAATAATGTATATGAACAAAAAGTAGTGACTAAAATGATTCCATTATAATATATTATCTTGTTAACCATAAAAAAATAATTAACTTTTAAGATTCATTTTCGGCATATAAAATACATGTGTGACAGAAGTGGATACGCATAAATGAATATTTAACTTTGATTGGAATTACATTAAATCGAACTTGACGGGATGGTTGTTGACTGTCAAATAATGAAAACATTCAATAGTAGGAGCGATAATAATTTAGGCAAAACTATGCCTAGGTAAGTGGTAACCAAGAAACGTTTTATAACAAAATCTAAATAAACGTTTATTTTTTACTCAAACTTTTACTCTGACCACTCTGATTCCGTCAATACCATTGCTTTTATAATAGTCCGTTATAAAATCAATAGTCAATACGTAGCAAGAATTATCTCGATTTCCATCATGACAAACTATTAAAATTTTCACAACATGAACGAAGAATCATTTTTATAGTAAGTTATTCTATTTAGTTGATTAAATAATATTTAAGTTTGAAATTTAAAAAAATAAATACATTTATCGCTTCGTTCAGAATCTAAAATATGTTAAACGGTCTGCTGTCGCCTATGAAGTATTCACTTCAATAAAATATCTTCTATAAAAATATTATACTTTATCGGATTAAAGTAAATTTCTTTTAAAACGCACAATGTAATCATTACGGATGTAAAATGTAATTACTACTCGTAATAAATTACCATAATATAATATTTTAATATTTCGATGTTGATATTTTACTTTTAAGTAAGACGATATTATAAACAACACTAAAGTAAACGATTTTTAGCATAATAATACTACCTTTGTATAATGTAAACACGGACGAAAAGTAGTCGCTAAAATTATTCCATTATAATAATATCTTTTATATTGCTGTACAGCAGAAACACTATACTTACTGTTTTTGCAGAACAGCGTTTTCGTTAATATTTTATGTTACATATTTTATTCAAACCGAAACGAGCTTGTAGGTATAACAATGTGTGTTTAGGATACATCGGGTACCGTATGTTACAAACAGCACAACTATATCATATTATTATTATAAATGTAAAGTCGTCTGGCCGTCTCGTATAGACAATAATAAATACAATTTGTGTCCAGTTTTGTATGATATAATATAATAACATAATATTCTCTGGTGCCGTCGAAATTCGTCGGAATAAAATATGCGCGATTAATGACGGATTTGCGTAGCTACGCGCAGGACGTGTTATTGATGACTCTGGTCTAAAAGTATAGGCACACAAAAATGACACATAAGTCAATAGGTAATGAACGTCAGTGGCGTAATAGTAACGTAGGAAATTTCAGGTTCAATTTAAGCGTTTCGAGTACGGTAAGAACATAAGCGTTATACGAATACGTATCTCGTAATTCTCAATTTTAAGATGGTCTATGGAAATTTGAATTTACCTATTGCTAAGAACGAGCTATATGCGTTTACGCTGTCCGATTTCCCCTGCAATTTATGGTTTACGTGAGAACTTTGACGTTGCGATCTATTTTTTTTTTTTTTTAAAGCGATTTCCGTTCATTGTTTTGCAGACTTTATTTATTGTTTGTTTATATTTTATATTATGACGTTTGTAATATTGTTATATTATATATTATTAATTAATGGACTAATTTTTCATTTAAATGTAGGTACTTTGTACTTTAAGATAAACCCACAAAAATTAACAACTGTCTGTAGCCAAATGTATAACTTATACTGTCACATGAACATTTCGAAGTAACATTTTCTATTCTTGTTTTATGTATACCAACCATAATTGAATTCATATTTTCTCATGATGTGCAACGTCTTGTAATATTGCCTATAATAATTTTTAATTTTTAAATAATATTTTTAATTGATTTAGTTTTAAGAGTTCCATGCTCTTATAATTAACTAAAAATTACTGACTAAAAAGGTTAATTACTAGTCAAGAAAGGTCTCTGTAATAATAACCAATTCATGACCTATATATAATTTTTGTGTCGTACACTCACACACTTTATTTAGTTACGAAAAAATTAGTGTTTAATACAAGATTTTTATGTGTGTTTTACATTGATTTTATGTGTTGTAATTGAAAAACAAAAAATCATTCATAATATTTGATTTCAGTGGAATATAAGTATCCATTATTCATTCAATCTAAATTTAATTTTCAAAGTATTTAAATATTTGTTCGACAAAATAAATTTATTTTAAGGTACTATGTATTTAGTTTCTGAAAAACCGATATTAAAACAACACTCAAGTAAGTTAGGTTAGGTATAACCTATTCTTTATTCGTTCTGTGTATCTTCACCATATTAATATTATTACGATATTACTTACCTCAAAAAATTGGAACTTGTGGTGAAATCGACATATTATACCAGAATACACCTACATTATCATTGATCCGATTATCTAATTTTGTGTGTCATGGATTATGTTTTTACAGAACTAATATAACGAACCAAAAACTGAGCATTTTGCTATATTTTAATATTAATATAATGAATACTGCAAAACAGAGATAATGACGGTAAAGTGCAGTACACCATATGGTGTACAGCCATTAGCATCAAGAAAATATAAAATGCTTACAGGGGTGAAAATTAACTTAATTTGCCTTCGCAAGCATACAAAATACAGCTGATTCAATCTTTGCAATTTGAAAAACAAAAAAAAAATATAAGCGAAATTCTAAAATTACATAAAAAATATAATATTATTATTGTTTAAAATATTCTACTGTTAATTCTTATTATAATTTTAGATTCTGAGCGAAGCGATAAATGTATTGATTTTCCAATGATGTTAACACCATCCATTACAGTGACCCACTTGTCACCTACTGTACAGCAGAGCGACATCCACTTACCATCTTTTTCTAATTAAACCTAAATACAAGTACTTATATTTTTATGTAAATGTATAATTTTTCAGTTAAAATATTTATAAAAAATTAATTTATTATAATCGTATACATTTATTCTCCGTTATCTGCTCAGAAAAAAAAATTATGTTTTGATAACTTTTCAATATTGATAATATACATTTGAAAAAAAATTTAAGTTGGTCATGATTTGATACAATTTTACGTACTAATATTACTCTACTATTATATCAAATTTATCTTTTATAGGTATTTTTCAATTTATATTCTCACTTCTACAGTAAGTTTTAAAAAATAATAATTACTATTCATGGCATTGATATATGTTTTATAAGTTTTCAATTTTACATAATATTACTGTCAACTAATATCCTGAAAATTGTTGAAATATTAAAAAATATATATTTGAATTGTTTAATACTTTAATGACGAATAATAAACCAACAGTTCATTATTTATAAGCACTTAAATTATAAAATTATGAAATAGAGGATCAAAAACGGAAAAATGTTGAACTAAGCTATACAGCTTCACCAAAGCGATGGTTTTAATAATAATATAATACATTTTTGTACCAAAGTATTAATATTTTACTTTGTGAAACAGTTTTAATCGACAATAGAAACTTTGAAAGTGTTTTATGAAATTATGAATAGGTCTTAAAACTTAAAATTACTAAATTAGAAAATCAGAAAAAGTTTATAATATATGTATTTCTAATAAAATATTATCTTAGTATAGACAAATATTGTCGGGAGATAAATTTGTACCAAATGATCCATTTAACGCGTTAGACACTCATATTATTTCAAAACTATTAATTAACCATACCACACCACTCCGTTAATTAATGTTTTAAATACTTATAATTCATAAATTACTCGTCTTAAAAGCGATTTGTATGTATCGAAATACTAATGAAATGTATTCTGCCTTAGAATATGAAATTAAAACTGTTTAATAAGTTATTGTCATTCAAAAAGGTAGAAAAATAAAAAATAATAATAAGGATAAACATTTTTAAAATAGATAGGTATATTTTTTTTAAATAATGTCTTTAAAAAATGTGAATACTTTTTAATGAGCGTCTTACGTTAAATGTGTCACCTGGAGCACTGATAGCCAGCATAGAAATTTGGTAATAATTCTTTGTTTCATTTTAATAATGCATAACTCACAATTTTCCGTTTATTTTTGTTTAAATGATATTCTGTCGTTTTAAAAACACTAAGCCATCTTAAGAAATGTTTACTTAAACTTTTATAATCGAAATGCAGCTCAGCGCACGTAACTTTTAATGCTTATAAGTTTTCTACCACCTTATTTCCGGCTGAATATTGATGACCCATCACTACAACTGAGACCGATAAACATTTTAAGATTAAAATATTATTATTCTCAATTTATAAATTATATTTGTTCGCATTAAGATTTTATTTAAATGTTATAATATACAAATGAGTGAGCGTTTGAATGGTATATTATTGTTTTTAGACATTTATCGTCAAATAGCAACTTAAAAGTTTAAAACTTACTTGTCGGAGTACAATAATACATTACGCCTAAATTATATATCTGTTTTCGCATGGACAAATGTAATATGAATCTTGCGGAGAAGACTATGGATATATCTATATAGTTCAGAAATTCAGAATCACAAATCTTACAATTAGACATTTTACAGTTAAAATATATTTCTCTGAGAATTGTTGAATTGGTATTTTTCGACACAATATATTTTGAGTTCCTAAAACTATTGATTTAAAAATACATTTGTTCTAAGAAACCGGTAGGTATAATGTCTTGCTGCGTGCAAAATAACTTCAACTGAGAACCTGGAATTTTATAATCAGAAATTATACAATTAAAATATTATTAGAAAGAGGCATTAATATGTGTTTTCGGATAAGTGCTTTATTATGAACATTTTAATTCTAAAACATTTTCTGAGAAACCACAGTATTTCATACTTGACAGGAAAAATTAAATTCTCAACAACTGCTCTTCACGGTACTGTCACGATAGGGTATTAGCGATCGGTTTACTTAATAATTGCTCAAAATACTTCGAAATACTAGTTTTTCAAAATATCGCCAGAGGTATTTATACTGCTTAAATATTACGAATTTACGAAATGTACGAAATTACGTATTCAAGAATCTGGGATCTGAAATTGTGCAGTCAAATCAAAAGTGACGATCACAACATTCATAACGATATAAAATATAATTAAGATCAATGAGCACATACATAAAAATGTTATACATATATTTTTTTGTATCTATATAATTCTACGCCCAAGTGGGAAATTTTACAAAATGACATGGATATACAGTGAAACATACATTTGTAACATATTTAATAAATTCATTAATAGCCAAATAATAAAAAAATAATAGTTTAAGCTAAGGAATTATTATAATTCATAAAACCCATCGTTCGGTGAAGATTTTGTCCACAAACGATGCGGAGTGTATAGGAATAAAGAATAGAGAACGGTCTCTGGCGCAGTTGGCTGGGACACGGAATTTGATATTTTATATTAAGTATCAGGTGCATCCAAGGTGCAGTTTAGAAGAGATAGGTAAGGAGGAAGCAACGATCGACTTCGGTACGACTGCGAGGACAGTGTTGAAAGAGTTTCGGATTAGGCTGTAGTCAAACATACTAATGAGTCTTTAGTAAATCTAATAATTATAATATCGACTTTACTCCTAAATAATATGGTCCATGGTTGGTTTAGTTACATCCAATCGCCAGTGATCAAAATGGTATATTTATAAGGCCCTGCAGTTATAATTGAATAATTCAACACAATTTCCAAATAATTCAAATATAATAATATTATTAATGTTGTTACCTAGTTTAAATATCGGATAACGACTCTACATTTTCGGGACTACAACAACAATGATTTTATACAACTTTTTAATTTAAGTTTCAGAGTCTGTGGTTAAACACCATATCTGCCTATCGAATAATTTAAGTTTTCGCAACACTATTATAAGACGCTCGCATTTGTATAATTAGTTTAGTTCATTGCATATTATAATTATCTCGGTAAAGATATTAAAATGTCAACAATTTACATCTCTAGTGTTTAATAATAATAATTATTATAAACAACAGTTTTAATAATTAAAGGCATTTCTGTCAATCTTTATACTATCTCAGATCAAATGACCTTTTTAGTTTATTCAAAAATTAAAGTTTCGATATTTTACCGTAATAATTTGAAAGAAAAAAGTTTCAGCGATCATAAATAATAAAATATCGTTATGGTCCCTCTTCAGTCTTCGTCTACCAAAATACATAACTACGGCAAATGATAAATGGCCCGACCGAATTCTATAATTTCCAAACGTAAATGCCGAAGATCGGTTTCACGCAGAAGCCAGTTTTATTTATATATTAAATAATATTATGATATTTGTAATAACATCAATTCGATCGCGAATATTCGTTTATTTTTATGACGCATTTAATAATTTTCTCCAGACGTGTTTCGAGTCATCATAGTAAACGAAATGGAATAATATATTATATCCAGCCCACAACAATATTGATCATTAAAAACTGAGCTTCGCGCATCAATTATTTCGAAATTAACTAGTTGCGAATCAGCAGCTGGTTAATGTAATGGAGGACACAAGAATAATATTAATTGCTATACTGTTTCTTTAATTCATTCCGAGAACCGCAAGAGTCCACATTCAACATTATTTATCCAAGCTAGACCGGTCGGCTAACGGTTAATCAAATGTGCATAATATAATATGATATCTTAGGTACTTTTGATATTATGTAAATGTAGTGATTTATTATTTCTCAAAATATCATACAAAGTTTTCAAATTAAAATAATATATAAATATTAAACAATTTTGTTTCCAAAAGCAAAGCTTGAGTAGGAAACAAGAGTTGTAAATTTATATAAATAATAATATTATAATTATCGCATATGTACGTATAGGCGCAAATAGCGTTTGAGATTTTGGGAGGGGTCTGAAGCCCCGCTACTACAGTAATATTGAATATGCTTAAAAACAACTTAGGAAATGTTTGGGGGTCTCGGCCCCTAAATCCCATTCCTCTCTTTTCACCTACGGCTAAGTAAAAACCCATTTTCTCGATTATATATCGGACGAGCCATGGGGCGAATTCAATAGTATGATTTGCCTTTAGCGAAAACGTTCCAGGAATTCGGGTAGTGAGGATAACGCCATATTATCGTTTATTCGACTTTAAATTAGATAGTTTTAAATTAAATTATTACTATACAAATTATACAGACCCGGTGGCATTGCTCATTCAGTCCTAGCAAAACAAATCTAGAAAATATAATATATTATGAACAATTTGTTAAAAAGTTATAAAAAAGGTCACCAGATAATATCCAATGACACTACGGATGGACAAAAATGGATCAAAAACTGTAAATTTACATAAGAGTCATCCGTTTTAGGCCTTTGATTTTATATAATATGGATACATTTATTAATTATATAACTATATCTGATCCTGCACGGTGTTGGACTGCACAGCCTATGACTGATTAAATAATAACAGTGGATTTTCCTGTCGTCTCGAACTTTGTTAAATGTAAAATACGTACATTTTTAGCACAGTTATAATTATTTGGGTCGCATTGGCAAAATATAAAATACAGGTCTGAAATTATATCCAACCATAAAAACTATTTTCGTGGTAAATCTATTAACAGACATTTTAGGAAAATCGGTCAAAAGCTGTGGATTTTAATTATTAGGGTTATGCGTTTTATACCTTTGATTTTATAAAATAGATATATTTATTAATTATAGCTGATCCTGTACGGCGTTGCCCGACGCTCTTGACTGATTAATTAATAATGCCAGTGGATATACCCTGTCGTCTTAAACTCTGTTAAATACACACATTTTTAACACAGTAATTTGGGTGGTTTCGACCAAATAAAAAACAGGTCCAAAATGATATGCAATGATAATTGTAATATATTATATTTTATTTTCTGTAATCAATGGCAACCCTATACAAACGAAAAACATTTGTTTTTTGCGAGCCAACAAATCCCCGTGTGAGCCCTTCTTTAAAAAATACGAAATTTAAAAATTGACTTCAAGTTGCTCATCGCCGTGGATCGCTCACACACACACACACAGACACACGTCATATTTTTTTCATTGATCAAGTAATTACTTACAACCCGGCATCTACGGCCATTAGTTACATTTAAGGTAGCACAAAAGTTAATTACAATGGGTATGAATATTTTGTAGTAATTTTATAATTTTTAAATTGCGTTGTATAAGTTGGTTGATTTCAGGAAGTCTATCATCTTGAAATTGTCTTCAGCTTCTGGTCCTAGTGCGCGGAGCCGAGTGACATGTCGATTCCAATCCTTTGTCGGTCTTGTTCGTCATATTATAATATACGTTCGATGAATATTGACACGCACTCCAAAGGTTGATACTTGTTTAGGTTGAACATTGACGTATTGTATTTTTAAGTACAAGTAGGTATAATATCGCCTACATTAACCGTGGCTATGGATAATGTCCCGGCCAGTTATAGTGCATGTCGTTGACATAATATTTGTCGTTAAAATCGATGTGATTACACGCGACTGCGTTGTTCACGTTGTACTCACTTAATTAGTTTTCGTGCACTTCGGTAATACTTTGAGTTCGCTCATCGTCCATAACATTTTGTTTTTATCAAGTGCATCTTCGTTCGAGGCAAACAACCGATTTTATGTTTGTTCATTTTTTCCCGGCCGACGTTATACAGTGCTATATAGTAAGTAACAATATATACAAACTAGCTGATCCCGCGTTCTTCGTTGCCCGTTAAATGTACCAACTCTATACGATTCAAACTTTGTCCAATTCGTTATTTAATATTCAGTGTATGGTGCGCAAATTTTATCTTAACTTTTCCGTTGCCCGGAATAAAAATTCTGATTCACAGCAGTATATTATTAGGTAGGCAATCTACCTGCGATAGATCGCGGACCTCGTGCTGTTTGTACGTAAGTGTATGATTTCACTCTAAAGTATCAAAATTATATCAAGTTTGTCGGTTTTACTTAATTCCACCTACGGTGAATTAATATAATCAATTAATACAAAATCCTAACCTAACCTAACCGTATACTAAAATCCGATGAATAAAAAAAAATCAAATTTAACCCTTTTTAAATTATCCCATCTTCTTCCCAGAGGTCCAATTCATTTTTATATAATATATAAATTGACAAAAATTAATAATACACTATTTTTATTTTAATCTGCAACAATAAACTAAATTTTTATTTTATTATTTAGTTGATTTTTTTTTTGGACAGATGGCCCCACTATTGTATTTTTACATAAATGAACATACATACATTCTTATTCTTGTATGTTTATAATATACACAATACTATGAGGCCAGTGGCGCACACAGGATTTTTTTTCGGGGGGGGTTGTTCTATTAATAATTCACTATAGAGGCATTGTATAGCCCTATGCTAAAAAATTATAAAACGTATCAAAATAGTATGAACTATATTTGTACATCCAATATATTTTATAGTCTATATACTAATTATAACATTTTAATTTATTATTAACAGTTTAAAGGTCAATGAATACAAAATTAAAATAGTCAAATTTTTATAATAGAACAATGTATGCAAAAAATATAATTTTATAAATTTAATGCCAATCTCTTGTTTGAAATGAATCAATGAAATTCAATTGTCTCTATTTTTAAAAATTATGATAGACTATGTAATACATTTCTTAACATATCATTATTTTTTGTAATTGTGTATTTTTTAGAATTTAATTAATCTTAATATTATAAAATTTAATTATTTTAAATAATTAAGTCATTGGCTAGTTTTATCAAATTTAATATGGAAATACATTAAATACAGAATTCAAATGTACCTTTTAATGTTAACTGTATCTAATGGTTCTTATATTATTTAACATAGTCCAATAATAATTACATAATTACATTGATATTGATTACATGATCGGGCTGATCCTGACTATCATAGATATTTTTACCTCAACCCTCTTGAGTGTCCTGACTAACTTGCAATAGTTGCAATGAGTGATCAACATTAGCTGCTCCTATAAAATGCCATTTAATTTATAATAAAATAAGTACCACCACATTCACCAATACTAATTTAAAACATTTTTAGAAAACTTTTGAAGTTAGTACTTAAATAATTAAATAAATGAAATAAAAAATGTATTTCTAAATCTTACTGTTATTAGATTTGAAGTTGAGGGTTGTTCATAATTTTTTTTTACACTTTTTGTGAAAAAATGACGTAATATTACCATGGGCAATCCTTTTCTTTTTTTCACTCATAATGTGAAAAACTTAAAAATGAAATAAATTTAATACTTATTGACTGAGTTATTGTCTAATAGATTTCCATTGACTAACCAAAACCAATAACAATTAACAATAATAATTAAAAACACGTTATCACAGATTACGTAGCAATGCAATTCCAATTTTAAGGGGAAATAGTCACGATTACAAGTACGAATTTCTGGTTATAATATATTTGATAAGAAATAAAGACATGATGAGAAATTTGTTCGTGGGTTGTTTCTAGACGCTCGTAATGAAGGAAGACATTTCGGGGGGGGGGGGGGGGGGTTATGACCTCCTAACCACCCCCCTGCGTGCGCCACTGTATGAGGCTAACCTATCCTGAATAATATTACAGATAATTATATTTTTAATCAATCATACATACATTGACATTTTGTTTGAGATTACATTAGACTAAAATCATAGATTATATACACATACATTATATGTAGGTATATAACAAAACGCACACAAATATTGCTTTTATTAATATGCATATATTAGGCCCCTCTGACGCATTAGCTTATAATTCGCATATTATAGTGCTTAATCCGGCTTGCGTGCAGGTATAATTCGATGGATTTTTACGATCGTAATGGTTTCGTCTGTACCGGTGCGGATAATATACCATCGTATTACTATAATAATACACGCAATATTATTATATGATGTATATATTGGATACACCGCCGGTCGAAGATAAATATCGGCGTGTTACGTTCTGCCGAGCTAAATAAAAGCATCGTCTTCTTTCGCTGTTATTCCTCTTTATAATATATACACTTTCTGCGGACCACGTCATGAGTTCATCAGATGGACCGCGCAGACGCGTTTCTTGCTGGTATAAACCGAACCCGAATATCACTTTTCGTAGAGTGTGTTGGGTATACCTTGTATACCTATAGGTTAGGTAACTGCACCGTGGCGGAAAAAAAAAGAAAGAAAATAAAGCCGTGACTGATGGACGTACGCTGCCTATAAATAACGGTTTTTTTAATGACGAACGGGCGAGAGGTGATTGCAGTGGTTATGGAAATTTATCAGACGAGCGCCGACGGAATCGATGATAAACGATTTGCGAACGGCTGCAGCCGCGGCCTGACATCCGTCAATTTTTTTCCCCATACATCGTTATGCGTCTGAAAATGTCAGAAAATGTCAGAAAATGTCGATCAAGTGACATTGTTATGTATAAAGTTATGATTATTATTACAATTTACAGCAACAATAATGTGCACAGAATGCGTCGCAAGAGACGTTTCCCTTTACTGTATAGGCATGCAGATAATATTAAAATATGTCAATGCAGTGTCCGTATAAAACGATGAAATATCGGCGACATCTGCGACTTGGAGTCAAAAAACACAATACTAGAATGTCTAGAGTAGGTATCCTACTGTAGGAGTATATAAAAATATTTTTTTTTTTAGCATTATTCATATTTATTTTGGTATAATATTATATTATTTTGCATTTGGATTTTTAAAGTGTGAGGTGTTTAATAATTTGCCCCCTCCCACCCATAATGTTTCACAAGTACACCAATACTCAAATATTTTCGAATAATTTCGGTCGATAATTTGAATTCTTGTGCAAAACCTGCATCATAATAATATACTATAACATAATATCGTGTACAATAGATCGCTTATTATTGCCGAGTTAAATAGCAAATGTTACGTTCTAAGTAATCCATTTTCTTTATTTTTTAATAAAATAGTGAATTGAGCATTATTAAACTTAAAGATGAGAAATATTACTTAGGGCCTCCCTCTCGTACTTCGTAGGATTTTTTTTTTTTTTTGATTTGGAAACAAAATATGAGTATTCTAAAATTTACAATATTTGTATCGACCTAAAGACAAAAAATAAAATGCTTATCACATTTTTACATTTTTATTTTTAACGAATTTCTTACGGCACGAAAAATAAACTCGTTTGCATAGTAACTGTAATTATTTTTGCCTACGATACACCGATATTGTATCATTTTGTTATATTTTATCTAAGTTTCAAAATAAGTTATTTTATAGTAATAAACGATAAACAAGATGTTTTCGAGAATTTGGGTTAAAAAAATAAACGGCAACTCATCGGACAATATCATTTATTACTTGCACGAGCGATTTCTCGTATAAACAGGCACCGGATCCCTGTGTCAAGTCACCATCGTTTAAAGCTGAAAGATATTCGAAATTATCGTCAATTAGTCGTAAGAGCTGTCCAGGCGTCGGGCGTCGTGTTGTTTGTGTTTGTGTCATTTTGATTTATGCGGTTGTTTATATAGTTGAGTAGCTGTATTGTAATTAGTATTGCAAGTGAGATGTTTCTAACTGTCATTAAGTACGTTGGCTTCATATTTATTTTAACGAATATCTTATTGTTTTATTAAAAATCAAAATATTATATTCAAATAAAAGAAATATAGCGTTAATAACTAAGCGTTGCAATGGTCATAGCGTTTATATTATACCAAATCCCACAACGGGCACAACGTGCTCAACAAATTCGACCACGATCATGCAAGATACCATACTATCAAGATATTACTTATTACACTTATTAATTTATTTACTTTTTCGCAAAAGTGGTCTGTTATAATAAAATTAACGACAGGCGTGACCGACAGAACCCTACTTAGGGGCGTTGGGGGGTTGCAGGCCCAGGCCCCCCGACATAATTAGGAAATCCATATATTAATATAATACAGTCGTATACGAATTATTTATATCAATCGACATTAAATAATTACCTCAAGACTTATGGTATAATGTATTTATAATCTTAAAAATAAATTTAATACAAAAAAACGATATGGCAAAATAAATAAATTTATAAATTAAGTTGAAGGCCCCAAAATGCATAAGTAGGGCTCTGGTGACCGGTGTGAAAATATTAAACAAGTTGTGCAGATGAAAAATCATGTAGAACTATACATAATATTTTAATCACATTTTAAGACAGCAAAACATTATAATGTAAATTTATCAAAACGTAACTATTTAAATTATTATTAGTACCTATATAATATTATATGCAGGGCTTGAAACCGTTTTTGATTTAACCGAAAATTTTTTGGATACCGGTTACTGGTTTTATACCGGTCCTGTTGTTAGTGGTAACCAATTTTGGCTATCGAGTACCGTCATTACCAACCAACGATATTTTATGTTATAGGTAGATGGGAAATATAAATGTAGAATACCAATTATTTGAATTATTATTACAAGAATTTAGACTAGGGAAAATAAACGAAGATAATATTATAATAGTATGATTTAAGAATAGTTTTAAGAAGTTATTATTTATTAAACCAAATAATATTACGTTATTATAACTTTTTATGTTAGCTGAAAAATTGTCACGGTAACCGGTAACCGATAACCGGGCGTACAGATAGGTTTATAACAACGGTAACCGATTATAGGTTCCCCAAAATTCCGGGAAATCACCGGTTGCAAGCTCTGATTATATGCATTAATAATTTATCAGAAGCTATTTATTAAAAAGCCACATTAATGGAGAAAACTCCCACCGGTCCCTCCCCCTGAAGACACCTCTGCGGATTATATGCTATTATAAAATACAAATTTTTGAAACTTGGCTTACCTATATAACTTCTTAGTCGATCGTCAACGCCACGTGTGAAAGTACGAACAGAATCACAACAATCGTTCGGAATGCAGTTTATTATCATCAAAGTCCCTAGGGAAATCTGTAGACATTATTGTAAATCATATTATATTTTTCTGTTTATACTAATACATAGGTATAACATATTTACATATAAAATCTGAAAATGTTATGATTATATTTTTGGTATACCAAAATAATTTTATGTTTTGCGGCACCAAACAATTTTGTTATGAATGTTTATAGTTTAATAAATAAAAGTAATGGCCCCGTTTGAAGTACATCGATTTATTCGACTCTACACGACGTTGGTACAAATGTGGCCATGGCTCGTGTAGTCATGTGTGTCGAACGAGCACTAGCACGATGAACGATCAGTGACTGTCGGGTGACCTATTGCAGAAGTCGTGTGACGTTGACAAACTGACGATCCCAAATTTGAACACTAACAATATTATTCATAGTATAAAAAGTTAAATTTTTTTTCAATATTTTTTACTTGACTTCTTATAGATAGCTAATTTTCTAATTAACTTGATAACTTGACAACGAGTAGTTCTCTGCAAGAATCCGTTGTAACAACTTGAAGGCCATTTCAAATTACTTAACTAGAAAAATAATATAGGTACGTTGAGTTAAAATCATGCTCATAAAATATTATATTTAAACAATTGTATATAAGACTAATGAATTAATTAATTAATAGTTTCCTTTTGTTTAATCATCACTGCATATCAAATCATTTTAAAACATTTAAATGCAGCATATCTATAGAAACAAATAAATATTCCTTGATTTAATCATTTGATCGACACAAAGGCCTAATTAAGCCACTGTAGCTGTATGTGGTGCGCGATGTGCAATAAGAAGGATTTAATATATCGCTTTTATATACGTTTTCAAAAAAAAATTGAAAGTTATACAATCGCTGTACCTAGGTATATTAATATAATTATGTGTGATTCAGGTGAAAATTAAAAAAGGAAAAAATAATGAATCAACTTTTTTTAACTGCGGTAAGTTAATATATTTTTCTACAAATTGGATTCGAACTTTTACAGTTAAATGTCTTATCTTTTAACACTATTAACTTGTAGCTTAACGCTCTTAAAGTTGATATAATATATATAACTTAAACAGCTCTCAAGTTAATTATTTTCATTAATCTTCCCGCACTTTGAACAATACTATATAATATATTAGATAGGTTCTGCGCCGTGGCTATATACGGAACGCTGAACAATATTTCCAGCAGAAAATAACGCGATGGCCCGATAATACTCGGGGGACGCCATCACTGCCGAGAAACACATTAAAACATTGTTCGTGTATAGTGCAGTGTTATTTGTTTTATTTTTTTTTTTGTAATTCTCTGGTGATTTGCGGAAAATCGGTTTTTACTTAACGAAAATGCCGAATGCGAAAAGGTCGCCGAATACCTGCGGGATAGATACGTCCTACCTATACGGCGACTACAACCGTATTTCGGAGGACGCTCCTACTAGTCCGTTCATATTATTTTGTTATTATACAACGCCATGAAAAATAACGTTATTCGTCGCTTTTCACCACGGATATCCACACGCATTCCGAAGGAGGGCGGTATTTTGACTAAAATATATACCTATGTACGTAATATGTATATAATAGGATGTATTAGGTATACACTACACTGGTACGGTCTACGAATATGAATAAGCGTGTCGGGTATCAAAGTGCAACGAGCACAACGTAAACGTATTTATTTATTTCCGTCTCGGTGAAATGAAAAATAAAAATACCTCTCATATAATATACGCGTATATTCTCGTATACACGGTAATATATAATTTATAGAGTCTACGACTACGACTACGACACGCGAATAAAAATGTATAAATAAATTCGAGATGTAAGATATTATGACGACGAGTACAACGACACGAGTAAGCGAGGAATGCATTCAACAATTTGTTTTTAAAGGAAACTCGCGTGTCACGAGCGGGACACGCGATTTACAAAAAAAAAAAAAAATTTAAAAATATGTACACAAATGACACTAACACAATTGAACGTTTTTTTTATTAGCTTTTAGTCAGTGACTTTGACAGCTCAACATATTATTTTAAGTGATACACAATATTATTATGACAATAAATACAAATATTAAAATATAACGAAAGCATGCTGCGCCAATACCGAATTAATAATAATATTTTTTATGACCACTTCGGATTTAATGTTGAGCGTAATAGAGAAGATGTTAGGGGAATGTTAAGCGATTTCATTTAACTTACAATTGAGCTTATTTAACCAATTCAATTATGTTTCACTATATATTATATTATGATAATAATTATTTACAAGGCGATTGTCTCAAAAGCAAACACTATATATATTTTTTTTATCAAAAGGTAGATATCATTGCTATTTAAGTTTTTACTTTTTTATATGACGGCAAATACATTTCTTATTCCAAAGCAGAATATTTTCCCGAAAATTTCAATAAACATACAAATTCAATATTGAACAGTTAGAAAATTAATTATTAGCTTTTAAAGTGTAAATAACGAGAGGGTTGACGGGGCTCGGAGGAACTCCGCTAAACTTTGGATCACTGCTTTTCCGACCGCCATACTTTTAAATACTTTTAAGTTATAATTAATTAACTTTTCGCGTAAAATTCTATATTCATACATTGAATTACTCAGAAAAACATTCCCCTTAGGAACAAGAAATTGAAAAATACATGTGGCCATAAGTTACAGTAGAAAACTTAAAAAAAACTTTAAAGATAATAAAAATGTAAGATTATGACAGGTGATTGTTTGGCAATGGATTCAAATGATATAAACAAAAATAATTACTTAAAACGTTAAGACTTTTTATGAAAACCAGCGTTAACCTATCAAATATTTGAATTAAACATCGATCGTACCTATTGATTGAAATATCGAATGGTTTGTCGTCGAGATTCGGTGTTTCGCCTGTTAAAATATTTTTCATACGTTACATATCTAAAACGTCTTCCGGCGTGGATGCCAATGGGAAAAATGGGTGTTTTCCACTTCTAAAACGAATCGTTCATATTATATGCCAAAAATTTAAAAAAATTTTTGAATTTTTAACAATGAATTCTGCCATGCTAACACAATGCAATAAGGGGTGGCAAACAACACTTCTGACGCGTTTGTTGCGGTCAATATTGACAAAAACTCTATAACGCTCAGCGTTTTCATCATCGGTTATTATTATTGATTTCCAGTCGATCCCCACGATTTTCGACGAAACTGCTAGTAGGCACCTAAGTCCTAGAAGTATCCACGATCTCCGACTAGACGGACTATAATAGGATAAAAGTCGTGTGTCGCGGTTGATGTTGTTCAGGTTATAGAATTCGATCACCAATCATATATTATGTCGGAGAAGGAGCTGTTGACATGTTACGCCGTTCGAGTCGACACAGTTTGGAAGTTCGAGTTCCGTGTGTCGTATCACCCGTAAGAGTGACATGTTCATAAACTTACAACATGCCTTACGCTCAAGCCATTGACACTCTCTAAAACAAATGAGAATGACACTATTAGCTTGTGAAGTTTGTTGTTTCTACGTTCGTTCCTTCTAAGTTGAAATTACTCAACGATTTAAGTTTTAAGGTAATTTGAGGGGCGCAAGATTTTCAGAAAATATATCATATCATAATATAGGTACATTCTTCGTTACAAATTTCGTATTAAATTTTTAAAATAATACAATTTATTACGATCATAATATTCAAAATACAATAATAGCACCATACTATTATAATACCAATTTATAATAATATTATAATCTACCAACAATTCAAGAATAACAAAATGCATCACAGCTATGTTGGCGCTATTCATCAGTTTAATAAAACCTCATTGACACATAGTACGTAACCTAACCTATATAATATCCCAACGGCACGCTGTTTCTTTTAAAAGGTATAAGACCGTAAAGTGACTGAAATAAAGCTCAAACACAGTCTTATGTAACACTTTTATTAGCTTTAAAATCAGACATAAAATATCACACTTAGCCTGTGAGACATTGTTGTTCACGCACGTACAACCCTCGCACCCAAGAACTTATCGAGTTTCAAGGCGTACACGAAGTTGGCCTTTTGAGAAAAAATTCAAAATGGTTGCAAACAATTGTAAATTCGTAAATTATCATAAAACTTGGAAATCAAAAAAAAAGTCGTGGGTGAGGGGGAGCAGCTGCTGGATTTGTTGTATACAATATGATATTGGTGCTGGATTTGTTTGCAACAATTTTGAATTTTTTTCGCATAAAATCGGGTGGCCAACTTCAAGTAGGTACATGGTAGGTTCACGACAACATCGGGACTGCCCGTGCGGTGGTGTTTTATTGCAAAAATATTTTAATGTGGCCTAACCCATCTTAATTATAATTAGTATATAAACAATATTTCTACCTATACCTTCCCCCCCCCCCCGTTCAAAAACCGGTAACGGGCGGGAGCTGTTTATCACAATGCTGCCACCCGATCCCGTAATGAAACACATTACGTACTTACCTATACTACATATTATTATATTACATTAAATACAATTATGTTGACGACTGTTTGCATTGGTCTGCAATAAACGACATGATAATATTATGTATAGCGACGAGTGTATTTTCACGGAGTCCGGTGCGACGTGCCCCCGATGGGGAGGTGCGCAGAAACGTATATACAATAAAGTGGGGGTTCTGGTCCACCCGTGGCTTTTTTTTCGGCCATTTTAAAATACACCTAAAGATACACAGTTTTTTTTAATACAGAGAAAAATAGAAAGAGAGAGAGAGAGAGAGATGCGCAAGTCCGAGCTGCTGCAGCAGGTGTCGCGAGAAGAGCTGCAAACGAGGAATAATAATCATAAAAAAAAAGGATAAAAAAACGTGATAATATAATATATTATTATATTGACAACCGTCGGATGAAAAATCGTTTGCAATCGCGTTTTTCATCCCGTACGGTACACTTTATAATAATATAATATATATGTGTGCGTAACATACGACATCGGCGTATATATTATTATTATATATAAATATTTATATCTCTGCGTGTGCGCATTATATTCTTTGTGCTCGCGAAAATTGTCTACGGCGAACAATACCGACACGTATTATACGACACAATATTTATATAGGTATAAGTTTGAGGGTATAATAATAATAATGATATTGTGCCGCCCGCGTACGACAATAAATTATTATAATATTTTACTCACCTTATGTGTGTACAGGGACGCTGGAGTTCGGTCGGCTGTGTACGAAATTCGGCCCCCGACGAATGCGAAGCACACTTTGCGTGACCTGCCACCGATACACAATACTCGTACGCGATTATTTGCCATATATGATATAATAATATTATTATAATTTATAATAATTGTTCGGTCGTGTATGAACACGCCACGTCGCGTTGTTGTAACGCGTGGTCGGCATAACGATTTATTACGAAACCGTGTGCCAAACGCAGACCGATTTTTCTCCTTTGCGGGTCATTTGAAAAAAAAGCCACGTTTCACACCACACGTGTTGTAGGTACCTGCAACAATATGTGCGTTAAAAGTATCACAATTTAGTGTGCTTATCCTAATATCGTCGAGTTCTATGGCGTCAAACCCCAAGAATAACGCAGTTATCAAATAAATAAATAACTCGGTATTTTTCAATCGGCACCACATTTTACACACATCAATAATATAATCGGGGCACTTTCTGATTACTGTGTTCTTGTTTACATAATATACACGGTTGCCATTAGTTACAAAAATAAAAGAGACTTTAAATTATCTATAATATATTATATCATAATATTTAAAAACTCACTTGTAGGGCCGGCGCAAGAGCAGTGCACCTGCGCAGGATCCCGGAGCTCACTTCAGAGAGGTATATCATAAATTTAATATTTAAGATACATATTGAAGACGATAAACGTAAATCGTAATTAGATACTGAATTAGTTCCTTAAACGGTCTAAAGCTAACCTAATATGAAACAATAGGCGTGCGCATAATTCAGTTTCAGTCCATTTCAACATAATAAGTTAATAACCTACTATAGTATGTGGGATGGATGTCTTTTACAAAGCTACTCTTAAATCTACTTATTTATTTTCAGATCTATTGATTTTGCAATGACGTTTATATTTATTTTTTTATTTTTTAGTATATAGACACTTTTTCGGATAGTAAACTTTATCCAAAAGTCACTCTATGTTTCTATAGATCGGAAATTTACATATTGTACTTTTGAAAATGTTTAGGTGCTGCATTTAAAACATAAAACATAATATACCCACACTGACAGTGCAATCTCAGTTTTAAAATAATTCATAATTGTATTAATGTATTATATAATGTTGTAGGAATAATTCAAGAAAATATTATTTTACATTATTTTGCACTGCGGGGCCACACAATTTTTAACGTCGGCCACCCGACCCTGATAAAAACGAATGTTTGATTGTAATTTTGTAGTTCGTAAAATATTATTTTATTTATTTATTTTTATTTGAATTAAGGGTTTGAGAACCCGATTAAGTAGGTACATGTGAAATAGCTTGACAGCGTTTCAAAGTATGATTGATTACATTGTATACTGCATATAGGATAAAATAGAAAATGGAAAATTAACAACTCTAATTGAAAAGCCACTAGGTAATCAAAAATTACTCGACCAATTTCGACGAAAATTTCAAATTATTCTTAGAACGTCATAACAATTTAGAAAGGAGTTAGAAACATGTTCGTAAATATACCAAGTGCGGTATATCCAATAAAGTGAATAAGTGATAATAAACAATTTAGAAAATGCGGGTAATTCCTAGGAATGTTGAGGGAAAATTTCGTATTTCTTCAGAATGATGTTGGAAAAAAATCATAATTTCTCCGAAAAGTTGTGACTTGTGGGAAAAAATAGAAAATAAATGTCATTTCTCCGAATGTTATGGATAAAAACTGATAATCGCAATTATATGCTACTTAGGAACATTGCTTATTGATGCACGAAATCGTCGGTCACCTCCATATTGTTTTGCTCCTAAATCTCCGTTAATTACCCATTGTTACACGTGAAATCTTCGTTAATTACCCATTGTTATGCCGTTATTAAATCGTCGTTAATTCGATCATAAGTAATGGGTTGGACCAAACGTCACTGATTTCTTCACTAATTACCCCAAATTGACCAATCATACATCAAAGATTGCGCGAAACGCCATTATAAACTGTACTAATTGGGCTTAATTGGCCTGTAGAACTCCATACTACTAGCGCTAATCAAATATAATATGCGCGTTTGTTATAAGATATTACATTTTTTAAAACTACTTCTAACAGGTGGGCAGGTATAATTATATACGTATTATAGTTATTATTTTTAACGTCTAACAATATTACGTTTAATTTAAATATTATAAATTCATATTTTATGACACTGTAAACATAATTTTCGGTCGCACAATCAATTATTTGGCGATGGAAATCTTTTTTCATCGCTCTATATAATTTCGTAACCATTGTGATGCTTCCCAGTTTACGACAATAACAAATCGGCGGTCCGGTAACCTAATAATGTTTCTAACCGCGTTTGCAAGTAGAATTCCGCACGTGTTTAGCGCTTTGTAAAAAACGAATCGAATTTTCACGACCATATTTTTATGAAAAGAACAGCTTCCTGAGTCCCATGCCACTGAAACTTTTCAAACTTTTGAACACTATATCTGGTTGTATGGTGGTAACCAGTATTGATATGTATACTGATTGCCCTGCACACACGTATATCCCTACAATATAATTTTTAATATTATAATACATATTTTATACGAAAAACAACAATATTATATGAATAATATCTAAAGCTGGGCATTAACTAGTTGCAAAGTTAGAGTCAAGTTAGAAAGTTACTCTCTACCTTAACTAGTTGGTTTTAATTCATAATAATTTTAATATCTTTTTATAACTTAAACATTTTTACGAAAATCTAATCTAATGCGTTAAAAAAAAAGTATAACTACCTAGTCATTTTTATAGTTTTTATTTACTGCGAAAATCCCAATTTTCCGTAAAGGCCCGCATACATGATCAAACATTTGCGCAACGACTGTGTTTGTGCAACCATTTTGAGCTAGTATAGCAATGTTGGAATGTTTCTCGATGTATTTCGTTCGGGATCGAAATTTGTTGCGCAAACACAGACGGTGCACAAAATGTTTAAATGACGTAAATCTGCCGAGTGCTCGGTGAATAATAATAATATTAATTGGTAATTCATTTTATATGATAATAGATACATTTTTTATCAATCGCATATATTTATTGCACGATTTAAACCTCGACTATATACGGATAGTAGTTATTTACCTAATTATTATTGATTTAATGTAGGCAGTATACGCGTCTTATTTGCTATTTACATTCAAACGAATGGGTTTTTAATAATTAAAAAGCGAGTGAGTGGATTTCGATCTGCTGTGCAGTAGGTTACAAGTGGTTCAATGTATAATGGATTGTAGTAAACTTGAATTCAATATGATATAATATCATTGTATAAGAAAATCGATTCTGAAAAAAGACGATTTGTCTTTCTGGATATTTTATATTGTTATTATTTATTATAACCTGTAAGTTGAATTAATATTGTAATATTATAATTTGTATTCGTTTCTATGGTGATATAAAAAGCGTTAGAAATTAGAATGCCGTTTTTAGCGAATTTTCGTAATTTGTCGGTGGTTTTTCCCGTGGCATTAAATAACTATTGAGAAAATCGAAAAATGACCTGTCTAAAGTACTATCTTGATTCAATTTGCTAAAAGATAAGATACTATGTGTTGAAATCGAAGCACTCCTTCTGGTAGACATTTTGTATACAGAATAAAAAAAATAAACACCATTGTGAAACCACTATAGCTTCCTTGCTCCGCTCAGAATCTAAAATAATAATTTAATAAAAAACAATTAGTTTATATTTTCAACTACAAAACTACTAACTTGCAACATCTATTACTTTCATCAGCAACTAATTTTTAATTACTATTTCTAACTATAAATGTCTAAATTGGACATTTGGGAGATTTCATTAATCGACTTTTATTTTAACTCTGATATTGGTTTGTGTGTTAAAAAGTGACTACTAATAATAATTATCTTTAACTAGGTAGTCAAAACAACGACCAACTCGCCCGGCTTTGAGTTAATATCTCGGTCGACTACGCCTGCTACAGAACAAATCTCTGGTCGTGTCGCCGAAGATTTAAATGCAGCGCAGCAATTATAGACATATACACACTACGGCCTGGTTATATTATAAGCCTCTCGGCGCGGTCCCATCGCTTTGAATGTTTAATCAGCGCGTTTTTCTTTATAATAATGTCTCTCGTCCCCATTAGCATTTTCGTATTTTCGTATTTTCGTATAATATTATACCTATTTATACGTTGCGTATTGTGTCGTCGCGGACGACGATCGCGCGCGCGTACACGTCGCATAACACTAAACGCTCGCGGGACCCTATCCTCGAGGACTCGCGTACAGTTATTTCCTTTTTATTTATTTGTTTTTCACCCACCGACCCGGTCCTCTAGATCAGCGGTTCTCAAACTTTTACGACCGCGGCACCCTCAGAAAAAAAGGTTTCGTGTTACGCGGAACTCCGATGTCTGTAAAACCCATTTTTTCTATAGCAATACCCACCATACTAGCGACTATTATATTTAGGTGAACTTTTTTTCCCGGGTATTATATAAAATGATTTCGTCAATATTCACATATACGAAACCCTTTAGATTATCCCAGACTCCCACAGAACCCTCGGATTCCGCCCGAACACACTTAGGGAATCGCTGCTATGTATATAAATGCACGCAGTAGATAAGTATACAAAATGTATGTATTGTGTTGGAGCCTGCCGAGGAACGAATCTCTGGTCGTGCCGCCGAGGATTTAAATGCAGCGCAGCAATATAATAATATAATATGCGCACAACGGTTATATTATAAGCCTCTCGAAGCGGTCCAATCGCTTTGAATGTTTAATCAGAGCCTTTTTCTTTACATTAATGTCTCTCGCCCCCTTTCGTATAATAGTTACTATATACCTATTTGTACGTTGCGTATTGTGTCGGCGCGTACGCACGTCGCATAACACTAAACGCTTGCGGGACCCTATCCACCAGGACTCGCGTGCAGTTATTTCGCGTTTCCTTTTTATTTGTTTTTTTTTTCGCCCGGTCCTCTATTATAATATAACACCGCGCAGTAGGTGTGGGTACGAAGTTTATGTATTGTGTGTGTGTTTTTTTTCCGTTCGTGCTGCAGCGGCGAGTGTGCCGCGCGGGAGGACATCGCGATCCTGGCAAGGGATGTGGCAATTTCTCGGGCTTTCGAGTGTACGACGATCTACTCGCCGACCACCACCCCACACCCACTCACCCACATCCACACGGTTTTACTACTGCCGCTATCATATCGATCCCGTCTTTGTGCCGCGGCGGCGGTTCGCGAAACGCCGTGCGAGTCGGCAGCCGCATAAATTATGCGTACCCGGTTCACGCATTAATATACGCGCATATTATACCGCCAAGTATAATACATATAATATGGGTTAGGTTTACCTGCAGCACTGCCCACCGTAATATTATCATAATAATTATTCAAGACGGACCCACGAAAGTTTTGAGTGCGTTTCGTATTATCATATTTTTCCTCATATTATAGTATAATATTGTATACAAGTAGATGTACCGATACGTAGTCACCATATACATGGGTAGGTAACGTAAATGCAATTTTACAAAAAAACCGTACGTCCAAGCAGGACTTTTTGCCTTTGATGCTACGACATTAAAAATTAAAGTATACCTATGAGTCGACGCGTTAAAATGAAAATATAGAATAATTCATAGACTAATATTTTGCGGCATCAATACTGGACGAAATAAACGAATTTCGAAGAATTAAAATTGACGAAAGGTCGACGTCACCATGACGCAAGTCGACGGTAAGTCTTATACGACTTTGACACCACGCCAATGTCCCTGAATCGGATTTCCACAAAGTTGAATTTTGCGAGGATAATTGTCATAATAACAACAAGTACTTTATGATTATATCGTTTATATATTAATTATAATATTTCTAGGGTTTGGCATGTATAGGTAGATTTGGAGAGGGCGCTGAATGTTTTTGCTGAATGTGTTTTACTTATTAAGCGCGTTTTTGCAGATGTACCAGAGAGCCAATGATGGTATCGTTTTGGCGATAGTTTAAGTCAATACTGATTACTATAATGTTTGCTCCTATCACTAACCGAATCGTTCAACGGTTTAGTGTTTCTGGCACCTTATTGTTAATACATTTTCGTTTTGGCGATGAACAAACTTAATAATATGTCGTACCTATACTTATCGGTAAAAAGTCTGCAAACTCGTTAACTCCGCAGAAACACACCTATTGTTTCTATTGTTGTACCGTTTCGACATGAAATAAAATTTTTAGATTATGCGTGTTTTATGAATGGGGCGTAGGTGAAGCATGCTGCAGATGAAGGACTACATAAGCGTCTTGTAAGGGGTTTGATATGGACAGTTTGATACAATTTGTGAAAAATTATAACTTAAAATATAATATATTTTTTTAAATAATTCAAAATAACTTACAAGTGGTTCCAATGTGTCAGTACCATAGTTCGTCGTAGCGTAATTACGAGAGTGTAATACTATATACGTATATAGAGTGAAACGGTCTGGCGCATAAAATAAACACCCAGGCTATAGTCATTAATAATAAACTCAATATTTGGCGTGTCAAAGGGTTTTTTTATATCATAAATCATTAGAATAAAAAAGTTATTTAACTTTGAAAAACATATTAAATATAACGGATTTAAAAACAATAATAATAATTATTGATTTGGTATATTAATGAATTCAAATGCCTACTCTTCAAAACTTTACTTTCATTCTTTTCTAAAAAAAATCAACTTTGTTTTTTGTTCCACTGCATGAAAAACCATTGAGTCATAATAATATCTATATATTATAGTTTTGGTTGTCGCTGTTCTATGTGTCGTGACAAATAGAGCGCAAAAAAAATTCTAATGTGTCAAAAAATATTGATCATCGTTTAACACAAAATCAATTGGCAAAATATTATTTATTTATTTATTTATTGTTGTTAATATTTGATTGTCATTGCTAATGTAACGCGAAATAGGTTACCAGAAATCGAATAACGATTAATCGATGTACTTATAGGTTTTGTAAGTATGGTTTCAATGGAAACTTTAAAGGTAAAAGAATAAAGGTTAGTCAGAAAAAAAATTTCAACCCAAAACTTAAATTATAATTTATAATATTATGTTAAAAAGCGGAATCGTTTTACTCGGTTGGATTAGCTGCTTATAATATAAATATAGGTACTAAGCTTTTAATTATTTCAATAAAATTGCTTGCTATTCAAAAAGTATACACCGTAGTCGGTATGAATAATAATTGCAATTAGGCTTATAAAATTGAAGGAGAGAATATTTCCGAACCAACAGTTATATAATATACTAGCTCTATAACACGACTTTGCGGGAAAAAAATATAAAATACGTTTACGGGCAAGTCGGCGTCGGTGTGATCAATTAGCTTTGTGAACTACAATTAGACTGAAATGTGTAATCCGCCCGTATCGGATTGGATATATCATATATAGCATTCAGAATGATAATTTCTTTGTGGGTTACCCATTTATTATCCAGAAACTATCGTGTGTGGGACACCCGTATCGCTATTGTTATGGGTTGTATTTTATTATTGGAAGTTTTGCATAGGGCCCGCAAAATTTAGTACATGGCCCCAAAATTTGATGTCAGGCCCTGATTGCATGCGCCATAAAAATCGAAAGAGTTCAGTAGGCATCTAATTTTGATGACAACACTGACCAAACACTTCGATTGTGAAATTGCTGCGAATACCCCCAAACACATAAATTAATCCGTTCTCGGCCACAGCACCTATTGCATAGTGTACACAGCTATAACAGTTTATTACCTAAGTTGATTTCAACAATACCAATATTTACAAACCTACATTGGACCCACTATGATTTAACTTGGTCAGTTGAAAAATAAATAAATACATTGGGGTGTATCTGGAGAATTCGACAATTTATTTATCATTTATAGATTGTTATTTAAACAGCCAAATCTTCCAAATACGGTACACTGGTAGGTATGCGTAATAAGCTATCTGCAGTGTTATTAAGCGCTTTTCACAATTTTGAGATCAGGTTTCGCCCATCAACTGATTCCGAAGAAGACGCATAAAGTAGATCTAGTTTCAGGCTTGTTAGTATAAAATGCAGATGATACCGTTTCGCAGCTGTAAGTACTTATGTACAATATAATATGACATTATTATTATAATATATTATAATTTTATTAAATTCTTGTTTTACAACACGATATAGTTTCTCGGGATAGGTGTAATATATTATAGGTACTTTCGAGTTTCGATCACACTCGCAAGGAATCCAACAGGTGAGCAAACGTATCTTTAAATTGGTCTGCTCGTGTAACATTTAATATATTATTATTTAAAACAGTTCCGTGCAGACCGCCCTATCGTATTCACGTATTGTGCTCGTAGCGTTATCGTATCAGTCACGGTGTCATGCGATATTTCAGACGACAAAACAATGATTCCGTACTATTGTTATAAGGGAATTCCGGCCATGTCTTGGAACAATACCATTGACTTGAATATTTTATTGTATTCACCTAATAATATATTTTTATTGTTTATATTTATTATATTTTCTTTATAGAAACAGATGGAACATTTCCCCCAAGGACTTGGAGGCGTGGTCGTGATAAATAGATTAAGGAGAGACTAGTTTGAGTTTTATTATAAGAGTGAGAGAAATGAAAGTACTGTTCGATAGAGAGTCAATTAGAGGGTTCGTTCAATTTTATTACTTTCTAAATTATAAGACTGTTAAATTTGTATTATTTATGATTGCGTATAACATGCAAATACCTGTTATAAGTATTTCAATTTTCTTAGTTTTAAAATTTAAAATGTCCACATAAGAAATGTTAAATAATATTATAATATTTTCTATGCTTTTTAATAAGTACAATTGTACGATGGTTACATTATTTCTTAAAGAAATTATTCCCACGTTTTAACAACGCCCTATCATCGTAACAAGCTCCACCTACTTGCACTCGTTATCATAATTAATAAGCTCTAATGTTCCGTCTATTACTATAAGTCTATGAATAATGCACCCAAATATAACCACAAATATAACGTCATCGTCATTTCCGTCATATTTCAAAGCCGGCGATAAGAAAAGTAAATTGTTTATTAGACATTTACACCGAGTCGATATGCTTATCTTTCTAAGGTCACAAATCCTGGTTTGGAAGTGTTCCTAACCCCATATCACCGTCACAAGCCCAGAGCCAGGTTACAAACAGTCCGTCTAATGACAATAATGATCTTGTCATGATAGACTCTACCTATATATGTATAATATAAAAGGCATTCATTTCTATGTATTGAAAATTATTTCATATATATGTTTGTATACTGGATTAAGATGCATTTACATTTGCCATATTATTTCTAATAATAAAACCGCCAAACTCTAGATATCACTCTAATCAGGGTTCCGGTCACCAAATTAAATCATAGACAGTGACAGCATTAATACCATAGACCTATAAGTTAATAATAATAGTTAATGCTACTTACCTATATCTACCTATTAATTCATTTTCACATATTATTACCAAATTACCAATATTTTATGCAGTTTTAATACTGCGATGACTTATATTCTATTATCACCCAATTTTACTAATTTCCCTCTTAACTCCAGCAGTTCTAAATTTATATCTTGCTCAATAACATTATTCTGCCTCAATGTTGATCCATTATTAACTAATCATTTGTCTGTAAGTTATCATCGTAGTATTATCTTTTTCTGATATTTATAATATGTTAATAATTTCCGTTGTATTTTTTCCACTTATCATATTAGTTATGTAGTTATAAACATTAATCTCTTAAAATATTTTCATCGGTTTTTTGTTATGTTTTATTGTTGTTTAGGCTGTACACAAATTCATACCTACACCACAATGTGTCTTTCCTTCATTATACCTTATTACGTCCTTCTCGGGAAAGCAACTTAAACCACAACATGACCCGCTTACACCGATACCATCATCAGTCTGCCACTCGCAGTCGTCACTATCTGAAGACATGCTTTTGGCGTGAACAGTCTTTATTTCACTTTCAAAAATCATGCCAAAGAGTGTAAAATATTATCCTCAAAAAATAGAGGCTGCCACTCAGACGAAGGGATTCCAATTTTTTCTATGGGGGATGTATACATATTTTATTCCAAACAGATTCGTAATGGTGAAGCCCACCCTCCCACAATCAATTTGTATACACCTTACAAGATTTATACGTCACTGACTTAGCTGCCTACAGGACTAGGGGGGGGAGGGGTTATTACAAAGAAGGCATTTCATACTACATACCAGCGCTTTTACGTAGGTATACTTATAATATTAAATCGTTGGGACGTATAATCGATGCCCACATGAATGGTCGACCGTAAAGCGACATTCATAATGGTATTGTAATAGGCGTGTGTGTGTGTGTAAATGTGAGAAAGATAGTGTGTGAGTGAGCGTGTGTGTGTGTGTGTGAATGTGAGAGAGAGAGAGGGCGTGTATGTGTTTGTGGGTAGGCGGGTGGACCCGGAAGAGGGTTGGTGGTGAGTGAGGTAGAGGAGAAAACTCCCTTACGCGTCTCTATGCTTGGAGTAATTTTCGCAACCACTTAAAATCAGCCCCAATTATAACAGCCACTGGAACTATATATTTATGTATACGTCATTGCGCGTAATAGCGTTGTAAAACTGAACCCGACTAAACCGTTTATTCCGTGTCCGTTCCGAACGCAACGGATACGCGAACGATAACTTTCCCGGATAATAATAACAACAATAAATAATCCGAACTGCCGGTTGTATATAGTTTAACAATAATAGGTACTTACTGTATATTATACAGATCAGCGTGTGCGGACCCGACAGCAGCTGAAAACGTGTACGACGAACCTTTTCGATAGAATATTGATTGCTATTTGTTCATTCTGCGGCATCGATTATCCGATTCTGATGTCCGAACGAACGCATCAGAAAATCGTAATAAATAATGAACGGAAGCTATATTGGTACTTGCTCTGAACGCACACGTCGAGCGGAAAACATTCAAAACTGTAACGCATTTCGTTATAATTTATAACATTATATTATGACTGTTGAACCACACGTCCTTTATTGTATAAAATTATATAATATAGTACATTTACGAAATCATTATTTAATAATAACGACAATGTATTATACTGGCGTTAAACTAATTTTCACAAAAATTATGTCGTGGGCGTATACCTTCACATGTTCGTTACAAGTTTACAACACATTACACAGAATAATTGATATAACTCTAAATCAAATTATATTTTGATACATGTTACGCGGTAATAATATTATGGTTAAATTGAAAATTTATGACTGTTTAGTTTTTCCTATTTGCATATTGTAATATTGCGTATAATATAAAACTCGTTTTATAGACTACACATATAAAATAAATATTTTTAAAATTGTATACATAATATAAAAATTAATCATAAAATAGATTGTATTTTATATTATAATATTATTTGAACAATACGAGAATATTATTATTTTTCTTACACCATAATATTGACTAAAAAAACTAGAAAGAGCGTACTTGGTCGCAATGTATATATAACACTAATTTGATAGGCAGACTTTTTTGGAAGAACTTTTTTAGGTCAAGGACTAGACAATTACCATAGAGGGTCAGGAAACACTGCGCTATAATATTTTATTAATCGTTTCCATACGAATTACGGATTAGTGATTACTGTTACTATATAGTATATACGCTTTGAAGGTAACCTGCAGGTATATAAATGTACCATAATATTGTTTCAACTACGAAAATCTTGATTTTCTGTAGGCATATGTACTTACCTGTTTCCGGAATAAATTCAATGGCGTGACTTTGACATTTTTGCCCGGAAGTGAAATTTTCAGCGGGCCTCCATCGACATGGTGACACTTGTTAGCTATGCCAAGCGAGAGGGAGTGAAACGTTTTTTTTTTATCACAATTGTTTCCTGTCCAATAACCATTAGCCATATTATAACCTTTCAGTAAAAATCGTAACAATTCATGAGTTTTTGCAATCTATGCAAGCAATACGTCCACCAACAGAGTCCACATAATGAGACTATTTTAATTTATGATATCATTAGTCATTATACCTAATAGTCAATATAACAATACATTTATATTGTATATATTTTAATACTTAAGTACTTTAATCGTTGAGATGTATTATGCAGGTATTTATTATAAGATGTAAAGTCAATTGTAAATTATTATTGTTATACTTTTCTCGGCGTATTCTTAAATCAATTCGATCGGTGCAATGGTTCAATTCTTGATAGAATCGCTTTATCAAAAAAATATAAATGACAAACGAATAAGTTTGAATATATTATAAACCGATGCATGCATCAACTGAATACTTATTAAATAATAATCAAGCAATGATAAGTTAAGACCTTAAAATGTTGACCACGCAACTAAAATATTCTCTACAGTCTACGCCGAAAGAAACTTTATACATTTTTATATATTTGTACAGTGAACCAGTGACTATTTTGTCATATTTTCGTATTTACACACACTTTAGTACAGACGCAAACAGAGGGAGCTTTGCTATATTTATTTTAATAAAAATGATAATAGATTATAATATGTTTTTTTTTAGATTGTCCGTATAAGCTTATCATAATAATTTAAATATAATAACCTATACATATTATTATACGAGCGAGATTGAGAATTAACGAATTAAAAAGTTAAAGTTAAGTTATTTTTAAGTTGTAACTAAGTTGCAAAATTATTTACTTTTTTTTACATTTTAAAGTTACTTTTAACGAGTTAAATTTTTTTCTATGATAATATTATGCAGTTACAAATCAGTGAATTAATTTCATAGTCACTTTCAGTTAATTGATTTACCAATATAATATTACCATACATTTAAAATATATATTTTTTTATTCAATTTTTTTTTTTTTAGAAAATATTATTTATAATGTAGATACTTACCTATTGTAAATACTAAATTATAACCTGCCAAGGTATGAAATGCACTTTTTCTGGATTTCAACTATAGTTTTCAAAACATTTACAAATTTATAAAAAATTCCATAGAAAATTACAATCTTACCAAAAAAACATCAATTTAAAATCTCTCAACAATAACATCACCAATCAGATAATACAGTTCGACGTTTATATCGACGTTGGATAGCTTAAAAAAAAATAATAATCATAAATTAATCTAAATTATTATTAATGACTACTGTTAGTAAGGTTCTTTTAATATTATAAATTATAATATATGCTATTTTCAATGCACAAAAAAGTAACTTTTGATTTTAAACTTTACTTATATTTGTCTATATTAACTTAACTATTTATTTAAAATAAATATATTAACTTGACCAGCCTTGCACATAATAATATGTTATAACTACGTATCTTAGCTAATTATAGCACATTTCGGACTTCTGCAGCCATCTAATTAGGTACCTATACTAGCTGATAAAATTAAAGTTGCTATGAACATTGGCTATAATAACCCAATAAAAATAAAATAACTTATACAAGCAATGTTTCATTTAAATGTTTATAATGTTATTCATCCTATATTTTTTTTAATATAGTGATTTAATGCGTGTTATATATTTTAAGAAAAGATTAGTGTATAATAATACAAATAAAAATTCACAAGCGTCAAGCGTGCACAAATTATAAATCATATCAAACTACTATACTTTTGGTCTTGGGCCATCATCTTAACTATAAATAGTTAATATTTTTACATATCATGTTTTATTGAATTTTTATATTTTTAATATTTTTTTATTGAATTATTATTACCCAATAGCATAAAATGTTTATATAATATCTGAAGATGGCCAAAACTATAGTTGGTAGGTTGAATTAAATTATAATACTATTGGAGTTTGCGGATTTCCATTTAAAATTATCATACACTAATTATTATTTTCTAATATATTTATCGATACATTTTAAATTATGACTATTTATGACATAGTATACTATATAGCGTCGCTTTTTGGGTTTTTTTTTACGTAAATATTTGAACGCGCGTATTTGAAATATTTTGTGAATAAATTTCTCTAGAGTTTGTAAACGTAAAACTGGAACAAACAAGTGCCCGTGGAACAGGTACCTATATTTTATGGTGTGTATATACATATAATATATTCGCTGCAGTATTATATATAAGGCGCATGTTTATAATTATTATATAAATTATTATTATTTGCCAGGATACGGAGCGTAATGGTGGTTTTTTTATTTCCCTAGTGTATACAAAATATTTATGGTCCTGGTATTGTGTTTTCGGTATTTATAATGGCCGTTCATTAATATTTGAAAATAAAAATAATTACGGAAACTCGATTGTATTTTTTACCGACTAAAATGTTTTGTAAATGTTTGAAATACTTTTACCTAGAAACTGGCTCTGCGCTATACCTACGTCGTTTTGTCATTGCACGAAACCGTTTATACATGAGACACGATGCTCGTATACGATAGCCACTCACCAACTATATTAAATATCGAGAGCATAATATTATATTGTATTATTATTTTATCAATTACACGACGGGTTCAAGCGGCGGTGGCGGATGCCCATCGATATATTATCTGAAAATAATATGAAATATAATTCTGACTCGTACTGGACAGGTATAATTTGGACGTTTGGTACGATACGAAATACAAATAATAATTTAATAATATGGTACAATGTTTTTTAGATAATCGACATAAACGGGATCACCAGATGCGGATACAAGGGGGTGAGGTGATATTGGAGCTGAATCCCCCCCCCCCCATTAGACCTAAACCTTTAAAATATTTCAAAGATTACCTTATTTTCAGTTTATTAACTATTGTAAAGAGGTTAGAGGAGAAATACTATACTTAAAACATATTATATTATATTCTATTGCTTATCGGTATTTAAGAGTGATCGATAATCAAAATTTTTTTCATCTAGCCCCCCTTCTTTATACTTTTTAGAAAGTACAATAATATATTTAATTTCTAGATCCGCACCTAGGGATCACGATTTTAACTATTTTGCTTAACATATTTGACCTCTACTATTTCTGATAAATAAAAAATCAAATATCAATCTCAAAAATAAATAGTTCAATACAAAACATTGTCAATGTCTATTTGGTCTCGTGACATCCAAATGTGAAGAGCAGCTAATTCATCAAACTTAAAAAACAAATTCAATAGCATTCAAATCAACTACATAACGCCTGATAACGGTTGCACCTTTCTGTCTATCTAATCGAATTTTACACTCCGATCTACACATACCTCATAGCTGGACATTAAATTATTAAAAATTGCAACCACATTATTCTATGTAAACGATTTCGAGGACGCTTGGCTAATCACCCACACCCCTCATTGGAGATCTTAACTTAAATAATAAGTCCGAAAATCCGCCTAGATTAGCTCGCCAATTATGGTACGGACTGCAGAGACCTAATAAAACATGTAAGTTAATCCCTAAATAATATCACGCAAAAAAAATGTTACAGCTGGGGGGGGGGGTTCATTTTATCAGCTAATAACTCATGCTAACCTGTAAACTGTCCGCTCATACGCTTATCGTGAAAAAATAATTTACAGATTGTGTACCTATATATGTCCTATTAAAAAATGTAAGTTAAAAAAGGTAGTAGACAACCGCTCTGCTGTACAGTAGATGTCGAGTGTACCTCGTCATTGAGTAAGTCAATGTAATGTATTTGTTAAACAAATGCATACGAAATATATTCCTGAAGGTCAACTAGGCTGTTATCCATATGCAGGTACTAAGTAAATTTCATGGTATTATGTTTTTTGATATTTCTATTAAAGTAATTTATGGTACTTGTTTGTCTGTTGATTCAATTTTGTCAAAAACATTGCATTTATTATACATTAATAACATTTAACTATTATAATAGTATATATTTAATATTGTTATTAACTTTTGATTCAATACCACTAAACCACGCATTTTTTTATCGATTTTTATAGAAAAGTAAAACAAAAACAAAACAAAAAAAAAAATAGAAAATAGAAAATGTCAAATGTTTACAACCAAAATAGCTCAAAAAAAGAACTATTTTTTAAATTATACCATGTGCAGCAGATTCTAATATAAATATTTTTTTGAAATTTCCAAGTATCCATCTTAGGTTATGGGTTTTTGAATTGCAATAAAATAATAAAAACAATTTTATCAAAAGCTAGTATTGTATAAAAATTCCAGTTTTTTTAAATTTATTTTTCTGTTTTCCGATTACTTTTAAAAGTACTGGGAATTTTTATTTTCGACCTCCCACTTGTAGGTACCAATTTGATTGTCGTTTTACTATTAGAAAATATATTCAAGTTGAAAATCAAAGAATTTCCTCTAATTTAAAACTTGTAATATACACAAAAAAATAACTGCACATCATTGTAAAATCAATACATTCATCGGAGCGTTCATAATCTAAAAATATAATTCAAAACAATAAGGACATATTGTACATGCATTTACAAAGTTAAATAAACGTGGTGTAAATAATTCAAGTATGACGTACTCACTTCTATAAATTAATATTATTTTAGTGACGATAAACCAAACTTTTTTTTTTTTAACTAAATAAATCTGTGTGTGATATACGAAGATATTATTTGGAAATTTACTTATTTTGTTACTATGCACAAAATAACAATTGTACAGACGTCATCAAGATTGATGACATTTTGAGAGATTATTTTTTTTAGTACCTAACTACTATTTACATTTATATTCACATTGATCTATTATCTAATACCCATCATCAATAATTATAATATTAGGTACTTATTATGCTCGATGTGGATTTTTGAATTTTGTTTTTTTCTATAAAATTTACAATTAATTTCTAAGACCTGATAATGTAATAAAAGATCAATGGTATTAAAAAACATCTCAAAGAATGTAGTTGAACATTTTTTTTTCACTAGCGTTTATAGTTTGAAGTATTTCATCCCACGAATCAAAGAGTATTATAATAAGATAAAATGCAATGTATAAATACCTTTTTTTTTTCGTCTTATGATACTCAACTACCCACTCTTAATATCTAATGAATAAATTGGCGTTTTTGTCCTCGCGATCCTCTAGGATTTTGCACTCATGAGCGCCTTTGTGCGTTGTAATCAACGCCATAACAGTTTTACATCGAATTCGAACGGCTACGGAGGCGAGTAAAGCTAAAGGACGATGGCAAATATCGTTTGAACAAAGTCAACAATTATATCATTAACATAGGTAATTATATTATATAGATTAACGGGTTGGATTTAATCAATGTGCAAAATCATAATAGGTATATAATATTGTAATAAAATCGTATAATGTGCCCTATGACCGACCTATATTATAATATATTATTATAAGTAATAGGTATCTACATCACGAGCAATTTATAAAAATCGATCAAAAATATTGTTGTAAACTAGTATAGCCACGTGTATTTATTATTTTATTTACTGATTAATAAAATGAATCGGAACTTTCTGCTAACCAATTATATTTTAGTACAATTTTATGTGAGTTCAAATTGTTTTCTTTCTTACCAGTAATATTTTATCGACTCGAAATATATGCATTCGTTTAATAACTTTTTTTATGTTCAAAACGATGTAAAATGTAATAAAAAAATAATATAAGTAATCACGATAAACAATAAGACAGTAATAAAATTAAAATATTTATGATTACAAAATGGTCACATTAATGTGCAAAGACGTAAAGTAATGGTCACGTCGGAACATATTATTGCAAATTAAAATAAATGTACGATAACTAAACTGCAACTGTTAGTTTATACGACAACTATTGTTATAGAATGTTCAAGATAATTCAATACTTTTAAATGAAATTTCCCGTTAACAAAATGTGTTCAATACGTATTGTACATCGCCGTATAATGAGTGTGTAATTATTATTTTACTTTATTTTGTACAATATACTTTGTGTCTTTCTCCATCATCATTCTGTAACTAGGATCCGTTTTATATTTATGTATATGATAATAATATTAATATAAAAAAACATAATATTGTTTGTTTAAAGAACTCAAACTTGTATATTTACAAGTGGGCAATTAACTGTCTACGTTTGTTTAAGAAAAATTTCGTCTGGTTCACGCAACATGTACCATTATTACCGCAGTAAAGATACTTTTTAAAATTAGGTTTTTAAGTACTGTGATACGTATTTTTAAAAGTATTTAAAATACGTATTTGAATACTCAGAAAAGTAAATATTTGAGTACAAATATACAAATACTTTCAAATTGCTTATAAAAATAGATTTTAATGGATTTTACCTTATAATTATTATTAATCAACTGAACTGAATTCTTTTTTAGCATTTTCGTGTTTTACATTAATTTTATAGAGCATTTTACATCGTATAATTAGGTGTAACCATACATTTTAATACTAGTCTGTATTTCTGTGTCAAGAAATTAATTTTGATTTTTGTTTGTGTATAATTAACAATAAAAAAAATATTACTTTATACGACTATAATTGTAACATTAAATTTACATTTTTATTTTATGTGATTGAAATTGAAATAGAAATCATATAAGCTAAAGAGATAAGTAGGTACCTAGGTATTTGTATTCAAATGCAGATACTTTGTTAAAGTATTTAAAATACTATTTGGCCAAGTTATTTTTTCAAAAAGTATTTAAGTATATTTACTTAAAAAGTATTTGAATACTTTTACCCATGTATTTTACAAACTGGCGTCTACACTCCTGGAACTTCTGTAAAAAAATGCAATATTATTTATTAAATTATGTTTTATCAATTAATATTACTTATACAAGGGTGTTTTGTATAGGCAATCTTGAGCCACAGCAGTGTACTAAAGCGCAATATTATTCAAGTTAAATTTTTTTTAATAATTAATATTAAGTTTAAACTCTTATAGAGACATGGAGTGAAGTATAACGGGGGACCTGAGGTAAAAACACTCGTAAAAAATAACACAGCGGATCAGTTATAGGTTAATCACACATGAAATAATTGTTTATTCGAAAACGTTATCGTTATTATAATTATTAAATTATTTGTATTAATTATTGTCAGAATTTTTATCTCTTCGACCAGTTTTTTTGGTGTCGTAACACTTCCCGTTGGTCGGTTTTATGAAAAAATACATTTAATATGATAAATTATATACTTCAGATATCTAAAAAATACGTTGTCGTATGGTTCTATTTCATATTTGATATTATTATTATTATTATTATATGCGAAGATTGATTATACTATAAAGGAGAAAGTGCCACCCCTCCCCCCAGTGATATTTAAATATTTTATTAAAACTCCACCCTAAAAAAAATCCTGACTACGCACCTGTCGGCGGCTAAAACACTTTCGGTCATTTTTGTTCGTCGGATGTTTGGCTGTTCCGCCAAATGTCCGCATATATAACCACCTGCAGAATGGCTGGTATCACATTTTTTTTTGTGACCGAAAGAATGAATTATTTCTTCATCGCCCTCGCTATAGTCCGCAGACCACTCTGACGTTAAAATATTATATTGTCGACCACGGTTCGTGTGTTCGGAGACACGACTATTACTACTGCTCAGAGTATACCTTTTATTTATAATGGTGTGTACTCCTATATACAAAATTGTTTAATAAAAACGTGTGTATTAATGCGTATAAATAAATTGTGAATTATACACACATACGGTCATTAATTCGTTAGTAACATAATATTGTATTATTGATCGGCTACACCGTGCGTAAGACGCGGTGCGATACCGATAGGTACCTACTCGAAAATGATTATATTTACCGTTGCAGCTCATCGATGTAATATTAATATATATTATCATTACATCAGTAAATGGACTGCCGTAGCAGCATAGCATTATACCCACATAATAATAATGTTGCCCAAACTCATTATGAAAAAAATAAAAATAAAACGGGAAATGCGCTATTTCGTGTGTAAATCCCCGGTTTTAACTTTCAGTCCGTCGTATAGGTAGGTACAAGCACTTTATTGAATCGACGTGGTGGGTATCTAAAACGTTAGGTAAGTAATAACAAAGTCGTGAGACGTATATACTTATATATAATATATCATTATTATCATAAAATTATACATAAATATATAAACGTATCGACGATTACTGTAAACCGCTGCGTGCTGGGCAATTTAGCGGGTACATAAAAAAAATTACCAAACGTCAAATAATATTTGATGGATGGCATGCCGAAAACACACTTACGCATAATATACAGGGTGATTCGCCGACTGCGGTCACCGCCATTTTTTCGCATTCGATGACGAATTTATTCAAATTCTCAGATTTGAAATTTTCTAGTAGGTCTTGCTCTGACCTAGATTTTGTATATATGCTATAAAGGAATTGCGCGTGGCGATAACATTATAACAACTTCATATATTTTTAAAATGAGAACCGCCTCTTTTTGTATTAATTGATAAGTATACGATTTAATTTAAAATGTAAACGTATTTAAATCGAAATTCAAACGAGCGTAGTTTTCCAATTATTTGACTTTGTAGACCAGGGATATTATTGGTAGCTAGATAATCGGTTTCGAAAGTATGCTGGTAGAAGATATGATTTTTTCAAAACTATAGTAAATATTAAATATTAATCCATCAACATATTATGTTTTGTAAATATGGTCGGAGTATAATAAGTAGGTATTAGATAAAACATTACATAAATTGTATAGTTTCGTAAAACAATTTTTAGGAACTATCATCCTTATATAAATATAATATATTATTATTATACTAGGCATATAGATACATTTAAATAACTCGGAGACTACTCGGTCGAATTTTAATTTAGATATTTTCAAAAAAATCATCTGTTTTATGATTTACAGAGAAAAAGATTGGTTTTAATTTATTTTGAGAAGAAATTGTTTGTATCGCCACAGGATATTTCATAAATGCTGTAAAAAAACTAAGTATTTGAAAATACCGTCCTTGAGTATACTATTTAATAATATACCTAATAGGTATAGTCAGCAATTTCAAAAATCAGAATTTGAATTATTTCATTACTAAATGAGTTGCCATACGAAATAAATAAAAAATGGGTGTGAGCATGCTCGGTGAATCACCCTGTATAGTGTGTGTGCAGGAAGTTCCCGGTGACCATATTATTATTATTTTACACGTCCGTTATGTGATTAAGTATAACAGTGCAGAGGATAGCATTATAATATTACGATAACGCGTGCGTCGGTTACAGACAATATAATATATACCTATGCAGCTGAAAATTTAAAACAGTATACCTATCTATCCATTAAATTACTCATCGCATGTTATCGTATATAGGTAAGGTACTATATTATACAGTGTGATTCACCAAGCACGCTCACCCCCTTTATTTTATTTACTAATGAATTTATTTGAATTCTAATTTTTGGAATTTTTAATTATTCTTAGATCATATTTAAAATTGTTGATATTTTTTGTACTACTTGCAAAGTGTCCTGTGACGATACAAACTTTTGTTTTTCAAATAAGAACCCTCCTCCCTCTTTCTAATGTAAATTATTTAGTCGATAATTTTTTTTGAAAGCGTTTGGGATTAATTGAAAATTCGAAAAAGTATAGTTTTTCAGTTATTAAAATATTTATTTTAAGGTTAGTAGTCTTAAAAATGGTTTTAGAAAAATGTTAATTATAATATATAGGTAATGTTGGGTCTAGTATTCATTAATTATACCTAGGCTATTTTTATAAATTACGAACCTATTATAGATTTATATAAATTACTAACCTTTTTAAATCACCATAGCCCGCAAATATATCTTTCAAATTCATTATCATAGACTTATTATCCTTTGTACCTACACAAAGTTAAATTACTCGTTCGAATATTGATTTTTCAGAAAAATTATCCTCCTTAAGTAGTACAATAATTTCAAAATTTGGTATATATTTAAGAATTTCAAAAATCTGATTTTGAATGACTGCGTTATTTTAGAAAACAAGGGGGGTGAGCATGCTTGGTGAATCACCCTGTATATTATGTCGTACGAGGGCACGCGTTCGTTTGCGGTCTCCAAACTTTCCACTAGAGCCGGTGCACCGTCGCACACGCAGATAAAATTATGATATTATTATTATGTTGTTTACTTACTTACTGCGCGTTGTGACTTGTGATACGAAGGTCCGGCGCGATTCAAATGACTGAAAATAAAAACCATTGGAGAGACATTTTGTGCTAACCGTTCACGATGAATACCAAACCCGTGAAAATATTATTATAATAATACGCTCACCACCGTATTAAAATTGAGCAAAAGAAACGGTTGAAACAAAAAATAAAAAAAAAAAAAACTCCGTCGTATTCCGACCCGCGTAATTTCGCAATAAATTTCCCGGACAGTGTAAAATCGCACCTCCCCCCCCCGTCAAGTGCGTTATTCGTTAATAACTGGCAAAGGACTGATCATCTCGGAGTATTATTATCATTTATCGGTAATGAGCTCGCATAAACATTGGATGCAAACTGCGTTGATCGACGGCGGCGGCGTATAATAATATTATAATATTATGCTGCGTACCAAGTGACCGAATATATTATTATATTATTAATTGCTCGTAATTATATAGAGATGGTCGGAGGGGTCGGTTAGCGAATAAAAGACGCATACAAATAACTTTTACGCATAGGTACGGTATTATAATATTAAAGCTTGAACAAACCGGCTTTGAAGTAAAACGTTTCGATACCTATGCGTATATATTATTACACGATATTGCATTAAGTGGGCCAAATTTGTTATCAACGTTTAGAACAGCAGTCTCCCCGAGCAGGCGAAACCTCGACAACTGACAGCACTGAAATTAATTTTTAATAATCTGGACAGTAAAACAAGCTATACTCAGCAGTCGCGTATATGTATGAGTATTATAATCTTTAATTGAAAAAAAACAAATAAAATACAATGTATTACATGTTAAAACTATTAGTTATATATTATTATAATGTATTTTAAAATGAATTAAATGCTAAACGATTGTTAAAATCTATATAGGTGTAATTAATTCAACAACACTGAGAGGAATTTTGGCACATTAATAAAATGTATTAAAGAAGTAGAAGATAAAATATTGTGACAGAAATTACTAAGTGATATTTGATTGTCAGTATTGTAAACAATTAATATATATATTTTATTATTTTCGAATGGTGTATTAATTTAATTTAATGGTGTGTTCAACACGATTTTAGTCTATCGACTAATTTGTGTCTAAAATTATTTAAAATATGAAAAAGTGTAATAATAAGAAATAAAAAAAAAATAATTACGGATTGGTCAAATTAAACGTAAAATTTATAGTTCGATGTTTCAGGAAACAAAAATACTTAGTAATTTTTTATCAAACTATCTAATAATGGTAGAAGTTTGTAAAATAACAAAAAATTATTTATACGTCAATTGACTATAATAATGATTGAACGGCGTACTATTTTTAATATTCATAAATATGGGTAAACGGAAATAATACGACCGAAAATAATAAAACTATAAAGTAAAAAAGTGCACAAATTGTAAGTTACAATAATATAACATTAAAAAATTATCAACAATAAATACGAATAAAATTCCCCCAAGCCCGTATTATTAGATACATAATTAATTATTTTTTTAACAAAATTGTTGTACATTAAAGACTTTTTTAACAATAAAATGTGATTACATAAATATAATGATAAAAGAATAATTAGGCGTACAAGGTACAACACTTATGTACAAACTAGACAACACAAAATATACTAAACATTTATAGTAAATACAATTTTGATCGTTGAATATTCTTTTACAAGCTTAACCAGATCCTACTTTAAACTTAAGTTATACAAATAGACTTAAGTTGTGAGCAAGTTAAAGATTAGCTAGAAGTAAATAATACATAGTTACTACCAATTTGAATTACTATAGTACAGTTTAGTAAAATATCACTTAAAATGTTGTTAATCCCAAATTCACCTAAATATTATATCATATTACTCGTATTCAAAATATGCAAACACATATAAATAAACGTGAAATACGGATCGTTTGATATAAAAGTACGTTGAATTTTCTAAAAAAAGAAAAAAATGTTTAAGTACCTTACTTACTGTTACCACGGAGTTTGTGAATTATCATCCATTAATCTTAAACACTACAAAAATATCCATTTAATATACTTTTATTTCAAACGACCGATATAAATTAATGTCTTTTTTTACGAACAATAAACGTTATAACGTTTTAAAATTATATTCCCGAATGTTTAAGCCGAGAGTGACTAATAATATATTAATATATACGTACGTAATTTAATAATAATAATTTAAATAATAACGTAAACATTTAAGCATAATAATAATAATAATTATATATAGGTACGAATAAAAGTTTTCACTAAAATTATTTTAAACGAGAAAAAATATTTAGACACAACCTATCGTTTCTACACAAAAACACGTTTGTTCGTATTTATCATAAAGGGAATAAACGGAAACGAGGTAACTATGTTTATTTAGGATATTCAAACGTTGAATATTATTTAATATAAAACGAAAGAAATAATATTATTTAAATTTAATGACATCTTGTGTCTATTGCACTTGTTTGGATCACAGATAGAACTTATATATTCATTTTTTTTTTTTTTTTTTTCTATTCAGAACATCAAATGTTTATTTTCTATTAACTATTTCACTTTGGATTAAAACTATGTAAAACAATTAAAGCCACATATCATATCAATAGGCGTAATGGTCCCAATTTTATCCTATTTCATGGAACGATGTTCTATGGTGGACGTCCATGCGCCCTTGAGGTGCCACGTCAAATTAAAACGCGTACTCGAGTGCTCTGAAATACGGACGTTTGCCGACTCATCACTACTATGAAAAATAATATGACAATACTCTAAGCTTACGTTAGAAAATACTGTGTATGGTATGACGACAAGGGTTAGACATCCGGACATCCGGAGAACGTTCCTTAGAAATGTCGTGTACTACAACTTATGTAAATTAGTTTATTCATGATAATAAGGGTCGGCCGAAACGGTATTAAAATAGTAGTATTATTATTAGTAGTAGTAGTAGTAGTATTAGTAATAGTAGTAGTATAATACTGAATATAGTAAAACGGAAAATGTGTTTCTTTTTTGTTTTGATAACGTGATCAGGGATAATGGTCAAAAAGTATATCAGTTAAAAACACTGAAAGAAATTCGATGGGTGTTGTGTAATGTCCAATTGACTATAGTGAATTCGGAATCGGTAGACAAAGACGGGATAGGATAACAGCGAAGGAGTGTAAAGGAAAACCCTGTAATAAAATTGAAAAAAAAGGATACTTATAAAGGAGATAAATAAATTATACATGCTGAATGAATTCTGGGTTGAGAAATGAGAAACCCATGAACTCTGTTTGGTCTAGATTCATCATGAACAGTTTATCGGTGGGGGTAAGATCTGTTTTTTCACCAGTGAACTGTTTATCGAAATTGCTCACGTCCTTACGGTGTTTCTATAACATAAATATAATATTATTTTTTACGAATTCTTAATGCCGTGTCGTGAGTAATACTCACGATTTTTGGTTTAAACGGCGGTTGCACTTCGCGGTTTTCAATTCTTGCCCAATCGATACGTCTGAAAAATACATGTCCACGAATGTCTTCCTCACCCCTGGGACCTCCTCCTAATCTTTTCATCGGATTTTTAGTCAAAAACTAGAATTAAAAATAAAAAAAAAACACATTTAAAAAATTTAAAAAAATATCAATAAAAATATATATTTTTCTAATATATGACCAAGGTGATATTATAATAACAATACCCCTTTGCATATTTCTTTGGCTTCTTTAGACATTCCTTTGGGGTAACTGACACTGTGATCAGTGATTGCCGCAAAAAGTTCTTCTTCGTCTTCTCCGTCAAAAGGTGGCTGTCCAACCAACATTTCGTACAGGAGAACACCATAAGCCCACCAATCAACAGACTTGCCATACGGTTGGTATAAAATTATCTAAAAATCAATGAAAAGTGTTTGTTTTTCATTATACTTCAGGCGTGCAATAATATGACTTTTCGAGTATAAATGTAAGCAAAATTAAACAACACTGGGAATACGTCATTTGAGTATATTTTATGAGATATATCAACTGATATTCGTAGAATTAAAACATATGTTATATTATTGTGATTACCAATTCACCTACAGTCGAATGATGTCGTAGGTGTACTTACTAATCACTATATACATGCAAATGGATGTGTATTATAATACATAATATATACTGGTCAGCTTGTAATAGCGGTAGAAGTTGATCGGAGCTTAATGGTAAACCGCCAATTGTTTGTATTGATAATAGATAAGATTATGTATAGGATAGCGAGGTAAAGATACTATCGCTGTCAGGTACCGTTGATTAATAATAGTCCTAATTAACAGGTGGCGTTTGAATAATATAAGAATTATGCGATTCGTTAATAGAAACAAAATGTTTAAAACTACAATAATAATATACGGTGTACGGCGTACGCATTATTATAAACTTCGATATTTTTAATTATCTGCTTTTTATTTACCCGCTTATACTTTTATTACGATGTGTAACATATGTTGTCATTCAAACTTCTACAATAATTACACTAAATTACAGTGAAGTATAATATTATGTACGCAAATTAAAAAAAAAAAAAATCAACCAAACTATATTGTTCGGTGCCGAACAACGTATGAACTATCGATATACTATAGTTACTCAGTATGATGGGTATGATATCTACTTACCTTAAACATGTCTAACGAAAAAATGGGTTTAAATAAATAAATAAACTTGCAATTATGAGACCACACTTAATCTTAATTTGCCAAGTACAGGTGTAAGTGATGGGACCACCAATATAATTGTAATTTAGTAGGTGTACATTCACATAATATACAATTGTGTTATAGTAACAGTTGAATGTGTTATTAATTTTAAAATGTAAAAATTGGAAATTTATAAATCGTTATTTGATTTGTGAGTTGTGGAGGAAAAGGTGTGTGCGCAATATTTAAAATATTTACTACTTATCCTAGTTAGTAGTTGCTAATATCCAACACGCCATGTTAAAATTAAAATAAATGGTGTAAAATACAATAGGTAGATAGCTTTAACAGAAATTATGAGAAATAATAGGAAAAGGAATTCTAATAGAAGTTTTAAAAAAAGTACTGCCAAGTGCCAGAAAGATTTACAATATTTTTTATTATTCATTAACATTCACATTATAATTCGATCACGTGATTTGGGTAGATCGCAAGCCGACAGAAACGAAAATATTTCGGCAAATCACACTTTGTATCGCTACAAAAATTTAGCACTAAAAATATCTTAAATACATAGGTAAACAAGCGTACGGTGACAATGATCCATAGAATTGAATAGAACCAATTTAATGTTTTTTTTCTTCGTAGTACATCGGTGCAATTGATTTTCATTAAGAAATTCAGAAAATAACACCGAAAAAAAATCATCTTAATAACGAGAGCTTGTTTAGAAGACAATAGTGCTATTTTAAAGGTCTTATGGTTTACAAGCATAATTAACGATATTTTTTGTTCTTTTTCAGATTTAAAAATGTTTGTCGAAGTAGAACGAAATAATAATTAGGGTACTTTCAAGATTGTTAGTTTTGTGTGAATGAATACAGTTAATGAACTTCAATATTTTAAATACTATTGAACGTCGAGACGAAATGAAATTTATACGAAGCTGAGACTTAAAAAAATATTATTTTTCCAGGTTCTGTTTAAGAAAATAATGGAAAATTAATTTAATTCTAATGATGAACACAGTTCAGTGGATCGTTCATATCGCTTTGCTCCCAATGGCCGAAAGTCTGCTAAAATAGTATATTTGGGTATTGCGTTTTATATAGGCCACTATTATAATATAAAGGAGTTTTGTTTCATATTTAGTTAAAAACGAATAATTGGATGTTTGGAGTAATTAATCCGTAATGATGGAACCGACGTATAAAGCTCATATTACTTAGAGAAAAACTCCGACTAAAAAATTGTTTTTTTTTTTATAAAAGAATAGACGAACAATTACTGAAAAACATCATGCAAATACATACTACCAAATTATTTGCATTCATCTGTAATAATATTATGAAGGTTTTAAAATTAATTTTTGACGCAGAGGTGCCACTATATTTAACGCAGGTACAATTTTGATATTTTTTATGCAACTTTCTAAAAAATATACGAAAAAAATGCATTTTATTACGAACGTAATTAAGTTTCTAAGAAAATAATATCATTTCACGTTTATTTCAGTTAATTTACACTATGTAATAGTTGGATAAATTAAGGGATATATATTTTTATCATTAACAACTGCCTTTTGAATATAATACACTAAACATAATGTACGAGCAAGCATTGCAGTAATGTTATACGCCGTAAATTATACAAAAGTCCCCAGAGACTAATGTTAATGTAAGCCTGACGTTGTATTGGAAATACTTCAGCAGTAACGAACTTGGCTACGCGTTACACGTGAGTTGGATAAAGCACAAAGACAATAAAATCTACTTTCGCGGTATATATAAAAGAGCATATACATAAAGCCTCGACGCTGTACAGTTGCAATAAGAAAATCTGATACCAAAATAATAAGGTAATCAAGCGCATTATCGTCCATGAACATAAATATTTTACCTCTGGGGCAATATAATCCGGTGTTCCGCAGAATGTCTTTGTAGTCTTATCGCCCATAATGCCTTCTTTGCACATGCCGAAATCAGCGATTTTTATGTGACCGTCCTGATCCAATAGTACGTTGTCCAATTTTAAGTCTCTGTATATGATGCCATTGAGATGCAAATAAAAAAGTCCGATTGCTATTTCTGCGGAATAAAATCTGGAAAAAAATAAATATTTATGAGCCGATATAATACCTACGAATAAACTACACCGGAAAATTTACGTACACGGCGACAGGCTCTTTAAATTTTCCACATTGTTGGATTTGAAACATTAAATCTCCACCATTTATATACTCCATCACGAAATATAGACGATCCTAGGAAAAAAATATTTTTTTATTCACATAATATAGCGCATCCATCCGTCGTTGGTAAAAATAATAAATGCGTAAATTTAATAATTTAAAAAAAAAATTATAACAATCCTGCAGATACAAATCGATGGTTATTATTGTTAATACAAAATGACTCGTGTAAAATAAGAGAATGATTGTTTTTAAACAGTAATGTTTTATTTATTGTTGAATACATTTCTATTGTGTATCGTCATCATAATAGTATCATTGATTATACATACCTAATATATTACGTTATTAATCAATAATAATAATATACATAATAATACAATTGAATATTAATCAATTGCTATAGTACAACGGAAATGTAACAATTAAGGAATTAAACATCGTGCATTGAAAAGAAATATTATATCCACGTAATAAATCATAATTAAAAAGTTTAATTCAAATGCTCCGATGTCAAAACTAATGTGCGTTTAGAATAATTCTTAAACCAATATGATTAACGTTGTCTTAAATTTGAATGCCTTTACGACAATAAACATTATCCTAGCTCAACCAAGTGTGGATACTAATGTATTATACTATTATCTAATATCATATTAATTAGTAAGTATAGGTATTTTAAATAAAAGCACACCGCGTAAAATAAAAAATACAAATATAATAATATAATATGTATAAGAACCAAAATGTATGATAAAAAAATAACAACATAAATGATGGAACGAGGTGTATTTTGGTATTTTTGTTTCTGTGATAAAATTTAATTTCAAAAAATAAACAGCAAAATATTGAGAGCGAAAAGTACATTTGCTACACTAAAAAGTATCGTTTTAAATAATATTGATAACTATATTCTTAATATGCAGACAATTGTAATAAATACGTAATGTATTTTTCAACAAAAGCCAATATTAAATTAAAGAATATTCAATAAAATGAAGCCTGTAGAAAAGATAAATACAAATAAATAAAATTACTACATTCATATAATATTATAATATTATTAAAATAAACCGTTAAGACTAGAGAAACAAAAAAATGTAAACGGTTTAAAAGTTTGATTAATTTATTCTAAAAAAAACTTTAAATAAACCTCAGGTTTAAGTACCTATATATTTTATGTTTTTATATATTTTTAATTATTAACATCATGCCGATTGTTGTTTTATTGGGCGGCATCAAACATTGCATACAATATTTATGTATACAGTCAAAATCTGACGTTTTCAGTGATATTATTTTCACGGAAATGAAATAAATTGCTTGGGTCACAATGATGAGTTTTTCCGGATATACCTTAAAGAGCAATAGTGTTTCATATAGTAGTATTTTTTCAAGACGTACAAAATATAAAAATGAACCCTTCTCAGGTCTTAGAATTATTCTTAGTGGAAGTGTAGTTTTATTTAATGCTTTGTACACATAGTTTGTGTTGAAATTTTATACATTATTAAAAAAAAGTAAGAAAAACATTTTTTGACAGCAAAAAGTATGCAACATGTGATTTATCATGAACGTTCATAAATTCCATTAAATTGTGTATAATTGTAATAAAAATGATGCTTATACTGTTTATTTAGTTTTCATTCGTAATAATTTAATTTATTTTCTAAACAGGATACCTTTCTACAAAACGCATACCAATTTTTGGCATTTCCATAATGAGAAAAAACGTCCATCAGAATGTAGGTATGTAATAATAACTATATTTGTAGTTTCTCTTTGAAAATAAACAATTTACGTACACAAAGAAAAAAATGAACATATTATTATATAGATGCAAATGTATAATCAAAATCTGTTCGCATAAATATATTGTTTCCATTATTTAATAAACAGAAGCACGAATCTCATATAGTTTAAAACATAGGTAACAAGACTTCAGAACATAAGAACAATATATGTATTGTGTTGGTGTGTCCATCATAAAACATTTTTAAAGTGGCGTTAATTTATGAAATTATCTGATTGCATGTTATGATTATATATTGCAATACACTTTTTACCAATTATAACATTTAAAGGACGTATTTGTTGTATCCGTATCACATAATAAGTATGACACAGCGCTCTTTAACACTAAATTTATGTTTGATATAATTGATTCCGTTTTGTTATTTTTAATATTATAGAGTACTGAAATCGATACCTACCTAAATCGACCAAATCAAAAACCACAATTAATGCTCAATATTTAATAAAAAAAAAAAGAACATAATATGTCATCACTCGTCAGTTTTATGATATTGATATGGCAAAGTCGTGGAATAAAACTATTTTTAAAACGTTATATTTTTTTATCATTTCGACTTAAAAGAAAAAAATGAAGGGAAAACGCAGATAATATTATATTTTTTTCAATTATGTAAGACTAGCTGCTGAAGTCTCGATAAATGATGATTAATATGTTATTATCTTTTAAGTTTGTTAATAGGTCAATTTACCGTTATATTAAAACGATATCAATCATGTCGAACATACATTTTTCATGTTAGGTAATGCGTATTTAAGATGAAGATTAAAAAAAATGAGTATCACGTCCTTTCAGGGAGACAGACAAAACAATGTTTTCATATAAAAAAAAAACAGGAAACGATAATTACTTATTTACGATAAGTACGATAACATTTATCTTTTAATATTGTAATCATTCATTAATATTTTTATATTTTAACTTAAAAACAAATAAATATATTTTATAACAAACGCATACCTATTATACATATAATACAATAAATGTGTAATGACCATCATACTGTGTAATTTTTTGTTTTATGAAAAATGTACGTGTTTTCATACGACGAACACATTTTTAATACTAAATAAAAGTATCCATTTTTAATGTAAACGACTTACATAATAATGCACCTAAAAACAATACTTTTGACAAACTTTTCAAATTTGAACTCCAAAACATCGAAACTAAAGTTTTAATATAGGTTTGAATTGATGATATAAAATCAACTTCTAATTAACTACCATAGTTATTTAATCATTGCAATAATTTGAATTATTTAAAATGACTATTTATGATGATGATAATATTATTATTATAGGTACATTTATATAGCTATTTGTGAATGCTTACCATAGTTTGAAAACAAGAATGTAGTTGTACGAGAAACGGTGGTTTACTAGACAACGCTAATACACGTTTTTCCACCATGGTGCATTCAACATCGTCGTCTTGAATAATTATATCTTTTTTCAAAATTTTTATCGCATACAATTCATCGGTTCCCTTACGCTCAGCTAACATTACCTAAAAGTTAAGACAAAACAATTAACGAACGATAAAAATAAACAATAACAGTTGAGTTGCTATCTTTACTTTTCCAAAACTGCCTTTTCCGAGTACTTGTAAGAAGTTGAAATCTGATGCCCTGATCACATCTTTTTTCCCCATATTATGAGGTACATCTTTGTCGGGCACCATTGGTTTTCTGTTAGTTAATGATGTCTTCTAAACGTGTAAATATAATGTATTATATAAAAAAAAAAAAATAAAAATACTTTAAAACTTTACTAGCAGAATTTATACTTTTAAAGCTCTTACTGAAAAGATAACACCAACATGCAACTACATTACTTAAGATAAGCCAGAAAAAAAAACACAAAAGTCATTTATAAGCTCATTTTTTTTTTAAATATTTATTTTAATATATTTTATAATACAAAAACATTAAGAAGTATTGGACATTCAATTCAAATTCTGAATAAATTTAATCCGAAAATTTTCATTAAAGAAATATAACTATTCCAAATTGATTTAAAAATAAGTACTATAGACTTTTAAAATGATTGGGGCACGTATATTATATTATTATTTTGATAGTACCTACTACCTATGTAATATAATATTCAACTTAAAAAAATAATACCAATTAAAACAATTAAATTGAGGATTATTAATTTATTAATTGAGGATATATCTTGTCGATATTAAAATCTTAAGTCTTACAGTCCGTAGGTACAGAATTCGAAGTATATGATACACAATACATTTTATAATTAAAAATAATGGTGACGAAATATTGTTAAGTATTTTACATTGTCATTAAACCTAGCTTGTATTCAACCACCTATTAAAGAATAAACGAAGTGAGTATAATCTATTCAATCTAAACAAGAGATGTACATATATTTAATTCACACTTTTGACATGTTAAATACATTTGAAAAACTTCTGAACTTGTTTTCTTAATTTAATTATAAATGTATAAAGAAATTATTTTGAGTATCTATTACAGTTACAGTTAATATTTGTTATTATATGTATTCCCTTGTCATTCAAAACCCCTTTAAACGCATAATGGTATTGAATGAGTACTGAATTAATATAATTTCTGATGAAATAAATTCATAACATTCATAAAAGTTGTCTGGTGTTTAAAAAAAAAATATTGAATCTACTATAGTATTATAGGCGATAATAAATATATAGGTATTGTAATACGATTCGCATACAATACGAAGAACATTTTCCCTTAAAACAGTAATTTTACCAATAAAATTATTTATTTTTATAAAAATATTACAATAGTTATAGTACCTTAGACATTCAAAATAACTATAGCTAATACGGAAAATATATTAAAATATAGTTTTAAAATTTGATGAAAGTTATTTGATAATTTAAAAATAATATGTTTTTCCGTTTTATTGTTATCATCAATTAAATACATAAAACAGTTGGATAAATCAATTTATTCACAAAAAAATGTTGATTTGTTTGTATTAGATAAAATTAAAATAAAAACAAATATTACAAATATATATTTTAACTTGTGTCTTTCATGTCCTTATAATTATGTTTACCCAAATATTCACGTTTTAAACAACGTTTCGATTAAAAATGTTTGTGAAACTAAAACCACATTTAAAATTTAATGAAAAAAAAAAACACAAGGAGTTTTGATTGACGGTAAAGTGAGTTGATGAATAATTTATTATACAGTTTTCTTCGTAGTTTACTTCTTTCATTTCAATGAAGGTTTAAAACTATTACCAAAAACAAATTTAACGTATTGTTAGTTGGCCTTCTTTTGTTTTCTCCGGTTAGTAAATAATAATAATAATAAAATAACCAACATAAATGTCTGTATAAGGACAAGAAATTAACAAAATAATATTATCATCTACCTAAGTTTTTAGTTTTTAATTATAAATAATGGAACATGTTTATTATTTATGAATCATAATTTAAATAACAAGTATTATAAAGCGCAGTAACTAAAGGCAATATTTAAATATTCAAGGTATGCTAATTTATTTTACACAAACAAAACACATATATGTACTTTTCAACGATTAAAAAACTAAAGTTAAATAACCAATGTAAAATGCTTACAAAATACTGACTTACTTTATAAGTAAATTTTTCAGCGTGTTTGTATAATTTTTCAGAAAATGAATAGTAATGCATTGAAAGATTAATGCCATGGTTTTTATTTAACTTTTTTTTTTGGTAATATATAGAGGAACCTTTTGTATATTTTATATTTTAAGAAGTATATAGAACACTAAAAACTGCATATGTTAAAGTTATAACAGTAACTGTTTTGAAAATGGGATTAATATGATTGAAAATGAGTCGAAAAGTAAATTATTAATTTATCGGCATTTGATTTATACGAGTACATCCCATTAAATTTAACATTATACATTTAGAATGAATGATTGTTGTTACTTTTTGCTAAAAAATGTTTACCAGACATAAATACATGTACTCTTTTTTTATTCATCGTTTTTTTTTCGATTGTTCGTTATGCGAAAACAATAGATACTAATAAAACACAAAATGTATTACAAAAACCAGTAACTGTATTGATACTACTGCTATTGAATACTATAAAAATAACAAAGCATGTTTCGTAGAGTTCTGCTATAAATAATTTTATCTCTGGTGATATTATGTTGTAAAACGTTTTACAATTAACAAGGAAATGATTTTCCAAAATACATTAAAATGTTTGAATAACATTAAGAGTTATTAATTTAAATTCGAGTAAGATAAACCTACCATTTAGAAAGTTGTATTTTAATTAATTTTCGAAACTGTAATATAAGACGCGCTACTAGAAAAAACATTAAGTCATAATACTCATCAGGTTTTGTATGGAATTAGTATTAATTATTTAGTCAATTTATTAATCAAATTTTAAATTTCCTTAGATTTCAACCAGAATTATTATTGAATTTAGAAATAGTTGTAATTTTAATCCTAATAGAAACTTAACACGAGAAATACTTATTTAAAGCTATATTCTAACATAAAACTTGAAGTAAAGCATTACGTTCTACACATGTTATCTGTAGTGAACGGATAAAGTTTGATTAAGTGTATGTTTGATGAGGATTTTAATTAAAATACATTTTACGTCATATAAATATTCTCTAAAATATATACATGCTATACGATCATATACAAATAAAACTACATAGTATTTTATTGAATTTGAAACGAACCAAATTTCGACTTTGCGTTTTTGAGCCCTGTGTTAAGAGAGATATAAATATAAATTAATGAATGTGCAATGCTTACATAAACGTGAATAACATTAGTTGTTTGACAAACACACAAAATTAAATTGTAAAAAAAATATATTTTTTGGTAGCAGAAAAAAAGAAGGAAGATAGGAGAGTAAAATAGAAGTACAAAAGTTTCATCATGCTGCTCGAAGTCGAAAGTTTTTAGTACCAAATTCAGTATAGCATTGTTACCAAGAAGAACCAATTGTATATACCATAATCATATTTTGCATGAATGTTCTCAAAATTGAACCACAAACGTTCAAAATATATAGATACACAACACTCAAACGTACACTCGCAGATAGAATTAAATGATAAATGAAAGGAAAATAAAAATAGGTACTTCATGTTGCTTAAAATTATTTTCCTTACCCGCATTTGATATTTTAGTGCAGCCAAGTCGGCACCTTCTTCAGGCACGGGCACATTATAGAATTCCCCTTCTTCTTGAGTCAATAGTTTGAACCAACCTTCTACCGGCATTTTGATCAGTTCCGATATTCCAAACGACAAAGATCCCATGAAATCGTTTCTGGACGTCCTGTCCCAATCCCACACCTCAATCAATAGTCTGCGATCTTTATCTTCAGGTTTCAGCTCACTGCACAAATCAATACCATAGTTTTATCAATCTTGTGTCGTTTTCCCCGGGACAATAGAAAGTAAGTTTTGCGATTGAATTTCAAGATCCATAAGTTTCACATGTCAACTTTGATGTCAAGTAAAGATAGTTAGAGTTTATAAATTGATTCACTCCGCAATCTTTTAAGACTTCCTTAAACACTCATATTTTCTCAATTCTATATTGTCTACCAAGTTATTAACGTTTATTTCTTAACTTTATAAAAAAAAAACAATTTTAAAGTTAAACGTTTGATGAAATAAACAGTTATAAAACGAAAACATCAATAAACGATTCATCGCTACATTATAAATTACATTAAAACTATTCCTGTGAAAGTACATTATTTATTCATGTAAAGAAAAAACGGATGAAGTATTTTCTAAAAAAATGTCACAAATGAACTTCACAATTGAGTAAGTCACTGTAATGACTAATGGATATCAATATGTATTAAATTTGATTTCAATAATAAATCTCTGCATATGTACGAAAAATGATTCTGATCGGAGACATGTATTAGCCTCTACTTCTAAGGATATTTTATAATTTTATAATTTATTAATATTAAATAATACTAAAATTAAAATTAGAAATTAATTTTTTTTAAGGTAGATTAAACAATTTTTTTCAAAACATCACATCCCTAGGTATGTTATTCAATTTATTATTTAATATAAGTCAATACCTACGACCGTATAATTGTATAAAAAGGTTCGTGGTATTTGTAGTTAAATAGCTTAAACATTTTGATAATTGTATTGCAAGATATAATATACGTATTGTCAAAAAATTTCAAGTCCATAAAATGTATTTATTTTTTTTTCGTTATTTAGAAAAAACAAATTATATATTTATTTTCAAAATTTTTTAATTGGTGTATACGAACCAATACGAGGAATATTGTATTAAATCTTTATAATTTTTACAAAAAACTTCAAAGCTTTATACAAAAAATTGTAATAATGGGTTTTCAATATTTTGAAAATTATATCATGTCTAGAAAATGCTTATATAAATATTTGACGAAAATGTCATGTATCTACGGTTATTCATTTTTGAATAACAACAAAAAAACAAAATCGATTGGAAACGGTATTGTGTAGATATTACTGTTTTCCGTATTTTTTTTTTAGCTTTTCCCGATTATTTTGAAAGATACTGGGAACATTTTAAATTCGATCTCCTGAAGTACTAACTAGATCCAATTCGCTACTAGAACCACCTTAAAAGTTTAAAACTGAAGCTTTTTTACTGATTCTTAAGATGACGTCAGATAAAAAAAACACGGACATTATTGTAAAATCAATACATTCATCGCATTCATCTATAAGCTGTTTTCCGGGGTCTTAAGTTTGCATTTTACGCAAAGGTATACTAATTTTAACATTATGCAAGAAATAAAATAAAGATTATTTATCTAAAAACCTAATTTTAAATGTATAACTACCTAAATTAACTTAATACAATAAAAATAAATATTCAATCACGAACAAACTTGATTTAGCCTATTAAATAGTTTGTAATATACTTCTATTACTTTTATGCCTTAAAATTTAATTATTTGATACAATTGAAACCAACGCTAAAATGTTTTTGTTGTTTTTGTAATTATATTCCCAAGTAATTTTGTATTTTTTATATATACTTATACATACACAACACACATGTTATATTATAATTATTTTATATATAAATAAGAACAACTGCAGATAAATAAATAATATTTATAAAAATTACTTGTACAATATTTACACGGAAAATCTGATTTTATTACTCGAGTATAACTATACCAGTGTATTAACTTTAAATTTATGTATTCCGAACTTCAATCACGCTTGGATTTATATTGAAATTCAATAAGCCACAAAATGATTTGGCAGTTTGAATATTCGTTTATTAAACTCGTTAACATAAACTCACAAATTTAGAGGGGTATTCGTATTTTTTTTCTACTCTTAGCAAAATAAAAAAATGAGTTCTCTTGCAGATTTGTGTATACGTGAAGTAAAAAAAAAAATAATAATAATCCGAGTATTTACGACCGACCAAGTGTGTTTGAAAGCGTAACATATACTGCAGCAATACCCGGTATAACATATTATTATATTTTAATACGCTCTGAACATCGACGACAATGGAAAGAACCACCGCAGTGTCATCGTCGGTCGTTCGGATTAAGTGGATTAGATATTTCAAGTTCCTCAAAATGGGTACTTTGATTTTGTGTTAACAATGAATTGACGGATGTCCCGCTTACGACACATTTGTTACAGCGATAAAGAGCGCCTCGACGTCTGCGTAGAAGGTGGGTACGTACGTGATGCAGCGCTGTAATTTGTATAGGACGGTTGCACGCAAATTGCCTGGACGTTTCGAGTTATAAGGCAACCAGAGAGATAAAGTGATTCTACTACCGTATGATCGTCGTCACGGTTACCTTGTCCTGAATTAGCGCAATAACAACGTACAGGTACCTACGAGTGGCGTCCGGTTTGATTGACACGTGAACACAATTAAGGCATTTCAAAGGTTTCAAAGGTTTGTCAAACCCGCAGCAGTAGGTACATCGTTGCAAGGATATAATATATTATTTTGACATAAAAAAAAAAATAGTAAATAATAATCATAATAATATAATATTCTCAATTCACACAGTGCACGTGTGACGGCTGCAAGACAGTGGGAGTGGTCTTTTGAAGAGTTCACACGCCAATGGTTGGACACTCGTTTAGGTTTCACGGCAAAATTGGTGGGAGTTCCGAAGGTGCGTATATCAGACAAAAAAATAACACTGCAGTATTTCGTATATACAATTGTATAGAGACGACCTCCCGAACAGTGTATTTTAAATTGGAATTTTTAGTAAAACTTACAAATTGATTTGATTTTTTCGGCAATATTATGATTGCCAATACCTCGCGACTACATTGGAATAGAAAACTAATCAGTTGCCGCCGCTGCCGGTAATTTATTTAACAGCTAGGTATTTTTTCTTGTAACAGCATTATTATAATATAACATTTGAAAGAAAAAGCTAAAAAAAGGAGAACGATCTTCGGCCTTCGCTAATAAGGAAGTCTATTTATAAAGAAAACTTGGGTAATTTTTTTTATTCGTCGTTTTTGAGGAGGTAAATAAAAATTGGATAGAACCACAAATTTACAAATTTAGTGTAAGAGTATAAGACACCGTGTTAAGTGGAGTTTGGTGGTGAAAATGCTATATGATGCCTTGATTATAATTTATAATTGATAAATATCGATATTTGAATAATTATACACTTTTTTTTTTAAAATTTTCATCTGATATAGTTAGGAACATTTAAATTAATATTGGCATATACAATATTTTTAAATAATATAGTATGTCGTCAAAGACTTGTCAAAAAGATCAATAAGGTAAGTTGGAAGAAATTCAAATATATATATAATATACATATACAATGATATAAGTACATATTATAACTTCGTGGTTTTTTTTTATAATTTTAAGGATAAAAAAAAGTTGATTCAAACGGCATAATAAATTTAAGACAGTTTGAGATTCTGTACAGAACAAAAGATAATTGGCTTTAACAACGGTACGTACTTGTTTCTAAAAATACATCTCTTTGTTTCAATTAATGAGATACCTAGTAACATGGTGAACATTATATTATGACCCACGGAATAAAAACTGTAAAAATACTATAAAATCACAAAATTCTAAGAAACCCGTTTTAATGAAAATGTAAGTTAAAAACATTTAAAAAAAATTTACCTTCAATTAAATTATTTTATTGACTATTTTAATTTAAAATATACTAAATAAACTAATTCGATAAATAATTAATTAGAAATTATTTCTAAAAACAAATTGAATAATTTCTATGAAAAAACCCGAAAGAAATTATCATTTATCAAAGTTGTTAAAAATGAATTGTTAACACATAATTTATTTTTGATAACACTTCTTCATGTATTAACTTTGTTTCATGCCTTATTTAACATTTGTTTTAACCTCGGGGTAATTAACTAATTAAACTTACGAAAATAAATTAATTTAATAAACATTATAATAAGTTGCTGTTTATAAATAAGATACCTAGATATAAGTGTGTAACCATTTTTTATCCAAAAAGTTTCTAACCCTAAAAATAAGATCAGTTAGTGTTAAATATACTGGTTTAGGACATAAATTTAAAGCAGAAGATATAATATCTAGATAAAATTACTATTCGGTACAAATAATTGTATTTTATGATTTTTTTTTTATCCTCTTTATTTCCAAAAACTAAAAATTTTGTTTTTACGTTCCTTAGAAAATTTAGATAGCCAATTTTATAAAGTTAATATAATATGTACATTGTACAATGCACATTGTAAATATATTAAAAGTTAAATTACTGATTTTCATTAAATATTCAAAGTATAATTATGTAAATTTTTAAGTTTAAGCAGGAGGTTGATTTATAGTAGATGGCTATGTACGAGGACAAAGTCGATAAGCCTAGCTCTGTATATAATTATTTATTATATTGATATAAGCACCACATTTTAAAGCTAGTTTGGTTAATATAAAATAATTAATATTGCGATTATCGAAACAATTATAAGATTGTCAATCGTAATTATTACATAGAAAAAATAACTTATGTCAATTATATACCTAATGTTGAATAATTATTATCTAGTAAAATGTTGATAAATATATCAATGGGATATGCATATATATTTGTACATAAAATACAAATAAAATCAGGTAAATGTTGTATAATTTTTAGGTAATTTAAATATTATACAATTTAATATAAATTATATTTTTTTAAAGTTATAATGTTCAAAAAATGTATTAAAACAAAGGTGAAATTTTTAATGAAAACATATTTGTATTTTTTAATCAATTTATATTCATATTAATATAAAGGGCGTTTCAAATAGAAAATTCAATATAGTTAATTTAATTAGAAAATTATTATTCCTGTATATAATTAATATAATAATTTACGACATTAATTACTTTAAAAAAAACATCAGCTTTTTAAACATATTTAGCTTATATTTTCTTAATATTTCAACCATCTATCCCACCTCTATATAATCAAAAACTTTAAAATATTTACATATACGCGCGGAAATTAATTTTCATTACAAAGTTTGTACACTTCAACTGTATACCTATAGTCCTTTATTGTTTGTTATTTTGATAGGATTATAATAATATACTCGTATATTCACAAATCGAAATCCCCAGAGACTTGTCTCAACACGTATACTCTATACCTATTCTATTGTATTTTAACCCATGATATCAAATCTATTTGTTTCCGCAAGTTTCATTCATTTCATTGAACAAACAATATAAACACTAATAGAATTCCATGAGAACAAATGAAATGAAAATATTTAGGTTGCCTCAGCTTTTTTTTGGGGTGGTTGGTGGATGGAGGTTGTGGGGTAAGATAGAAAGATAGATCTAAAACGGAACCCGTGGACATCAAACAAATTAATAATACTCCACCACACTCCGAATACAAAAACCCATGTGACATTCTTAATCAATCAACATCGCAGCAGGTATCTTTATCCTAATATCGTACATGGTGGATGGAAGTGTTATTGGAATTTTGAAGCAGGGCAGATTAACTACGAAAATAAATTGTTATTGCACTTTTTGTTTATATTATCAACGAAACAGTGTTGTATACAGGTATGTATATACTTGTATATACCTGTATATAATATTTTTTAAAAAAGCCATCATCACAAATCAAAATAGCTTGGCGTTAAATACAAAAGTAAAATCGTACTCACAACGTAATTGTCTCATTCCATACGGGATTTAACGACGATTTGATTGTCTTGGTTTTCTTCTTTATGTTGTCTGTATCTGGTATAAGTTTCAACTTCACATAGGGGTCTGATGCCCCGTTAGGATCCATTGGAATGAGATTTTTTCCTTGGCGAACTAGAAACATAAAAGCAAATAATAGTACGTTGTCAAATAAAATATATGGCACAGGAAAAATTATTTATAAAAATTAATATATAGAAGGGTAGCGGGAGGGGTTAGGAGTAGTATTTGGGTAGAAGACCATTAATATTATTACATCAAACTAATGGTCTTATACTTTTTTCCTCCAGTCTCATAAATAAAATCACATCGCACGGGCTAAGAATCTTTTTCAAATCAAGAATCGTAATCGCGAATTCATTGATCCGTCAGACCACTAGTCTTAAATTTAATTTATTATGCGTCCAAGAGTCACTTATAAATTACTATTACAAAATCAATATTACGATGAAGTAAATATAATAATAATGTAGGTAAGTAATGTACCTACAACACAACGAGTATAAAAATGAATGTTTTAAAACAGCCGAGTGAAAAACGTTGAAAAATATGTATTGAACACATGGACCACCGCGGCCGCTGTAGTGGATTTTGTTGTTTAGCACCTATATAAAATAATGAAGAATAAAACGTTTAACGGAGTTAAATGGTAGCATTTCAATATTGCAAACTCCACTCAACAGCATTGATATATTACGTGGGGAGGTAACGCGAAGCCAACCACGACGAACAAGCAATATAAATAAGCAGACCGCAGTATAAAAATATTATAATTTAAAATACAATGCATATCGGAATAAGGGTACGATACGATTTTAATTGATAAATGGGTCGCGTATTATGTATACTCTTGATTCAGTACGATTGTCGTGCATTAATAATAGAAATATGTATAGATAACATAGGTAGGTAGGTTAAACATTTAATATTTACTCTATAAAGGTATACGCTGTTGTAATTATTAATAACGTTTAAAACGAATTTATTACGAATTTGGAATGGATAATATAATATTCTTGCGTGCGATATATATTATGTATTGTACAATGTTAAGGTACCACAAAGTTTTAAATCTCTAAATTTGTAGAGATATCACAAATAATCAACAACCAATAATTTCACTAATATTCAGTAGGTATATGATTTGTTCACCTATCGAATCAAAATGTATTAAAGAATATAAAATTATTTTACTATAGGTAATGTTGTAAGAAAATAAATAACAAAAATTATAGTGGTTATAATTTTTTTTTTGGCTAATCATGCCCTTCGATTTTTAGTAGGTATCTATATCCTCTTAATTCAAATTACAAATACAACTCATAATATTTTTCACATACCCTTATTTAATCACTATTCTACATGTATTTCGTTATAATCTTAATAATTTCCGGGATATTAATTAGATATTAATAAATAAATGCGATCTAACACGTTATTGTTAATGTTAAAAGTTTAAATATATGTTGTAACTAAATTAAAAATACTAATTAACTCGAAAGAAGATAAAAATATGTTAATAGATCATTTGCATAAAAAAGTATATAATATATCACGAATTAATCGATGTCAATAATCGTACTAATTATAGTCATAATTTTTAATGTAACAGTATAATAACCATGGATTTTAAATAAGGCATTCCCATTTTGATAATTCATTAATTAATTAATACAAAAAACATAAATGTAATTTATAGTTGAAAGCTCACACAATCAAGAAATCTTTTACAAAAAAATATATCGGTAATCAGTATTCATTATTCATATAAAAATAAGCCTAAGAGATTGTTTTGATAGTTTCAAACAAAACTAATTTAATTGTTTTTTTCCAACCCTTTTGTCAACATTGTTAACACACCGTCATTATCACGCTCACTGGTATAACGAAACTGAACAATTACTGTCACTCTAACCAGTAAATGCCTTATTCGCGTTTTGGCAGACACGACAAAAGGGTCTTCTAGAAAATATACAGGAATATAAAGTGGGTGCTAGCAAAAAAAAAGGACTCGTCTAGAGAACCCCCATAAGGGTTTGTTCGAAATATTTGGCGAACACCGTGCCAGCAAGCCGTGGTGAGCCAACGACTTGTTTTTTGCATGACGGTCGGTTAGCTTATCATCAACCAAATTCATTAGAGACGAGAAGTCTTAGAAAATCAGAAAAAAAATACTCTATAACTTAGTTTTATCTGCCTTAACTGTTTATTATTGTAAAAAACGTATACCTATATAATACATGGTTAGTTAAATTATTATGTACTATTGTATTATTGTACTATTGTACTAATATACAGAACCTTACATACTTGAAAAGTTCTGACTTCATGACATATATTTTAATTTGATTAGCTGGTTAGCCATGAACTTATTTTTTTATCTGAGCAGTGTTTTTACATTGTTTTTAAATTTAATGTGTTTGTTAGGTCATAATAACCAATACACTTTATCTAAACAAATCTATTAAGTTGAAATTATAAAATAAACATCTTGTAATAAAATTAAATCTTCCGTCATAATGCAACAATGTCGTTGTAATTAAAACGAAAACAATATTCAAGTTGTTCGATAAAACACTAATAAAAATAAAAATATTAATCAATAAAATGTGGTGGCTATCGGATAACGATTATAAACAAAAACTAAACAAATTATTTTTCAGAATCTGGAATCATAACAAACGATTTGCTTTATATAAAACTTGATTTTAGTTATACGTCACGTTTAACGAAAACACTATTCACTGGTTCACAGAACATATATTCAACAATAGTAAAAAAAACATATATTTGTGTAGTATAAACCCTTATTTTAAAAAGGCATCTATCAAATGGTATAAAGAAGCAAAATTTACGAATATAAATAACCTGTAACAGCTTGTATTGAAATGTTATATTAGCTCTAAAATGTATGCCTAGAATACCTAAGAATGTAAATTTTTGTCAAAAATTCGTTGTCTGGGTTTCCGAAATAAGATCGTTTATTTAAAAACAAAAAACGTGGGCAAGTAAGTAGGTACTGCTCTGCTTTACTGTGGGTCACCGTAATTAGAATTCAATGGTATAAAATCTTTGTATACAAAAAAACAACTTAAAGCGAACACAGTCTATCAGCCTATATCGTTATTCTCCGTTAAAATATCTAATTTCGTTCCAATTTGAACTTAAAATAATATATATTTAAAAATACAGAAAGTTTTTTATGTTTATATAATGTTTAGATTTTATAGTTACAGTATGAACTACTAATGAGAAACCTTGTTTAACATTTTTAATCATTTACTATCAAATACCTATCCTAAAAATTTGACTTTGACACATTGTTTTATAGACATTAAATTATAATTATTTTGTACATATACTATAGTTGAAATATCAATACCCGTGTCACGTAATGTTTAGACTATTTAAATTAAAGTCAATTTTAACAAATTTCCATTGATTGAGTCATAAAACTTTCCTTATTTTTTCATATTTGAGTAATTAATTATGATCAGATATGTAGATCAATGAGTTTATTGTGTCTTGTATGTACACCTATACGTTTAACGAATATTTTAAACATATTGTAATATGATTAGAACTAAACAGTAAAATAGTAAATAGATAATTAATAATAAATATTATTAAACTAACCATTAAAATGTTAGAATACGTGTAAATAGCGACGAAGCGGACATTTAAAATTCAAATTAAATACTTCTTGAAGTGTAATCTAATATAAAACGACAAAGTACACAAAACGTACAAGATTCAGGCTCTTCCTACACAAGTTTGATAATTCTGAATATACGCGCCTTCTGCGTTTCACTGTTAACACAATTATGCGATTTACAACGTTGAACCAAAAGATATATACAACGACATAATAACTAACGAAGATAAATTCATAGAACCAATTTACTGTATTTACTTGAAATCAAGTCGAGTTGAAATCGGTCTCAGATTTATTAGTGTCAATTAATTAAGCAATTAATAATTCAAACGGGATACGAAGAGGAAGTCGTTACGTATTTGTAAGACCCTTAAGAATCGTACATTTCCGTGGAACATAGATGACGATCGATTACTCGTGTCACATTAAATGCAGACAAAACAAAATTGATCCAGTTTGTTCACCTTCACTAACCCCGAACCCTGAGTAAATATTTATGAACAGCTCTACGGTTTTAATTTTCCATTTATTGAATTACATGTAAAGGCTAAACATTCAAAATGTTAAGAGTTCCTTATTTTTGATCCTTTTTTTCATTCATAAATATTTTAAGTTTTTGAAAAAACTTACGGAAAATTATCACAATATTAAATAATAACATAATATTTTTTTAGGACTAAAGAACTCTTAGCAGCGTGGTCATGGGGTATTTCTACATAATACCTAAATTTACAAGATTTTTACAATTTACCATTTTTTTTTTAGAGAAATAGAGAGAGAGAGGTAACATACATACCACTGTACAAGAGTTATTATACTTAATAATAATAATATTTTTTATAAAATGTACTAATGAAAAAAATATAAAGGAATAAAATATGGAACAAGAATTATAGCTGTTAGTTTATTACGGTAATAAAAATTCAAAAATAGTATTAATCAGTTATACTATACACGTATTTTTGGATAGTATTGATATGAAATACAATTTTGAGTTTTAATAATACTAATTTTAACTCATTTATTTTGATCGAAAAGTGTATTAATAATATTCAGATTTATAAAAACTAACATAAATTAATAATGTTTAGGTATTATTTAAATATAAATAATATACATTATACATTATACTGTTTTAATACGTTTTATACTTTTTAAAACATATAATTTTTTTGAGGAAATCAGTAAAAAATGTATTGATATATCATTATGATTTTCAATAATCAGAAAGGTCATATACATCTTTAATCAAGTTATACAATCTACCTATTACATTATGACCAAAAGATTGATAAGAAAAACTCTTAAAAATAAAATATGTTGTCAAATACCATAAATAAATATGAATATAAGTATTACAAGTATAGATTAAAAGTGTTAAAATTACTTATATTTGTACTGTTCAAAACTGACTGGCGTATAATTAATTAATAAATTTAAATAAAATCATAATTATGGTTCTCTTCATTTTAAAGCATAATAATATGCAAAAGGCATATATTATGCTTCTTTTAATAAAAAGTAACGTATTAGGGTTACCAAAACTAAAATTGCTAAATTCTGTACAATATATTGCATAGCCAATAACCACATTTTCTATTATCCAACAAATATTTGACTATTAAGAAACATAATACAGTTTAAAATTGAAATATATATTTCACAACAGCTATACGAATTCTGGTGCTAATTACATTAATTAATCGATAAAGCATTAAATTACATTATATTCGTAACCCTATATACCACACTTTGGCATAACATGTGAATTAATTTGTTAAATATTATATTAAGTAACTTATGAGTAATTAAACTGGAACAAAAAACATTTATACAAACGGAAAAAATAGAAAAATAAAAATTACTAAATTGTTTAACATTGAAAACATGTTTTCATGCCAAGCTTCAAAGGTACAATAAAAAGTGAAAAATCCTATTATTTTCGTGTGAAATTTGTATGTAACAAAAAGAAAAGCTGTTTTCATATTATTTTTATAAACGATCATATTAAATGGATATTAAGGATAGCCAAACGTACTTAGTCATACAGATATTATACAATTTCTAACTAAAACTGAATTATATATACTTTAAGGTATACACTATGCAGTAATTAAATGATTAAATCAACAATGATTTTAAAAGCATTTTTCCATTTTTTTTTTTTTTTTTATGAAAACCTTATAGACTTATAGTGTTAGGTAACATATTAAAAAATAATAATAGGTAATTATAGATAGATGTAATTGTATGTAATTTATAAAATACAATAATAGGCTGCTCCTGCGAGATTTGGGAATCCTAACCGATGACAAGTACTTACGAGCTTTATATTAAGATCAAAATGATAAATTGTTATCCATGAAAAAGTTGTGTTATTTCCATATTTTGAATAGCTATCCTTATCTTACTACGAGTTTTGACAAACAGTCACGTAAAAACGTAAAATTTAAATGAATAAGACAAAATATGTCACTAATTAAGTTTAATGGAAAAATATTCTTTAAAAAACATTTATAATTTTATAATAAAAATACTTAAATAAAATGTTGAAAACTATATATTATAAATTTAATGCTTTTTAAAAATGTATTCATCTGGTTTATCCAATCCGCACTATTTTAATTAAAAACCTTAACTTTACAGACAAACTCAATTAAATGAATTTGTAAACGAGAAATATAGTCGTTATAAAAGTATCTGAATTTATTTAATATGTTTTATTATTTTAGTCATGTTTTATTTTCAATTGTATACAATATACACAGAGTAGATCCGTGTTTATACCAGTTTTTCTATAGAGTTTGTATGAAAATGTGAAAATACGGGTCCCTACTCCCTTACTCTATATAAAAATATAATTATTATAATTTTCATCTATAAATAATATTAAAAAAAAATAATATAAATTACAGGTAGCCGTCTAAAAGTTGGCCGGTGTTTTAATAAGACGTAAATATTTCAATATTCAAAAAGTTGGAAACGATAAAGAGGCCCCTACTCTTTTTGTCTAATCACCACGGCACAGAATAGTAGAATATATTAGATATATATTTTTCTTTATGAAAATAATTGCATCTGAAAAAAATATGAACGGATCTCACTTTACTTAAGTGTGTAAAGAAACGATATTTTAAATATTAAATTAAATTTAAATGTATTAAAGTTACGTGTTTTATAAATAGAAAATCCAAAATATAATATCATAACTTAATACATTTGAAAAGATTATCGCATAACATTCAGCAAAAAAAAATTAATATTAGAATTATTTTGATTATTTATTAAGAGTAAAATAATTTTACGGTTTAACACCTTGCGGTGTATACAACATTTGGACTAACAGTAATCAACATTTTAAATTGTATTATAATGAAACTATATAGGTATAACCCAATATAAAACCATAACTAACCGAAAATCAATTAATTTTTTTATGAGCGTTTGAAATGCAAATTTTGTTGAATTAAATATTTCTCGTAAATTAACTATTTTCCTTAATTAATTTTTGATATATTATTATAATTCAAAAACAAAATAGGTGAGTAAATGGATGTCGCTCTGCTGTACAGTAAGTTATAAGTGGGTCGATGTAATAGATGGTGTTAAATTTGAATTCAATGATATAATATAATTGTATAAGAAAAACGATTCTGAGCGAAAACGGTCAGTCAGCCTACGACGTTACCAAGTATATTTTTATGAATTGTGAATAAAGTAATTTATATATAGCCTATTTACGTGGAGCCTTGTTTTAAATTTTCAATCCTTAACTATAAAAGTTGAACATTTTATAAATTTTTAACTACAGAATAAATATTAAATTTTAAATTTGATAAATTTTGTCAAAAATTGAAATTGAAATGCTTATAAAAAAAAATTGTACCCATGTATTTTCAATATTTTTCAACTGCTATTGTAAAAATATATCGGGAGCTTTGTATTAAATTTTCACGCTTTTTTAACCAACAAATAAAATTTTATTGATATTTATAGAAAAAAAAACTAAAAAATTTAAAACTGACAATGTCCGTCAACAGCTCAAAAAGAGTCAAATTATTTTCAAAATTTTATCGTGTATAGAAAATTCTAATTTTAACATTCAGTAAAATTTTCAAGTATCTACAGTCATTTGTTTTTTAATAACAATAAAATAAGAAAATCGCTACCTGAAAAATCGAGTGAATATCAAATGTTGTAAAAATATGAATTTCAAACGCTCATAAAAATTTAATTTGATTTGCTTGTAGACAAACTTATGAGGAATCTTGTATTAAATATTCAAATCTTAGATTTAAAAAGAAAATTTTTATGAAATCTCAACTCAAAATAATTTGCTAATTTTCGTGATTTTTCCGTATTTTGTCAATATTTGAACTTTAAATGCTTATAAATAAAAACTGTGATTAAGGTTTTTTAATATTTTTTAAATATCATTGTAACAATATAGTAGGAGTCTTTTATTAAATTGTCAAGCTTTTTTACCCAACAAATAAAGTTTTATTGACATTCATAGAAAAAAAGACTAATAAAATTGGAAACAGAAAATATTCCTAAACAGTTCAAAACAAATCAAAATATTTTGAAAATTTTATTGTGTATAGAAAATGCAAATATAAATAACCAGTGAAAATGTCATGTATTTACGTTCAGAAAAGATACTGTTGAAGAAAATCCAAGCACTTTTACTGTCCTAAAAGGTAATGACAGACACAAAAATAAAAAAAAAACACACATCATTGTAAAATCAATATATTCATCGTTTCACTCAAAATCTAAAGCCGCAGGAACTTGAAAATTTCACCAAAAGTTTATTTTATAATTTTCAATATACCTACTCCCAATAAAATTTTGAAAATATTCTGAATTTTTTGAGATATTTGTAAACATTTTCAATTTTCAATTTGTATAAGTTTTGATTTAAAAAATGCCGATAAAAATTACTTTACTCTTAAGTAGGTAGTTTATATTGGAACCAAAAGATCTAAAATAATAAATAAGCACATTTTTTTAAATATATCTTAGTTCAAATTTAGAAAAAATTAGATATTTAAACAAATAATAATTTTAGTTATTTTGAAGTAATTTAAAAATATTATTTTTTTTCTTAGGTACTTGAAACTTTTGAAGTATATTATTATATTTTATAACAATAGCATTTTCAAGTGCTATGTTTTCGGCAAATATTAATTGATTCTACCTACTATATTACTAATAGTAAAATAAATTACTTTAATAGTAATAATATTATAAAACATGCTTAGTAATATTGACTGACAGCCTGTCTTCACTCAGAATTGTTCATCGTATACAATGGTGTAATATAATTCAATTCATATTTAACACATCAATTACAGTGACCCACAGGGCACCTATTGTGGGTGTACAGCAGAACAGTATACACTTGACCACCTTTTTATATTTTTACGTGTTTATATATATATACATACATATATATTCAATTTGTGTTGAGAAAAAAAAAATAAGTAATCACATTTACTCTGAAATGGAATCTCCAATTAATATTTACGTCATATTTTGACATAATCTTTTATCACGTAAATAATAATTATAAACAATTTTATAGTAAATTATCAAAATGTTTTTGCAAAAAATGAAACGTTTGAAATTGACTTTTGTCTTTAATGTACTGCAATGAATTCGGAACGGTAATTAACGAAGGGACGTTCTGATGGGATCACATAAAGCATATATATATACATAATAATAATTACCCTACGTAAATCTGTAAACAATATACATCAATAATTTAAAAATTTAAGGAAATATGAATTTTATAATTATTAAAAAATGACATAGATAGTAAAAATGTATTAGGATCCAAAATGTAAATATACATAACTAAAAAAAAAAAAACTAAGAAACTACATAATTACATTAACATAAATTGGTTATCCGATTAGAATTTAAAAACATTTCAGTATTTTTAATTTATAAGAACACAAATTAATACATATATTTGTGGAGCTTAATGAAAAAACAGAAAATAAATACGTGACAGTGAAAATCATCTGGAGTTCCGCGTATGTAGGGAAAATTCTTCTCATCAGTATAAACCAAAATGGAAAGATAATAAACGCATGTGAGTCTATCCTGGATTATCAATAATGCTGGTTAATACATAAAGAATGAATAGGAGTAGAATGCAGCACACAAAGAAAATTACAATGTAACGAACAAATGTAAAAGTTTAAAGAGAATGAAAAATAGAACGAATAAAAGAAAGAAAATACTTTTTACTTTGAAACATAAAAAAATACTGGTTCAACAAAATGTAAATATGATTCAAAAGTTTTAAATCAAATTACTAGATTTTGTGTATGTATACACGTTAAGCTTAAGGGCAATAAATAGCTTGAGATTTAATCACGTAAAAATTAATAACCAAGACGAATAAAAAATAAAATAAACAAAATCCAATAATTTATAATTATACTTAAAACAATGGTTGAATCATTTAAATTATAAAAACATTAGCATTAAAAACTTATCATTATAATAGATTTATATTTTTTTGTAAAATATCAATTATTAAATTGAAATAATAAACCTCCAAATTTAAAAAAAACTTCAACAAATTTAAATTGAATCTAGAGCATAAAATTTAATTGAACAAATGATTAAAAAATGGTCAACCATGTAAATAAATTACGGACTAAAACTATAACAAAAAATAAAGGTGGTTGCATATAAAATAATTATAGAATATATAATATATCGCGGACATTGTATAAAATATACCGAAAAAATATCCTACATCAGTTATAACTAGAATTCACAATGAGTGAAAAACAATAAGTTCTTTGTACAAAAAAATTTAAAAAACATTTTTATAAGTCAATCCTAGTTAGCATTTTGTTAAGATTCATATCAATTCAATTTCATCTAACGAATTTTCCTGTAAATACATACACATTTTAATGATTGAAATTTAGATTAGGATGATTTTCACAATGCAATTAGTATCTAAAAATATTTTTGGTGACTTTAAATGCATATTATTAATTAGTCTTGCCGTATAAGCAATGAATTCGAGTAGATAACGCTGCAAATATTATATTAAATTAATAAGAAAAAAACCAATAAACGACGAGAAGAATCAAGAATGTTGGTACCTACATATTGTATACAATGCGATTAAGGTCACAGTGCGGCGACCGGCAGATAAATTCCCCGAATATTATACCAACTAAGGGTCGCCGGTTGGTGAAACGGTGAAATGCGAAATAAAGTAGATATAAGTAAAATATTTTTTCAAGAAAAGAATAAAGAAAGAGACGTTAAAAAATTGCGCTGTAAAAATTATATTTTTATTTATGGTTGGTATACAGTATAGTTATTGATGAGCCCAAATAATTATGAAAATATGTAATATAAATAGGTACACAATATACATTATACTACAGTTCAACCTATAAGTAGTGGACATGCTAATTAACCTAATATGTACGGTACAGTTTCTTAGTTTAAAGTTATTAAACCTATGATCTACTGAAAAGTGTTCACTACCTATTGAAGGAAAAAAATTGCTTTAACAAATACAATACCTAACACATTTTTATTTAAAAATTATCTATAGTTTTTACCCGTTTCCAAAAGAAACAGTTAAATATACTAATAATTTATCAGTATAGGTTGTTAGTATAATATTATCTTCTGTTATTAGCTAATTAAAATATAATTTCTTATCTTATAAATGTAATATTTTTCACTTGTTGTTCTTTATTATTATAAATACCTACTAACAAATTTATGCAATATATTATGTTCCTGTGTAATTCATATTAAAATGAATGTTTTCACAACAGTTATTGTTTATTAAAGAAGAACTCAGTTAAGATAAGTTCTTTTTTTTTTGTACAGATCTCTGTTTCAATTGTATAAAAATAAAGATAAATACATGTTTTGTATTCATTTTCCATATACTATGTCCATTGTCCAATAATACATTTACATTTTGTATTGATTTTGATACACTTACAACAAGTCTAACATAAAAAGTTAATAACTAGCTACCTAGATTATTGGGTTCTCTTTTTGGATAAGTTCATTGGGCATTAATAGATGATTCACTAAATTACTACTTACCACTAGAAACACTGCATTGTTTTTTTAAAGAATGCTACGACAAAAATTTAGTATATTTCAATAAAAATTAATTTTGAACATATTTTTTTTTATTTACCTTTTAAAATAAATATTTTTGCATAAAATATTTAATCCTAACATTCTATAAAACAAATCAAAATTGTATGAATTCGATGAGTTGGTACTTGTCAATTTTTTTCTTGTGACGAATTTTTCTTTTTACTTTAATATTTTATTATTTGATTAAATATACGGAATTATACTAAATTAGTGTTTGTAACCATTTGAACTATTTGGTTATTATGTATCGGCGAAGCAAGAATTTGCAAATGTTCAACAACCTATAGCTACTGATCGGTTATTGGCATATCATAACATAAAATAATTAAATAAGATGTTCATTCTATTTGTGAAATGTACGACAGCTAATTTTAACTATTTTAATATTTTCAGAAAATTAAAAACAACACCACATTCATTAATCATTAGAAACTATAGCAGCGCTGAAACGAATTATGAGAGTAAAATGTTAGAGTGTAGGTATATAACTTTATGAACAGTAATTGCATTTACTCAGAGAAAATGTAATGTAGACGTTAGGTTTTTCAATTGCGAAGCCCCGAGGGTCAGCGAGAGAAATAAAAAACAACAAAAACACAAAGGTTGTAAGCAAAAATTATACAGGTTAGGTTTTTACATTTAGACCGGCAAAATTATACATGGTCAGAATGTTTTGCATTGTGAGTTTTTTTAAAACAATAAATTATGCAAACACTTTTGTCGGTTCTGCTGAGGGAATGCCATTTGCCCAAAAAACATATGCACCCACTCACTACATTCGTCCGTGCATGTACACCAAGGTACCATTATAGTATGATCTCTAACATACTATAACCACTACGAGTATTAAGTACACAACTTGTATTACGAAAAGTAAAATAATATATTTTTTAATACTATTATAAATATTTACCTATTTATAAAATAGTATATTATTAAGTCTACAATACACATTGTGATTTGTGAATGAATATATTATATTAATTTTCAATTTCATATTGACAAAAAATCATTGGAAATTTTTAAAATCTATATACAGTAAAAATAAAACAGAAATTTTTATAATCGGATTTCAACGAGTATTATAAAAGCATTAAGCGCGTAACTCTATTAACTCCTAAATAATAATACAAAGTAAATTCAATGAACATTGATAATTTGAAAGTACGTTGGTAGTTATTTATTTATCTATAATTCGTTTTTGTAGTAATAAAAAAAAATGCGATTATAACATTTAGGTTTATTTAAAAAATAAATTAGTTTAGGGAAATGAATAATTCATATTATTAAGTATTTTCATGAAGTAATATAAATATGGTTAAAAATACTCATAAATATATAGTATGATAGAAATTGGAAATTTTACATGGGTATAATTAGTATGATGAGATTAGACATAAGAAGAAAGTGATATAAAACTCTTTGAAATGAAATATATACTAGTTGAAAAGAGAAAATAACCTATACAACAATTTGAATATATAAAAATAATAGAAATGTGTAAAGTATGAAGTTCAGACTCAAGGGGTGTATCGAAAACTGTAGAATGAGCTATCCTTTAAAAAATAAAAAATGGGGAGCTAGAAGAGAAATGAATATTAAACATACTTCTAAGTTCTAGGCACAGCTTCTCTATAAATTGTATTTTAAATGTTTAAATCGTCATATTATACAGGTTGTAGGTCGTAACATTTTTACACCTATATTTAAATACACACTGAATAAATACCTAATTAATACACACTATAGAACTGACCATCATAAAATATACACACTTGACACTGTTTGGCTACATCCAAATATTTATATTAAAATGATACACGGCAGTTAGTTCGACATTCGCCATTAACACAATCAAACTCAAATTAGGTATAGGTATAGGTACAGTTATTAACAACTATCTTCCGATACACAGTAAAGTAGATACAAATTAACATAGGTATACCTACTAATAATTTTAGAGTTTTAAATTAAATTTAAATTTAAATTCAAGATTAATAGAGATTAAGACCCTGATTAATATTTGAATTGCTATTCCATTACGGGTTTTTTCGAAATACCCAAAAACTGAATTAATCTATAAAAACAAATTCACTCTTTTCAAACTCTTACTTTCTTTATGATAGAAAAATAAACCCAAACTTTTATTTTACCAAACCATCTTATAATTTATGCCTACCCAATATTAGACGGACATAGTGTACAACATTTTAAAATCCACCAACAAGTAACCATAAATCGAATACAAATATAAACTCAGTTACTCCTCCATCTGTCTTAATCAGTTATGGGTGTGATTTTTTCAATTCTTCAAAAAAATCGTTTAACTTTATAAACACAATAAGTTTTCACTCACTAAACACAATAAGGATACAGTATTCAAAATACAGATTGCTATTAATACATTTTTGAAATGGAAAGAAATATCTTAAGTTTGAAATATAAATATAAACTTCGAATATTCTACAAACAAACGATACAACTCTTGGCACATGTATAGGTAGCACTGGTATATACTCACCTTGAAAAATTATCTACTCTACTCCAAAAACACTTAAAATAATTCTTAGCCAGTTTGTTACCATGAAAATTAACGAAATTTATATCGCACCCATATATTAATATTTGCACTACACGTACATTGTACGTGACTTCCTAACAATATATTAATACAGACGATAGTAAGTCAAGTATTACGTATCAGCGTAATCGTCATTATTCGTTTAAATATTCAATTTCATAAAAATTTGAAGCAAACCGCTTATAAACGAAAATTGTGATATTATGTATTTTCAATATTTTTAAATTGCTGTAATAAAACATACAAGAAACTTTACAATAAATTCTTCAAGATTTTAAAGATAAACAACAATTATAAAAGATAAAAATTTCAAATGTCTATAAATAGAACGAAAAAAAAATTATACTTAAATATTCCCATTATAACGCTGTATTTTGTTAGTTTTTCTTAGGAAGAGTACTAAGTATATCTTACTTTTACAAACCCCCCTCCCTCCCATCTTAAGTAGGTACCGACTAGATCATATTTTCAACCAGACATCTTCCCTTAAGGTTGAAGCAAGTTTTCTGGCCCTAAATAGACAAATGCTACAAACTTATATTGAATTTGGGTTGGAGTAAATTTACCAGATGTACTATAAATTCCTACACATTTAAAATCACGTCATGTAAATAAACAAACTCTAAGGTAACAAACTCCCTTATTTACACTTATATAAATGAGTGTAAACAAATAATAATAAAAAATAACATCTTTATTAATTGTATGATAACACGAAGCAATATTATTATCAGCATTTACACTTGACTAAATATAATCGTTTATTACTATTTAAATAAACATTATGATGCCAATCTAAAATTATTTGAATTCTTTAGTTCGTCAATAAATTAGAAATATATCTCAAAAGCTTTTTTCTCCCAACTGCAGGGTATCAAATAAATTTTACTCAAAAAACGAAACGAATTTATTCTAAGAACGCATAATTTTACACACAATTTATTTATAAAACTTCAAAACTTCCCCACATTTACATTATTTTTTAATCAGGAAGATGTCAACTAAAAACAATAGTCAACAAATGTATAGGTACCTAAACGTAGACCTCATACTCCTTCACACCAAAATCAAAGTCAAACAACCAACTAAAAAAACAAGTCCCTTGCAGTCAACTAGCGATCTTACTGCTGTCATACTAAAACATTTTCACCCAGGCCCTGTGATGCATGAAATAATATATCCCAACTAGGAGTATTGTATCAAGAGTTTTTTTGTTCATCTTTCTATAACGGCAATACAAAACCCTTAACTATACCTACCACATTATAAAACGTATTATTTACCTTAGCTAGCACAACCACTAATACAATTTTAAATGTTCTGTTGATAAAAAAAACACTCAATCCTTCCCTAAAAAAACGGGACCAAATAAATATATTTCCAACTTATATTAAAATTCTAAGATAATATTCTATCAATTCAGTAAAATTTTTTTTTCTAGTCACATAATATACTAACCGATTTCTTGGAATTCAAACACAGCTCATCGTGAGATATAAATCAATAAAACCTATTACAATATATCTCGCTTTTGTTTTTTATTCATTTAGATTTTAAATCTCTATAAATATTTTATAGTTTACAGAATATCATAGTGTGTCATAAGCTATTTTATATCAAATAGATAAAATGTACCTATATTATTCAAAAAAGTAAAAAAAATAATGTACTATCTCAAAAGATGGCCAAAATCTAGAGAGCTTGAGATAATAAATGCTGTTTTGCTTTTATTTATGTGACTATTTATAAATTTATAAATCATGAAAAATCTAACGAAACAATTTACTATAACATTAAATATCGTAATAAAACGTTAACATAAACATTCAAATTTAAATAAACATTATGTTTAGCAAAAATGAATTAACAAAACAGAATTCAAAATCTAAAATATATTTACTTTATAAAATAAAATAATTCAATATACAATTAATAAATTGTCAAAAAAAAATTTATATTGATAAAATTAAAATGAATTATAAGAGTTATAAATAAATAAATTACTAGATTTATACAATTTATAGTACCCAATAATTAATAACGTACATTTTATTTTTACCAAACTAATAACAAATAGAATTTCATTTATATTAGTCTTCTGAGACTAAATGTCATATGAGTTAGGCTAAATTTCTAGCCAGTACCTACACATATTTTCTCTTTCGTTCCCACGGGACCTAGAGAAAATCTGAGCTAAAATATTTTCATCTGTCAAACTTTACTAGAAATAAACAATTTTGATATTATGATTTTAATGCACGTTGACCCAAAAGGTATCATTACAAAATTATGATCTGGAAATTAAAATATGTTTTTCCAGAAATGTACAATATATTTAATAAATAAAATACTTCCGATTATCAACTTGATAACAAAACCATTTTTCACTGGTTTGAACGGCGACAGTTTTTAATCAATTTTGGATAGGTTGACAGGTATAAAAAAGAAGAATAAAAGGAATAAAAGATATTATAATATCCACATTTTCGTGTCAATAATTTATGAAAATTATCATTATTTATTTGAACAAGTATCAATTTGCACGTTAGACATACTCATATAACAATATTACCGAATTACATGTGACATTTTTAGATGTTACTATACAAATTATAAAATTTTATATTTTTTAATTAATACTCCAACAATTTAACGTAAAACATCCATTAAAATTAATTTAATGGATCTTTTTATTTATAAATTAGTTTTAAACATTAATTTTAAACATATAGGTACAAGAATATAGTAGTTTAGATCAGTGCTACACGTAAATTACAATAAATTAAAAGCAGGTTATAGGTATAGGTAGGTAACTTGCGCTTATTTCATATGATAATAAAACAATTTTACATGTTACCTATTTATATTAATTAAATTAATTAAAAATATATAGAACTAAAATCTACTAATAATTATAATCCACCAGCAATAAACTCTAAATTTACAAAGCAATTTTCAGACCGACTACCACGTGGACCTATACTCCTATACTATTCAGATATGGGGCTCCAAACCCTTCTAAGCAAAATATTTAATCAAATCGTTTATGCTCCTTGATTCATCAATAATAATAATTTTTACAATTACCTAAAAATACCAACATTAACACATCAACTCATCAAAAGCCGCTAATTAATCGAATTTCCTCCCACACAATTACTGATAACTCCCAATGCCATCTAAAACGGACCTAGCCTAGAGACCTAAATTAAGCTGTCGGATGGCACTGCTAAGTGCTTTCCCTATTCTGTAATTCCAGTCATTATAATTATCATTTAATATCGCAAAACCAGATTTTGAAAAAATTGATTTGCTTTTGTTGTAATTCGTTGTTGTTGGTACAAAATAGTTCAACCTACTTTAAAGAAAAATGAATTTCTTATAGTAATATAAATATATAATAAGTAATATATAAGGAATACAGGCTCACATAACGTCTCCACTCAAAATCGTTTTTCATAAACAATATCATTAAATTTAAATTTAACACATCTATTGCAGTAACCTACTCTTTTACAAGTTACACTGGACCCCAACTATCAGAACGACTTCCCCGGTTTTTTTATGCGTACAGATTGTAATTATTCATTTTTAAATGTACAAGAAATCTAAAATTCTGATTAATAAAATATTTAAATATGGTACATAATTTCAGAAAGTTGAATATTATTCAAATATACCAACAACTATAAAAAAATATACGTTTCAAACACTTAAACATTTAAATGTTTAAACACACCGTGTATATTAATTCAAATTGTTCTATGATTCATATCAGTATAAAATACAAAAAAACATACATTCATAAATATATTTTATCGGATTGAATGAGTTTTATACGCATTTGATATTGCCTATATTATTTTACCATAAATATATTTCTAAAAGTGTCATATTTACTAGATTAAGGATTAAATATACAAACATCAGTACACCACCCGCAGATATTTTCATGTCAAATGAAAAATCACCTGAAAGGTACGCGATTCAAATGCAGTGGAACTAGAATAATCAAATTTCGATACCAAATATATACATGGATATTAAACCAATAATATCTTTAATCCACCCAGGAAATAAAAAAAATACTTACTCAAACTTTATACTCATGGTTTACATATAGGAGATTATAATTCATTTTTAATAAATTAGTAAAATAATTATTAAATAATGAAATCAATTAGGCAACAAAATATATTGAAATAGCTAATAAATAAAATATAATTTGCATTCACACAAATTATATCAACTAAAACGTTGTATGTATTATTAATCAACGTGTTTTTTTTGTTAATAAAAAAATATAATATGATCTAGGCGGTCACAATAAAATGTTAAAATCAATAACATAAAATTATTTTGTGGTCTAAAAAAAAGGTTGAAACATGTTGACCTTGCATATTGTTTATTAAGAATTTATATTTGCACACTCAATTTCAGTACTTATTGCGCCATAATTACAATACAGCTTCTAACTAATATATATCATTTTCATGCATATTTATTTTCTTATAAAATTCAAAAATTCTTAAGGTGGAAAAAACCAAGTTTAAATTAAACTAAAATATTACTTACTTTCTATGATAAGTTTGGTTCCGTGGCACGTGACTTTCACTTCTATTCGTCCACGTCGTTCAGTATGATCGCAACCGCATAAGTTCGGAACACTCTCCTGGCACCGCTTATGTACATTCATATCACATGCTAATTTGTTTAAGTACAATATAAAATGTTAATTAAAATTAAATATTTATAATTATATTTATATTTTTACTTTGAACAAATCGTGTTAAAATACAGTAAAAGCTCAAAAAAATAGTAAATAGAATATAATATTGTGAAAACGTCATGCATAAAATGTTATAAAACTGCCATGCGAAGTGTGAATTAATATTGAGTTATAAGAAACAAAACTTTAAAGGTTGTTAATGAAACTAACATTATAGGTACCTAAATCTAAATATCAGCATTGATAAATTGAAGAGCCTTATCAATATGGCTAGGTAATAATATTTTCATGAAATACATCTAATATAAACAAATAATTGAAGATTTGAATACATGTAGAAAATTTAAAATTATTTAAGTATAAAAGTTAATAGTTTCTATTCGTGTTGATAAATACTAAATTATTGTGTGGCATGTTTCGTTTAAACACTAAAATAAAGCAAAACAAAAATGAAAACAAAAACAAATTATAACTATACCTTTTGAACAAAAATTAAACTTATTAGATAAATCTAATTTTGTTTAAAGTTGATTATAAAGTATGTGTTTTATTGGTTTAGATTTTCTAACCTGTACACTTGAGACCCTGATGGGTAATGCCGTGCAACATAGATCCACAATGGTCGCAAAAAGAAGGTGTGATATACGTATGAAGATCCCATTGATGTTTCGCCGTTTCGGCCTAGATATATCCGTTCATCAGGATAACATAATTTGATAGTTTAAGGACGTATTGTGTTTAGTCAATTATTATTTTCGTTTATTTATTTTGTTTTTTCTTTATAATAAAGTTATGCTTGGAAATTAATTATCAACCAAATGGTTCATACAAATAATAGCAAAAAACAGAATATCGTGCCATACGTCAGGATGACCACATACAAGAATAAAACTAGAATAGAATAATAATAATCATAATACAATTATAAATCAAACAAAAGATAAAAAACAAATAAACTAGTTAAACTACTATTAATAATCTACAAAAATAATTTAAATCCGCCAAGAGGAAGTGTACTAAGATGTTTTCAGTAGGCAATAAAAAATTGAATCTTTAAAATATTAATGTTACTATAAAACAAAAATGATTTATCCTTAGAGAGGAACAAAAATTAAAGGCAGTAAAATTTCTCCAAGATTTGTAGATTTTTAGTAAAGTTATACTAAACAGTACCTACAGGTGAATAATCAATCATAATTTTTACATTCAAATTGTATAATACACATTAATATAATAACAATAAAAACAAAAAATACCCGTTTAGTTTTAAATTAATACATTATTGATAAATACAAGGAAATAAAGTTTTAAGCGAAAAATTGAAGATCTATTATGACTACCTATAGTCTGTTTTATAAGTGTTACTTTATAAATTAAAAAAGTTCCTCCAGATATCTGCTAAATATATAAATGGGGGTTGGAGCAGCTGAATGGACGAAGACGGTGGAGATAAGAGTTACTAAGAGGTGACTTACCTCCTATATTGATCATAGAGTATAAGATATCGCCATTCCCCTCATATGGTAGAAACCTATATTATGCACCTCTGAACATTTTAGGTGACCGTCCCAAACTATAATAGATATAAAACTATAAAAACAACTTATGGCGAAATTTTATTGGTGTATCTATGTCCTATACTGTATAGGATAAAACCATATAAACAATCTAACAAGTGTGCATATTTAAATAATTTTTTAATAACAAGAAAATTATATGTTTTTATTTAAACAATAATTGATTCAAGTGTTAGATTAAAAATAAAGTACACTTCCTCTAATAAAAAAATAATGAAAAACCGTAAAAATATATTTTTAAAGGAAAATGTTTAAATGAGGTCATAGACTATAATAATAAGCTAATGCTATACATTGTTTAAGTTTAAATTTTCTAAACATTGAATGGTTTTAATCGTGTATCGAGTGTGGGTGTATAGCCCACGCATGATAGTGTTTATTAAACTATATTTTTCAAAAATCAAAAACATTGATCACGTCTGTTACAATATATCGATAAATCCAATGCGATTACCTATTAAAATCGTATTTAATATAGTTAATTTACAACAAGCGTCGTCAGATATCTTGGCATCGACCATGCGACGTTATGTTTTCAAAATGGTATTATCCCCGAACTGCCACAACATGCCTCCAAATCATACGTTGCGTACAGCCACGTGGTATTAATAACTATAACTCAATGATAAATCCAAAAATATACCAGATAATAAATGTTACAATACTATTTAATGCTATATTGTCCATAGTAAATTACGTAAATAATGTTGAGAACCATTGTTTTGACACTATTGCGCCAACCAGACGGTGTCGAGATATCTGATGACAACTGTACCTAAATGTAATAACTTGACAAACAAAATTTATTTTTATTTATTTATAAGCTGCGTCTAAGTTTCAAATAATTGATAAAAATTGGTGAGTAATAAATTATGTGATTAAGGTAAATATCAAACATAAGTGTGAGCAACATTCATAATAAATAGATTGCACACCTAGCTATATCATGATACGCAATGCAAAACATCCTCTTGTATTAATTAACGTAATGATTAAACTTCAATTCCCCACTATATTATTTCAATTCAATATGACATCAGAACAATTCATGTTTAGCAAAATTTAAACGTTAAAAAATTTAATGAACTTGTACCTACTGGAGCGAGACACTTTTTAATTCAAAATATAAAATACAGTAGTCTCATATTATCATAATTTAAAAAAAACAAATTAGAGGGCATCATTAATTAGATACAATAATATAGTTAGTAAATATATTACACACATTTCTTGAATGTATCGGTACTTATCATATTATCACGAAAAATTAAACAAATTAAATTAAAACGTTTAAAATACCTATACCTTATTCAAACCGTTTTTATTTTTTGTTTTGTTTAAAACCTCAAAATACCTACCTATGCGATTTTAGACAATATTTGATTTTTATACCGCCGTGTTCTATAGTTAACAGTAATTTTGTGCAGCTACCATAAGTTATATAGTACATAATATATATTATACTTAGAAACTTGAGTCCCCGCGGCTAACCATCGTGGCAATGTTATATCCTCAAAGATGATTCAAACCGGGCAAAGTGAACATCTCCCAAAACTCTATTGTATAATATATATATATATATAAAGTGTACACGCAAAGCGTATACAAAATGTATTAGTAGTTAATTAGGGCTGTTGGCTGTTGGTTCCGCAAGAATGGTGGTTACTGGTCTCTCTCCATACACCTCACCACCGTTTTTGTTAATGCGTCGCGATTATTATTTTTGAAAACTCTCGTGCAAGCTTTAAGAAGAGTACGTATAGTGGTTTTAAATAGCAAGTCTATGCTTAAATGCTCGTTGTAATTAAAAATTAAAATTAAAATAATGTTATAAAAAGTAATATAGAGAACACAGGCAGGCATTCAGGTAGAATTCAGAACAAACAAAATAATAAGAATACAAACACATGAGTATTGTTTTCAAAAAACGAAGAAATTAAAATATATAAATATATATTAATATAGGTAAATGATAAAAAAAATGTATGTTTCGGATTTGCTGACCTTCACATTTCATTCCCTGATGTAGGATACCGTACAATAATGAGCCACAATGGTCGCAAAATGCCGGACTAGCGTAGGTATGCACTTTGAACCTGTGTTTGGTCCTGGAAGACTAGCCAGAGAAAATATTGTGTTACAAAATAAAAACAATTAAATCGAAGAAGAAAATAAAATACACCAAAACGATTTAAAAACTTCAAACCCTGCTGAACTAACCAATATAACCATATTAAGAGAAAAGGAATATTTTTACCATACCTTTTAATATATATTATTTAATATCATCGATCTTTTATTTATGCTATAAGTGTCTTTGATACGGCTAATTAAAACAATTGTAAAAATGTTACTTGTTAAACGTATATATTTTTAATATAGTCATAATATACATAATAAAACAAACATATACGAGTAATGTGCAAAATAACACCAATATAGCTCGTTTTTAAATATTATGATTTTTATTTGAAATAAATTTATTTTATACGATATTTAAAAACAATATGGAAATATTTAACAACGACCAATGAATTGTCTAAATATTAAATATACATATTAATAAAATTGAAAATTATAATAAACGTTGAAATTTACGTTGAAAATTAATTTATGGATATATATGTATATCTAAATCCAAATTCAAACGAACAATTTTAAGATAATACAATAATACATTTAATGAATCAATCGCTTCATAATAAAATATGTCACGATTCATACTATGTAAAATTGAATTAAATATTTGATAAAGATAATAAGGATAATAAAACGTATAATTTATTAGAAAATTACATTTCTAAAACCTAATTAATTTCACTATTATACATGTACATAAAAACACATACATACATTGGGATATTATTACCAAAAATGTAATGTATTACCAAAATATGTTTATTTTGAAGAATTATTCACACAATCTGCGTTCAAGATCTTTTAATCAACCGATATACTAATAATAACTAGTTAAATATTGTATACATTTTACTTGAAAAAACATAAATTAATACAATAAGTCTATGTTCTCATTTAAAAAATATATATATTTATGGTCCAGAGTATTTTACACGTTAAATGATTTTCCAACGAAACGTATTTATTTACAAATATAATACTATTTTATTGGAACAATTTCCTCTATATTAAAAAATGTAAATGAATATCCCCTTTATTTATTTAATTATATATTAACTACATACGAATTATTTAAATATTATACTAAAAAACTAAAAATGGGTGATAAGTTCTACCTATACTATAGGTAAGTAGAAAACCTACTCATAAATTAATATAAACTTCAATTTTTTATTTTTTAAATTTGTTCAGTTTACTTAATATAACACAACATAATAAAATAATCAAGTTAAGTATATTTAAAACTTAAAAGTATATAATTATAATAAATAAATAATATAAATAATGTTACTAAACAAAAATCTATTACTTATAATGTATATACTGTAAAACGTAAGTACTATCATATTCGCAATGATTGTAATATATCATTACATTTGTTGTCTCCGTATTAAAAGTGCATAACATGGCAAATTTTACACCCAGCAGATCACGTTTAGCTCCGTTAGTTTAAAAATAAGAGTGAATTGAACAAACAATTTACAATTTTAAAATGCTTATAACTTGATTTGAAACTAAAATACAATAAAAAGCCTATGAGATACCCTAGAAAATTATCTTACTTTTAAATTTTATGAAAGGTCAATCTCCTTTAATTTTTAAACCAACAGAGTTGAAAGTGATCTGTTGAGTGCAAAATTTTCTACATCACGCACTTGTAAGACGAAGTCTGTGTAGCATTCTCATAAAAAACTATTAACTAATTATTATAATATTATTATTATATGACCAAGTTAATACAATTTAACAAGCTTTAAAATTTTACTTTTACTTAACTTTAATTTATAAAAATATTTTAACCAATCACTTTCAAATTATTTATATGCTGGTATATGGTACCTAGCATTACCATAAAAAGTAACATAAATTCAAAAAATGAATTGTATATTAATAGCTTAAAAAGAGCAAGATATTTTGAAAATAATATAATTTCTAGAAAATGCTAATATAAATTATTTGGTGAAAATTTAATATCTATATGAACCCGTAACAAATTACAGAACGAATAACTTTTTTTAATGACATTTAATCAAAAAAACATTAGCGTTGAATTTTCAGTCAGTATTCTGAATTAATAATATCGTTATAAAATTATAACTTCAAAGAATTAAGACTTATGAAGCTAAAGATAAAAGTAATTTTTATTTTTTTAATTAAAGGCACTAAATTAATAATTCATCTTTTGATAATTAATGAAGCTCAAAGTTTTTTGGACTTCCATTTCTAGGTAAATAGGTTAACTTATGTTGTATTGTAAAAGTCAGAATAAATTTAAAGCATTATTATTTACCTAATATCATATGGCATATGTCTATCATAACAAAGGTTTTTTTGACAAATGGCAACAGATAATAATATATACATCACACTCTTGTTTCATTTAGCTTGCATAATATTTTAAGCAGTTTTTTTGTAATAGATTGTAAAATCAGAATACCGTAAATTCAAATATGAACCTAAATTTATAATTTTGCAATGTGTATAGAATAAAATATATATATTAAATATGTAAATATTTCAATCAATTAATAATCTTTGCGTTCAAAAAAAAAAACAATCAAATACTGTGGAATAAGTAAATACTAAGTAGGTACATAAATTAAAAATATAAGTGTTTTAGGCAATATTAAAAAGTGTGTAGTATGATATCTATATTATCAAAATGTATACATTAACACACACTTTAAAAATACGGTTTATTTTTTTAAGAGGATTAAATAGTAATTAATTCAATTTTAATATCTAAATGGCATAACTTAACTTAAAATTTGTATAATTAGTAAAAGAGCTAGTTTATGTACACTGGACAAAATAAAATTGTATTATCTAATTACAATAATAAGGCTATAATAATCTATAATAATATTAATTTCTAATAAAAAATACTGTAGATAACTATTCAAATTAAAACTTTTCTATCAATCATTGAGGGAAAAAATATATGTTTGTCCTTTTAATATAATGTATTTTATACACATAACAAACAAATAATATTTAAATTTAAAAATGTCGTATTCTCTTTAAAAATATAAAAACGTAATTTATGTAATAAAAGAAAGTACCCACCCATTATAAAAAAATATTATAAAAGTAGTGAATATTGTTTTCAAATCATAATTAAATTAAAAAATATTTAAGAAAAACGTCCATGGGTTATGTTTTAAATATAATAACACTACTATCAAGCAAACTATTGTGAATAATTATTAATTCAAATACCTAATGTATTATTGACATTTTTAAGAAATATGTTTATCTTTGTACAATTTTCAGCCAAAATTCAAGTAAAACAATGTGAAACATAATTTGCAGGAGTTAAGAAAATTATGTAGGAAGGAAGTAGGCAGCTGTTTTTCATAGGTCACTTGGGAATTGGGATGGAGTGTAAGAGATGGGTTTTATCATTAATTATATAAAATCACAAACTTGTAGGAATGATAGGTTGAAACGTTACATAAGCGATATAATAAACAAATAAAACTAAAAGAAACAATTATTAAAAAATGTAAACACAAAAACTTAATTGCAATTAAGAAACAATTTTAATACCTACTTTAACTACATTTAGAGATGAATAAGGTATAAGAGATAAATGTATAAAGAAAAGGGCGTTTTGAATATGAATACAAAAGGATAAACGTCATAACATTTGAGATAAAAATGTATAGTGTTTTTGCCTATCTTTAAGATATATTTGGAGATATTTTAGGGCATAATGCATGCTTATTTTATCTTTATACAAATCCTATCACTAAAATTACACGTTTATATGAAATCTACGAATAAAAAAACAGCGTTTGTGTTAAAAACAAATTCCGAAATTTAGCATTCAAATTTAAATGTTAACATTAACAGCCTATAGACAAAGTTCATCACAAGACCAATTAAATCATTTGTTGCACACAAATAATAAACTGAACTAAACGAAACTAAAATTTTTGATAACACTTTTTTTTACAAATAATATACTACAACAATAATATACACAATATTATAATATTGTAGGTCGGACACATTGCACGCATGTATTGTCGCCATCTGTTGAGCTTGGTCATCGATCGCCGTTTTACAACAACGCGTGCCTCTATGTGGTCGCTTGCGAGCTTACACCTTTTTAATGTGCATGCTTTCGCCACCAAAGACATGACCCAATTCTAACCCTATGATCTCGAGAAGCTGTGGCACACATATATAATAAAGATATATATGCTTTAGAGGACATTATAAGATTGAAACTATAAATTTCATAGCTTAAATTCAATAACTGTGTGATCTTCAGTACATTATGACGTAATAAATATACACCACAATTGATTACTCATCAAAACATCACCCCGTGTTATAAAATTTTAAAATAAACGACAATAGTAATCAAAACATTTCAGGAATTTTCATTAATATTTTTTTATCAATAATGACATTTTTCGAAATGAATAAAAGCTAAATCATATGAATGAAAAAATTCGAAAAAATTTTTATCTGTATACAGTACTCACCAAATAGGATATAATTGAACACTCATAAATAATTTTAATCTCACCTAAGTGAATAATGATAGTTATAATAATATTAAATATATTCACGTGTAACTATACATAATATCAATATTATAATTTATAAAACAATATAGGTACCAACCTATTAAAAATAGATTTAAAACAAAAATTAAATTACGTACCAATACTATTCTTTTTTTGTTTCAAAATTATAGTGTTTATATTTATATCACAGAACATGCCGTAAAAAATATTATTATGATTATTCAATAAATACAATTTAAAAATAAATTGTTCAAGCATTTTATATTTTAGAACAAAAATAATTTCAATAAATCAAAACAAATTGTACTCTTGTGTGATAAAAATTTGAAGCAAATCTAGTATTATAGTTAGGGCAAATTGATATTTATATTTTTTTGGTATAGGTATAAATGTTCAATTTAAACTAAATGTTGAGTTAAATTCAAAATATTGAGTCTATAAATTGTAAACACGTTATTTAATACAGTTTTGAACTCAGTATTCAAAAGATTTAACTTTTATTTAACTATAAAGATTAAAAATACCATATTACATCACTATGTAGTAATTATTCTACAAAAGTTAAAATAAAAAAAATTATATTAAGAGCCGTTTAATTAGTTTAAAACTAAAAGTATGAAATAGTTACTAATAGTATTAACTGTTTATTTAATAGTATTACAGATACATAATTACTAATTATACGCTAATAAATACGTTTTGTTGGATCGACAATATAAGTGTATCAATATTGCCTATACTAGCCGCCGTTCTACAATATATAAAACAAAATACTGAATGCAAGAAATATGCTTTAGATTGCAACATAACATGACTTAACGCAATGTATGTTATTTTGTAATGTACACATAACAATATCAGCCCATTATATTAGCAATCTAAATAATCTGATCTAAACGTATAGTGGTCGTCCTGCACATTATGTTTGTAAAGAAATTATCAATTCCGAAAAAAAAACAATGTTAAGTTTATGTTAAGAAAATCATAATAACTGGATTACTTACATCAGAATCAGGTCCCTTGTCAGCTCCGGGGCAAGTAAAGGAAACAAATTCGTGACATCGTTTGTGCACAACAAAACTGCATACTATAAAAATAAAATAAAATTAGTACAAAATTCGTCATAAATTAAAAATACATTTATTATTTACAAAGTTTTCAATTTTACATCTAAAGTTTAAATTTTTAATTAAAGAATAGAATGTAAATCGTATACATTATACAGTGTAAATATTCAATTATAAGCCAGTGTAGAACAGTTATAAAGTTATTAGGTAAAAGTAAAATATTTATTTGTTTTCTTCTAAAAAATATGTGTTTAAGCTATTATTAAAAAATTGTCACCTCTTTTATGCCCTAAATAGCACTTACTTTTAATTTTTTAATTTTTAAACAGTAACTTTTTTATTAAATATTTAAAAAGAAACTAAATTTCAGTAAATCGTGATTGAGTGTATAAATCATAAAATACCATAGTTATTTATAAGTTTCTCTTAGTCTTATAAAATCAATTGAAACAAATATACTATCATAACAATTGAGTTATTTAAATACAACTAATATCGATGTTTTGGTTTCAAATATATGAAAAAATATCTTGTTTATTACAATTATCTGGTCTAAAAACATATTAATTTGTGTTGCGAAGAGACAGTCCATGATCTGTTCATGAACACAAATCAGGAGGTGGTCTGAAGGTCGTAGGATAGGGCGCAAACGTCTTGTCTAGAAAATAATATTTCTCAACTAGGTCAAATTTATGCTAATAAATACAGAATAAATTAAATAATTATAAAATATGTTTTTTAATCACGAAACAGTTAAAAAAAATAAAGCATTTTGCTAACCCTGGTTTTCATTTTCTTGAAAGTTATCAAGGGATTTATTCAAATTTGAACTGTGTTATCAGTAAGAACGAACACGAAGCTTAGGGTTCTTTTTAATATTGAAATGTAATCCTCAGCCTACATAACCATTAACCATACAAATTAATAGACGATTATACTAAATAACTAAATTAAGAAACTGCATTATATTTGTATTGTTATTTTTATTAAATATTAAAATACAATTCAATGTTCTAATATATAATATATTGTTGTTATATTTATCGTACGAGTACGTATTAAATGTAAATATTATGAAGTTATAATAACATTAAAATTCATGACGGCCCAACAATAAGCATCAATGATAATTCAAGAGATGATATTATGTGAGTTGAACAGTATTATGTGAATTGTTTCAATATCTATATATATATATTACTAGCAGAGTTAAGAATTAAATTTAACATTTTGTGCATAATACATATCGTAAATTCAAAGTCTAAACTATTATAAGAAAATAACAATCTACAATGTAAATTCTGTTTCTACACGTTGGTATAGTGAATGAGAAGACGAATCCAAGTAATTAAAAGAGAGCAAATAGCTTTTTCCTGTGTAGGTATATCAGATTTATGATAATTGGAATGGCATTGCCGGTTGATGTTAAATGGCTATAAGTTGTCAAGTCCTCGTAGTTCAGACCAAAAAAAAAAATCTGCGAAATCTTAAAGACAATTTATTAAATTATACAGATCGGTATAATAATTGTAAATTGCCTGTAAAACATTAATTAATACAACAGTTAGAATTATTTGTGTTCCTATACTAATGAGAGGTAATCTTCTTATCCTATAAATTAGCCATTTATAAGTTACATGATTAATTAAACTATCATGACACTTATAATACAACTTTATAAATTAAGCGAAATTACGAATAATTCTAGTAAAAAAAAAGAAGCCATTCGGTAATTTGTTACAAAACAGATGAATTATTTGACATATCGAATACAATACATTTCAACGCCTGGCTGAGTAATTCATGTATTGACATTCAGGATTTTTTCAAAACACATTTTGATTGGCTTAAAATTATGTCGAATGAAAGTATACTTCAATATTGTGCAGTTTTTATAGTTTAATCGTGGCCATTCATCATGTTTCACTTAGGTTTTAGTTTTCAGTATCTATATTAAGTCATACATTATTATAATGACTACAATAATTACAATTAATACTTTTTAATAACTCAATATATATTTGGATACCTATGCATCTTTACACACTAATCTATATAAAGTGTGCATAAATATTAAATTGGATAGCTATATTCTCCGGTAAGGTATAAACTATAAACCTTATCCAACTTTGTTATAATTGATCACTGCTATATCCATGGTAAATATATTTTTTAAATTACATGTTTACAATTAATTATTATGTCAGATATCCGGATTTGAATGTAAGTACTTAATATTATAAAATAATTTTTTATGGGAATTTAACAATAATTTAGACATTTATATCATTATATAATCAAAAAGATTTAACTTAATTTTGGTTGATAAAAAAGGAAGTAATAATTGAATGTATAATTTGATGGTCTATTAAGTAAAACAACTTTCTAAAATGCAATGCACGTCATTGCATGAACGACATTAATAATAAGAAGATTATCGGATTATTACTTCTATCACGTGTCTATTAATTAACGTATGAATTTGGCACGAACCCCAAACACCTTAAACAACATTTAAAAGAAATCTAACTTCATTGTGACATTATGACAATGAAAATAATAATATGACATAATATACTAAAAAGCACATCAACTAAAATAATAATTGATTACTATTTAATTATTATTTTTTTGTTTTAAAAGATCATATTTATACATTAATATAACCGCTAATTTTAAGAACAGAAACAAAACGTATTATAATTTTAAAGTTTAAGACAGAACACTAGATTTGACTTTTTTTTTTAAATTACATAGCATACAACATTAAAAGCCGTGTGCTTTGCGCGATATAGTATTAATTTAATAATGTGTTTCAACTTTTATTTATGAATATTTCCAGATTTTGGGTAGCAGAAACTAGTGATCTATGACATGAATATATGAAAATTGAACAATTTACATTAAAAGGTCACTTTTGAAAGCTTTATTTTTATATAAAATTGAAAATTTTAAATTTTAGAACATACAATGTAAAAACTTATTTCCAGTATAATTTAAAGTATCTAATTAGCCTTTTTTAATATTAATATAATATAAATAAAAATAAAAGTTTCAACAGTTCTGTAATTTTAATTTTTTTATACACTTTTAAGTAAAATGTATTATTGTTCAGAAAAATTACGATTTTTAATAAATGATAAGTTAAAACTTTATCTATACTATGAAAAACAAACTAACAAAAACCATCTAGCGATTACTTATCAACAACTAAGTATAAAAACTGTACAAACTGTACTGCTAGGTTGGTACACAAAATTCCCGTGTTATAGTCAAGTCACATGTTTAAGACAAAGATAACAAATTCGGATGTTATGAAGCATTTCAATAAGAATAATGATAACACAAAAATAATGCAACTTAAGGGAATATAAAATTAAAAAATAATTAAATTAGATTGGTAAAAGTAAGTTTTTTCAAACTAATCTTTGCAATAAGTGTATAAGAAAACACCAATGAACAAATTTTACTTAAGTGAATTTCACACTGGCAATTTGTCTTGTGTGTTGTCTAACGATATGTCAATGAAAGAAAGTAAATGAACATTAGTGTATGAAAGTCGTTATCTCATTCCTCTCATGGGACATTTACTAGCATACATACACAAATTACTAACCTACAACACAATTTTTTAATGCTAATTAAAGTGATATAAAACTGCAAAAATAATAATAGTATTTCGTTTTTATTATAAAACGCAACTAGTTTTAGAGCTCTACTAACTACCTATATTATAACATTTATATAGTACTTCATGAAATAATTAATTTAGTACTTGTTGGGTTTCTCTATACGAACTTCAAATGTAATCCCCATAGTTAGGTTATAGTTAGGTATTAATATACCACAGAGACGCAGGGTAACACATTATATTTACTTCGATAGTTGATACAAATCATATAGAAAAAAGAAATTTATAAAAGAAATATAATTTAAAAATGAAAAATATATTATGCATTCGTATGTTCTTCAAAAAAATGTATTTAGGTACCTAAACTTATGTTTTTCTATAGTTATAAAAAAAATAATACCTAAATCATAAATTACTTTTTCTTCTCTTACGAGCAAATATTTCAAATAATATTTGTTTAGTTAATTTAGTTTTTAAAAAAAATAAAGCATTTGCCATTTTCTATACTTATTTTAGTAGTTTTATTTGTTATTTCTGGCTATCATAATCACAAAACAGCAAAAACCTTCCTTTGAAACAGTTTAGGCTATTAAATATTAATTGGATTCATTTTAGAAATAATTGACCTAATTAACACGATTTAGAGATGACAGTATTAATGTCCACGAAGCAATTTAATTTTTTTCAGTATTTTTTAATATATAAAACAAGATCCCTTTATAAAGTTATACATTTTATACTTTGTGTTACGTCTAGTCACCATTCATTGATTTAACATGACACAATTTTCTATAACAGGTACCTATTCATTTTTTTATAAATCATAAATATACTATTGTGATTTGTGGTACGCGGAAAACACAAGCACCTACTCTAGATGACTAGAGTCTAAAAAATAATTAAAGTAGTGGCAGTATAATATTGAGGTATTATGGAATCACTTTAATATTTCTAATTTCTAATTTGAATGAAGCTGTAAACCACGATAATATATGTTATATAATAATTAATACAATATAATATGTATGTAGTATATACCTAACCTAACCTATGCATCCAATTACTTATAGGAAAAAAATAGCCTCGAGGCCTTAAAATATTCAGGCAGTAACTTATAATTATTCTATACAAAGAATTTTAAATTTAGTGAAAAAAAACTCTAGAACCTAGCACCAAAAAATCCATTTTCAATAAAAAAAAACTTTAAATATTTAGAACAAAATTCATGTAGGTATACCAATATTACTTTTCGATAATATATCAATAAAAGTTTGTTATTTTGTTTCCGCTATATATTCATTTTTTATCATCGTTCTAAAACGAGTAGCTATAAAATATTTCAAAACTTAGATAGATACAGATAAAAACAAAAAAAAATGAAATTTCCAATAAAAATGTATGACCACGTGACCTCATAGGGCATTTAGCACACTACTTCTACTAAAAAAATTATCAGTGACCATAAAAACCAAAATAACAAATTATGAAACCATTAAATTTTCACTTTGCACAACATGACTTGATTATTAAAAATTTAATACAAAATTTACATGAAAATTATGAATATAAAGTCAACTAAAATTAAATTAAACTTAGTACAACTTGCAGTCAATCGTAAGCATTACAGTATACATTTTTCAAGAAGCTTATATAAATTAACTTTCTAGTATTCTTAAAAAACAAAAAACGAATTATAAAACAAAAGTTTTTTTCTTTCATTATTTTTTATTCAGCAAGATTAAATTTAAAGGTGAACTATATATAATCATATTTTATTCAATCGATATTTTCCAAAATTCAATAAAATTGTTGTCACTACTAAACAATGATAACCATAATGACTTAGTCAAGAAGAACGATTCTTAAATGGAATCCGTATTTTCCGTCAGCACGATAATATCTAAGAATGTGTGAAATTCATAAAATTGTCTAAACTTGTAATACATTTTTCTTCCCCCATAAATCATCATAAAGTCATAAAAAAAAGGAATTTTTAGATTTTCCTTGACTTATGAGGTGGAGAGTTATAATATATAAAATATTGTAACTACAAAATAAAAAAGAATTTATAGTTATCGCCAAGAATGCAATTCCTACCTGCAAGTAATAAATATAAAGTAACATAAATAATAAACAAATTTTAAGAAGATATTATATTTTTATTAAATCTATTTACAGTGAAAATAAGTGACTAGGTACTATTGGTACCACATTGAATTTGCAAGATTAAAATATCACGTTGTATTAAATCATTAAAAATATATAAATATAAATTAGATTAATTTAAATCTTCTGCTTAAAACTTAGGTTTAACTGTATTGTATTATACGTATGTGAAATACAAAACCATAGATTCCTTTTGAACTAATTAAATCTGATCAACCTTCCACTCAAATAATATATAATTTCATAATATACTGTCTTCAACTTCAAGGCAAACATTTCCCAATTGTGTTACTAAAGAAATTATTAAGTTAGTGCGTATTTTAGAATTGGTAAAGGAATTAACCATCTGGGTTCCTTTTTCAATGTATAATAACACTCAATTTTATACTTCACGATACACTATAGTATAATAAAATTGTGTTATGGACATATTATTAAGTAGGTACCTACTGTTAGTAAATTTCATTATTTAGAAAGAATTTTTTGATATTTTTTAGCAAATTGTATTTTCGTCAATGGTTAATATCTATTACTTAAGAGATCCGTTTTATAGCATATTTTACGGGGAACGATTTCTGGTGCAATACGCATTTTTTAATAAAAATCACTTCTTTAAATTAGTAAATTAGTTTAAAGTGTTATTTTAGAAAAAATTGTAGCAGAATACCACAAAAAAAAAAAAAACTGTGAGACCAAAATGTATAAAAACCAAAAGGTAATCAATAGCCAGGTAACTGTAGTTATTTGTAATAACTTTATTTCGAAAATCTAAATATTATTTCAAAAGAACTGACATTTTAAATAATACGTAATGTTTTTACTATTTTGAATAATATTATAATTCCCGTTTGAAAAATAAAGAAGTTTAGGTTAACTCCTTTCATTATTTATGTAATATTCAATAATTTTAACTAACAATTTTCATAAGTTTTTTTAAATTTGAATATGTTTTCTAAGCCGTGAACAGTGAGGAGCACACAAAACCTAGCACAGTTACACTGTTAAATTAACATAGTGATATAATAAGTGTCTATATTATACACTCTAACTATATTGTTCGTACCTGATATTCTAAGCGGGATAAACACTCGCATTTGTTGAACAATATCGTTTATTTTTGTAATACTTTACTGTTAGTAAAAATGAATCCCAATTTTTTAGTAGGCTAAACAAATACACTATTTTTTAGTGCAATAAAAATAGATTCATACAATCTGCCTGAACAATTATCCGAAATCTTGGGACCCGACGAAGTTGTAAACAACAAAATAATAAATTTTTTAAAAATGTCTGATTTGTACAAACTTATTTAGCAAAATATTTTTATAATAATACTGTTTTTCAAAAAAAAAAAATATAATCACACACGCTATTAACCATTGTTGTTGAAGCGTTTTCTTGATCAATAAAAAAAAAATAGATTTAAAGTAAAAAATAAAAATACACTATAGTAAAAAAGGAAGAGAACTCGAGTCGGTAGCTAGTATTCTTGCCAAATAGATTTTACATACACAATATATAATATTATACTGTGAACAGTTCATCTGAAAGCCCCTATTTTTAATTAAATTGTTTATTATTAATAGAATATTTTAACTTCCAAACTTTCAAAATAAAGAATATAGTACGAAATACATACTTACTGAATTTAAAGTAAATATATTTTTATACGGATTCATAATAATTATATAGTTTTTACGTTGTTATGAATAAAGTAACATTAATCAATCGTTGGTATATGTTTAACTTTAACTTTTTTGTTTTTTAAAAAACCAAAAACTCATTTTGATGTTTACATTGTATATACATAAAACAAAAATACCTAAGAAACAGATATATTTTAAATCTAATCATAGTACCTATCCATTAAAAAAAAAAAATTGTCAATACATATTTAAAAGTATATCGCCGATACGGGATGCACACTTCAAATCATATTTGGTAAATTGTTAGTAAATATTGAATGTAATATGTTGAAACAAAACAAAATAAAATAAGGCAAAAAATAAATACAAAGAAAGTTTTTTTTTTATATAAAAAGTCTATTCTGTACATTTGCATTTCAAAAATCCTAAAAAATGGACATTAATTATTTAATACAAAAGTTAGTTATTTGAGTATTTTTAATTTATTTAATAAAACAAATTTTTCAAATCATGTTACTTAAAATTTCAATTTTCTGTAACGAAAATACTAAATAGTAAAGACCTATTATAATTAAAAATTAATTCTTTGAAATTAAATTATTGGTTAAGTAAACCAAATAATAAGTCGATATATAAATTCTAATAATCAACATAATAATTATTTCATACATTTTTTATTGTCTTTATGGTTTCAATTGAATAAATAATAAACTTTTACACATTATAACAAAACACTGTAAACATCTAAAACGGTAATTATATTTTCAAATAAGGTATTGGATTTGACTAGGTATCACGATATAAAAATCTAATTTCATAATTAAATATATAAGCTTAAGTTAAAACACCAATTTTTCTTTTTTATTACCAAATGATTTAGAAATAAAATAACCCAAACATAAAATATACTAATAATAATATATTGTGACTATTCCAGGTTCATATAATATTTTATTAATCTGATATTAATAATATTAATAAATCATACAATTTTCTTATTTTTAAAAACAACAACGATTGATCTATAATTATCTACATAATATTTAATACTAATATAATTTCAAAAATATTTAAAATAAGAATTGCGATCGACATTAAAAGCAAGTATCGTAAATACTTTAGAACGAATAAAAATAAAATCAATAATTAAAAATTGATAACTAGAAAATTTTTTAAAATGTCTAAGACAAAATGAATAGATATGTAATAAATACAATTACCCAATATTGAATATATTATACGACTTCGTTATTCTTCATTATAAAACTATTCTAGTCATTCTAAATGTTCAGTTTATTAAAATGTATGAATTATTTTATTACATTCTACAATTATTTATTTTATTTAAATGTTATTCATAGTAAAATTAATTCAAATAAACTTTCAAAAATATTATTTACACAAGACATAATCTACATCTAAATCAGCAAATTAGTTTAAGCAAAAATATGTATACGAATGCCAAAATTAAGTTTAAATGAAACAACAATGCTACTACGTTGGGTTTTTTTTCTATTTTCTCACCACGAGATTTTATTCCTATGGATAACGCGTCCAACGAAGCAGAATATATTATATACCAATGCATACATAACAGTTAGGGTATAACGAGCGTCATTACGTTTTCCCCGACATAATGGACCACCGTAGTTGTGGCGGAGTAGTGTCAAAATCAATTTCTAGGGTCACCCCATACACTACTGAGTCAGTACTGATGGTTTAAAAAAATGAAGGACAGGTTTGGGATGGAGGCAAATTATTTTTCACAGAAAATAAATCACAGTGTATAATGTCAATAATATATAGGATAATATCCATTTTATGCTAGTATTCAAAAAGAAAAACCAATTTAATATTCTATAACGCTTATAAATCGATCAGTAGAATATCAAGACAGGTGATTTAGGTACGAAAAGTATAAAACGAAGTTCAGAGGCTGATTATTGAATACTCAACTTACTTCACTCACTTTAAAGATATATATAAGAGCGCGAAGATGTGAATTAAAGCTAATATTATTTCACATTTTTTTCAATAGTTACGCATAATTATAGAAAAAAAAATAATAATTTCAGAAGTCAGGACAATACCTAATTATACACACAAGGTTTTAGGTGACAGATTTCCAGTAAAAAAATGATATTACGTCATAAGCATTTGCCATTAAAATATACCCTCAAAAATTTTAATTCAGTTTATATGAGTCATACCATATCAATATATCATACACCATTCTCATTACTATAATTTTAGTTTCAAATTTCAATCAACTCCTGTATTATATTTTGTTCAATAATGACTTAATATAAACTGTAATTTTTTATCATCTAAATAATGAAAATGTGTATATTTGGATTTTTTATTATAATTAAATCTTAATAGGTAAACTAATGAAAACAACCCAAAATGAATTCACTATTAGGTATATATTATTTTATATTTAAATATACTAATATATCATTTCTATGTAAGAAATTAATGCTTTTCTTTTTGGAAACTCTAATTTAGTCATTGATGAAATTCTAAGTTTTTTATATGACCTATGACTGGAAATACAGTTGATGCTATCAAAATGCCTGGTTACTTGAATTTCCAAATATGTCAATAGCCTAGGAAAAACTACGAAAACCATTGAAAATCTTGATGAAATTTCAACAAACAAAATTCAACCTAACCCCGCTTAGAACCGTTTTGGAAAGCGATGATTTATTATGGCTTTCAAATTTAATATATATGGACATACGGGATACAACTACCATTGGGATCGGCTAAAAATCATACTTCGTCGAAATTCAAGTATTCCATAATATTACACTGCAAAATCACAGACGCTCCATCCTTTGTCTCTGACTTAACCCTTCACAAAGACCTTGGCATTAAATCAATTGGGAAGCTGCACCATTTTATAAACGATTTTTTCTAGACTTCATAAAACAACCATGAATCCACTCATAAATGGCTTACATACTGAAAATGTTCGTCACTGACTCAAAAGAAAGTGGTTTCGTAATCTTTTGATTTCATTTTCTTTTAAATTTATTAATCACAAACCAAGTGTCACTAATGGATGGCTGCTTAATCACGTAACTCCCATTTATATTTTTTCCCTTTTTATCACATTTACTTATTGTGCATTAATCTGTATAGATTGTATATATTATAATAAACATTTTTAAAAAATAATTTTAAATCATAAACAAATACTATCAAAAAAGAAAAAATGCTAAGTCTATGTATACTGTTCGGATTTATTATTACTATTATTTTTTAACACACTGCCTACATCTTATATTTCCCTGTTAGTAATTTTTTTTTAAACTTATTTTTATTCAAATGATGTTTGTGCACTATTAAGCTATTTATTATAAGATAGCCTAACTTAACCTACATGCCAACATTATTTTTTTGTAATTAAACTCAAAAGGTAATGTTCAATGTTACATAGTTCTAAAAAAACTGTATTAATTCATTATTTAAGCGTAATATGAGACAATAGAGTGTTGCCTAACTTGAAATCCGAGCTTGATATTTCTAAATATAAACATTCTGCAGTTATTATACTTATTTATATTAAGTAAGTATTAATAATATCTGAGTTTTAAACATTAAAATGTTTTAATAATTTAGTTATATAATTGATGTTTAAATGCTAAAACTTAAACTTAAACATGTTTATCTATTTTCAAAAAAACTAACACCGGATTACGGGAAAAACAAAATTGACTTTTTTTTGTGAGCCAAATAAATTGAACAGTAAACTGTTTTTATAATTATATCAATATGTACAGTAATATGTATATGTATAATTACCTAACCAATGTTCATCAATTATAACGTATAAGGTAGGGCAATCTTTAACTTGTTAGAACTCTAATTTACTTTAATAAGATGGAATGTAAAACGTAGGAATTAAAATTACTGCAGTTTATGTAAACAATGATTACCTACAATAAGTAAAATTATTGTGGTTTTTAAGTTATTCGTTTAACTTAGTCAAAACAGTATATTCTGTCTAGCGAGAGAACAAGCCGATCTGCGCATCCCCACATGGCAGGGTGTCACACAGTGTTCCAGAAAATTGATTTAGGGGGACAAAATTAGAATTTTCATAATCAGTAATGAACATAAAACTGAATTTAATTTGTTGATACTTAGTGGCTGATTATATAATATAGGTTTTAAATCGATACGCTATTGCATACAGTTATAATAGTGTACTGATTTTACTAATACTCTGAGATAAGGTTTTCAATAACAAGCTAAATTGTTTGAGCGTATAGTTATTCTATAGTTAGCGTCGTTCGTTGAATGAAGTTAGTTTGTATATTTTTCTTCAATATCATGGAAATTTTAGTGGACGGTATGTATATTTTTTTTTATTTTTTTACTTAGTTTTGCATGTACACTTTAAGTTATATATATAGAAATATCTAAACATGTAAAAAATATTTTTTTTTAATTATTAAGGATATGAAAAAAAAAAATAGTGGAATAGTAGAGGTTTGAAGTTAGTGTTATCTTTTAGTAGTGTTTAAAGTATGAAATATTTTACAAAAACGTGAAACATTGAAATTTTTTTTAACACAAATAAAAACACAATTTATTTATTTTTTTAACATAATGTTCAATGTTCTAAATTCTAATGTAAGAATTCAGTAGGTATACAATATACATGTATAATATTTTATTTATTTTATTTTAATAAACTAAACTAAACTTCTAGTGATTCTGATTTATATAATATGTAAAAAATTATATTTTAATTATATCATTAAGATATTTTTTTTAATTCTCAAAAAAAATTTTTAAATAAAAAAAAATATATAGGTTCGTATTGTCGGAATTCAAAAATTTGGTATAAGGACTTTATGAATTCATAAGGTAAAAACTGAATTTGAAAATGAACTAAGTATCCAAAAAGTAAAATAGTTTTATAAATAAATAATTTTTTACTGCTAAAAATCCTTTCTGGAACACTGTGTGTCATGTGGGCGATTCACAAAAGAACCAAATTTCGAAAGGGTGCGTCGTATTCTCTCGTTACACAGAGTATAGTATTGTATATTTAGAAAAATTTTAGCATGATTTCATGGTTCTAAAAATGTCAAATCATATTTAATTTATTAAAAAAAATCTAAATTTAAACTTGATAAAGCCAAGATTAGACAGAAATCAACGTACATTTAAAAAATGTATTAAAATACACCCGGAAAATTAAATGATTAATAAAATGCATTTAATTTTATTATTATAATACAAATAATGCCAAACTATATGATAAAAAAAGACACCTGGCAATCTAATTCTAAACCATCTATAAACAAACACAAATTATCCAAATTTAATTTAATATGCATATGTAAATTGACACACAGATGTACTTAAATACTTTAAAATTTGTCAATGTCATTAATGAGACTCATACACAAATTAGGTAAGTGTACCTATTTATATTTTAAAAATGTATATTGATTCTTTATAATATGTAGTTATTATATATTTTTCTTATTTCATTTTAAAGTTATTAACAATTGTTTCCGTATACAAAGTTCTAATGTTAATATGTACGATAATTAGGATTTCTTAATTTTTAAAACAATATTAAAGATCGGCAGTAATTATAATTAATTCAATTTGAATAAATTCAAAGTCCAGCGTAAAATTTTGAAACAATATAAAATGTAAAAATGAGTAAAATATTTTAAACAAAATAAGGTTAAATACAAATTAAGTTAAACAACATATTTTCGAATACAATTTACCTATTTGTGTCATCAACAATTAAAAACACCACATATTTGTTATAAAATATATTATAATTACTCTAGTCGTATATACAGTAGCATACAATAGAAAATTGTTTCAATACTAATGAGACACATACAATATACTTTAACAATATAAGCGTTTAAATTTTCCAATTTTATACTGTGATTAAACAAAAATATTTTATAGGTACATATTATATTTCTCGTACATAATAAATTGGACGTGTACGGGATGCAACAGAAAGACCTGATAAATTAAATAACTTTTGTTCTAACTTCTAATCAATATTTAAACATTTTTTTAACGCCAAAAATAAAAATTTATTAACCTAACCAATTTTAATGATAAAAACATTGATTTAAGTCAAATAATTTATTTTTTACAAATTTTTAAAATATCAATTACTAGCTGATACTGCACATTTTGTTACCCGTAAAAAATGACAACTCCTAAAAAAATTGTGATTGTTCAACTCTTTTTGGGTGTAACTCGTTGCAGTAAGTGAAACTCTGACACATGGAAAAAAATGTAGTTGATACAACTGTTTAAATGGTTAGGCCAACCATAATCTTAGGTTAATATAGTGACACAATAAATGTATGGTTGGGAGTACTAAAATGAATTAGTTGAATCAATGTAGTTGGAATAACCATAAAATAATAGTTGGAATAATAGTATAATACTATAAAATAAACAGTATAATCAACCATAATGAATAGTTGGAATAACCATAGTGAATAGTTGAAATTACTATTTTGTATGGTTAAAAAACTGAAAAAAAATATTTAAAAAAACCTATCCCGGAAGATTGTCCCTGTTCGGGATCGAACCCTCTACCGGCAAGCCCTATTCGTTTGTAGTCCTACGCCTAAGAGCTACCTCCCTAACAATGAATTGAAAAATGTGTGCAAAATATAGAGCTATTTAAACAAATGGTTATTTTTGGTACCTGCATTTTTAAACTATATTATACTTATTTGAATTTAGAATTTTTATTTTAATTTGTATTATAATATTTTATATGTAAACAAATAAGGATGTAGAATTAGTATAATATAATATTATTGAAAACCATTAACCCGTAGAGTAATATTAATCGGTTTATCCTTTATTACTCTTTTTTTTCTCTTATATTATTACGTTATTTTAATATCTAATTATTATGTATTATTCGATATGTCAAAACTAATATTCTGGAGTTCACTACAGTGGTGGATCCAGGGCTTAATTTAGGGGGTGGAGGGGGGCATGGGGAGAAAAAGTTCAAAAAGTAAAAAAATTGGCTAAACACAGTTAAATTATAGGGAAACTATGACGATTGAGAGGAGGGGGACAAATGCCCCCTTTGCCCCCCCCCCTCCCTAGATCCACCACTGGTCCACTAGGCCAATGCTTTTTAACTCATAAATATTGTCAAATTATTGTAATTGTTTTAATGTTTTTTGCGAGTTATTAATTTTTTTTAACGTTTTATTTAGTATTTGGTCGCGTTAGGTTGGCGATTTCCCTTAGTTTTAGTCCCTGTGAATACATTTGAATAATATATAGGTATAATGACAATGGCGTATATTCAAAACATAATTTTCCGCAGACACTTAAAATATTATTGAAAAAAAAACTGATGTTAAATTTCTAAGCAAAATATTGGGAGGGGGGGGGGGGTCATCAATCCCAACCTCACAAAAATACTGCATCAGTTGTACTATAATTGTACTAATTATATGGTTGGCATAACTATATTATGTATTTAAATGTAATTATATTTTACAATTTCCTGATGCATTAGAACCAACTGTGAATCAATCACAAAGGTATATGGTCATAAAAATGTTAATGTGTACTGTATAAATATATTGTTCCTATTTTTACTCATTTATGCATTTAGAGGATTAGGGGAGGAGGGTGTTAGCCACGGGTGGAAATTTTTATAGGGGTTGCCCTTTTTATATCAACATAATTGTGTTTATTATTATAAGTTTAAAAAATAAATTCATAAATATGCAATGAAACTGAATTATTATTTAAGTCTTATTATGATATGATCCTAACTTATTTTCTAATCATTAAGATCGGTTGTAGAAGCGTATGAATAGCTGTTTACTATCTACAAAGAACAAGGAACCTATAAGGTTAAACAACCATATCCGCACACCCTACCTTGACGCTAAATGACACGCCGCCTCAATTCGTAATACTCGGAAAACAAGCGACGCGTTTTGTCACACGAAAATAATTATGCCCACCGCTCGCTACCTACATTGACATTTTGTCGTACTAAACATCACCAACTACCTAATGGTATAAATAACCACTCGCAGACGATGTAAAGTAAAAGGTCGGCGATGAACACATTTTTCTAAGACTGACTGACCAACTAAGGAAAATATCACGGTTACACGCTGGCGTGTACTGAAGAACATTAAGTACATTATTATTTAAAATTTTAAAATATTATTTTCATTTTTTTTTTTTTTGGGAAAATAATAATAATTTTTATATTAATTTACTATTTATGTTTTTATTATTATATAATTTACTTATTTTTTTAGGAATGAAAAAGTTTTTGTTGGATTCATGAAGATCATCCATACATTAATATTCCTACATTATGTCATACTTATATAGTTAAATGGCTAATACACCAAAATTAATGGCAACACCATATACCTAATGCAATGTCTACATTTTTAATTTGTTCATAATGTAGTACCAAATCAATTGAATTAATATAATTATTAATTAATAAATATGGGAAGACACTTAATTAAGTAGTGGTGAGAGAGGGAACTCTTTCATGTCTAAAAAAAAAACTTAGTGATGGGTATCTGTATAAAATTCATAATTTTGCTATATAACTTGGAATGAACCTCTAAACCACCATCCATATGTTATAATATGGTCAATTTTATTGGCAAGTAATTCATGGTAATTTTTGTTGGTCAGTCATAATCATAGATATATCAAAATACTTCCATGTATTTTTATATACAGTAGAATAACCCCTAACAGTATCGGAAACTTCTAAATAGCGGACACATGCAACACCACAAGTTTTTTTGGGAACTACAAACTAATCCTCTTGAATAGCGAAGAAAATTTCAGAGTGTCTGGCACTTACAACGTTTCACTGATGTGAATGTGGTCATTATGGAAAACGGTGGCTACAGACTGTTTTCTCCACGACCATCACGTTGTTTATGGTTCTCGATCAAACCGTTACCGTTATATCGTCCTGTTCGCAAATATTAAGTGTTCTACAGTGTGACAAGTGACGATATTCCGACACGAAACGAGTCTATTGTAATAGACGTATATTTGAGAGTCCCATCACTTCCGATTGGACGAAATGCGTCACCCGTTTCCTGAGGATTACGAACTTATATAGTCAATTAAATCACACCAGTCGTCGTTGTAAATTATTCATAGGTTTTTCATACTAGGATGCTTCTACGATTGATATTTAGAATTTATTGTAGTTGCGCATATCATAATGTAGTGAGTGTATATTGATTTGTAAAATCTAAATAATACCTTGATAAAATATACGGTTATCGGTTTTTTAAAACTACAAAAAATAAATATTTTTAAAAATGGTTAAACGTGCTTAAAAATGCACTTTTGTGTAAGTATTATATATGGGGACCAGTCGAATATCTAGTGGGAGAAGGGTTATTTGGAGTCTGGACGTCACTTTTATATCAAGGCATATTCACATACATCGTTTTTTGAAACAAATATTGTTCTCTTACTACAAAACTTTTTTTCCCTAATTATCCTTGATAATAAAATGGGGTGACTTTTTTTTTGTAGAATTTGTTGTTCATATCTAATTAAATAACATACATGTTTAACCTACATAATTGATTTTTAATGTCGGTATATGTACCTATTTATAAACGATATAAGTTTTAGATACAAGTATTTAATAAACACAAAGTCCTGTAAAATTGGTGAAGCAAAGCCATTATAATATATAACATGTTCATATAAATAAAGATTTTCTAAAATACCTACATTGAATAGAACTTATGGAGCGTAACACGTTCGGCACACGGTTAGCTGATCAGTTTACCATTTTGCTAAACATATTAAAAAGCCTAAAACTACTAACAGATAAAAAGCTTGGGGTACATAACAGTCATTCAAATAATTCTTATGACAGGGTGTCGCGTAGAAAAAACAAAACAGTTTGTATTTCGTCACATCAGGCGCATCGTATTGCGACGGAACAGCATGATCAGAATAGAAATTATCAGACTCACCGGATTTACGTAGGGCACAGGGTAAAATTGAAACTTCTGAATATAAATTTGTTATCTTATGCGTTCGTAAAACGGAGACAACATATGCGACTGTGGCGTCCTCTTAACGATTATTGAAGAGTAATAAATTAACTTAGTGAATCCGTTAATTAACGAATGTTTTGTAAATAAAGATTATATAAAGAAAAAAGTACGAATTCAAATCATCGATCACAGTTTTCAAATACACATTTGAACATATATTTTTTTCGGTCATGAATTTTACAAAATGTATAGTGCTTAATTTAAAATAATCATGCAATCTCAATACAATAAAGTTGATTAGTTGAATAATCCAAAATGCACAATTGTGGCGCGGTGGTTGGCCGCAGTCACTAATGTGTGCTGCGGTCAAGCACTGTTCAGCGTCGCTGGCTCCCAGATGGGTGACCACCCTAGTTCTTAACGACGACTAATCCTTGCCATTCATAAAACACATGCTCCACAACACACCGTAACCCCCCCCCACGAAAAAAAGCCAAAGCTCAAAAAAAAATAATACAAATACAAAAATATAATAAATTGAATTTGAACAAATTTCACTATTTTTATATTTCTTAACAAAAATTCGTTAAATTATGTGCCCAATATAACTGAAATTATATACTACATATTCTTACCTTGACATTGAAATCCTTGTTTTCCAAAACCCCTAGAATAAAAGACATCAAAGGTTAGATTTTATATATCAAATTGATTAATACAATACACGTATGTTAACATTTTCTAAATAAATAAACAATTTTTTTTTTTTGGAGAGGTAGTTTTGTATGTACTTATAATTTACACATTTAAAATACATTTAAACCAAAAAACTCTTAACTAAATATTTTAACACGCAAATACAATGTTGCCTACTTTAATTTCATCAACTAAATTTATATACATGGATATATGATTTATTGAGTTTATAAATTATAAATAAGTTTTTTTGCAAATTGTTGTCTAATAAGATAAATGTAATACTAAGTATTGAAAAAAAATGTGTTAAAAACATAAGACGCTTTCATTATCCGTTAAAAATAAAGCATTGTTCTAGAAAATTAATACCTATTTGAATAATTTTATTAGAAAAAATGTCGAGATGTTTTTGATAAATTCTTTAATTTAGATAGAAATAATGTATTTTTAACCGAGACTTGTGCAAACATTTTCCATACAAAATTAGTACACTAGGTTGGTTCAAAGAATTTATAATACATAAATCCAGTAGTATATTGTACAAAACACCTATCTTTTAGAATATATTATGTTCGCTATCTACATCAACTGATTTACAGTTCAAAAAAAATCATTCAAGTACTTCCATTTAAAAATAAATTGAAAAATTAACGAACTTAAAATTACTATTTATTATATTTATAGTCTATATGTTATAACATAACTATAATTATATTATTACTATCATTTACCTAAATAATAGGTTAAAGCTATTTAATAATACTAATATTAGTTATATAAATAAAAATAATAATTCACTTTCCAAAAACCACCAACTCTCTAACTGAAGTTCAATACAATTAGCCTTGCCAACACTTAATTAAATCAGTAATACTGGTTAACTAAACCAACAGTTGAACTTGAGCATAAGTTATCGCATAGGTTAGAAAACATAGATAGGTAGTCAGATAAAATTAATAAAGTATTAAAAACAGTAGAACGCAAAAAACATTAAAGTATTAAACAAGTTATAAAAACACACTCTGCTAGTAAATTCTCAGTTTCTAAACGTATTTCAATACAACGCAATAAACAATATAATTCCTTATAAAATTTCAAAATAATTTTGTAGCCTTCATATTTTGATATTTAATTTTTAATATTCAGTAGGTAGCGATAGTATAAATCTATATGAAATACTTAATTTTTATATTTTTTAATGCTACCTACTACCTAGCTTTACTCTTATTTACCTTTAAGTTTACTTAATTTTTTTTGCGCATGCAAAGTATGGTGAAAACGTTGTAACAATACACTACGTATATACCGTGGTTTTTCGCGACGTGAAACTGTAGAACTACAGTGAACTGTATTGTGACAATGTTTTCACCATAATATGTGCCATGCCACGTGCTCAAACAAAAAGTGGGTAAACTTATGGAGAATTGAGTATAGCATAAATTTACTTTGAATATAACCATTATACAATTACTTATTTATTCAACTATAGTATTAAAATATTTATATTATTAAGTCTCTAATAAAATGTATTTCTAGTTTTTGTTTTGCATTATGAATATTAGTAATGGAAAAATTGATATCAACATTCGTAACTATATACTGGTAGCTAGTGGATGGACAGATACAACAGGGACATGAGGTATTCTAAGCTTAGGTTTAGAAACCTAAAACGAAAAAAAGATTTTAAACCTAACCTAACCTTTGGTGATAACAACAAGCATGTAGAAATAATGCCTAGTGATAATAAAATATATATGAACGTAAAATGAAGAACACGGTGGACTGAGATTCTAAATAAATATTTAAAATTAAATTATTGTTTATTATTACAACTAAGTATAAATGTATTTTTTTTTATTGATGAAGTAATTACTTACAATCCGGTATCTATAGCCATTAGTAACATTTAAGGTGGCACAAAAGTTAATTACAATGGGTATGAATTATGTAGTCATTTTATAATTTTTAAATTGTGTTGTATAAGTTGGTTGATTTCAGTAAGTCTATCATCTTGAAATTGTCTTCAGCTTCTGGTCCTAGTGCGGAGTAGAGTGACACGTCGATCCCAATCCTTTGTCGGTCTAGTTCGTACTTGAGGCATTCGGTTATTGTATTATTAACACTATGATATATAATTCTCTACCTAACATCATTTTTTAAGTTTAAAGATTTGTTTTATATGTTGTAAACTTGTAAATAACTAAGTAGCTAGATAAATTAATAAATCCAGAAATAAATAATGTTTCAAAAATGGAATTAGTCAAGTATCCATTAATTTATATTTATTGTAGTCCTAAGACACTTTAAAAAAAAAAAAACTTTTTATTGGTATTAGTAAGTAATCATCAAAAAGTAGGTAGGTACTATGTATATGATAAATATTTTATTATAATTTTATAAATATTGTAAATTAAATGATGCAAATTTAAATAAAACAATGGATGCAAAGGATAAATTGTAAACGTTACAACGTATATAAAAAAAAACCACACACTCATACATTCATCCATCTATTCGTCCATACATATTATATACATAAAATAAAATAATAATTTTAATTTTTGATATTAAACATTTTTGAATATACCTTTACGGTGAACAATATATTAACAAGGTCAAAACTATTAGAAACAAGCATTATTTACACGATATTGTATTAGTTAATCAGATTACAATTTACAATTTACTATAAATAACATCCTGTCTGAACATGAGCCACGATTTAAGATTTTATGGATGCCCAACCAGTCATGTAAAAATGAAAGCTAATCTGACTCTACCTTATCGTGTCTGGGCAAATGTGCGCTACTGGTGGATTTATTCAATATGATAAACATTAAACAACGAGCTATATAGTAATAGCTGCCCGCCATAATTTTCAAATTGTTTATATGAGTTCTTTGGTAATTAGTATAGTTGTTGTTAGTTTTAAATTTGAAATAATTGGACAAACCATCCACTTGGAGTGCTAATCTCGTGTTTCCAGTTTCTTAACACATGTCAGCTGTTTTAGAGTCGAAACGGTTTTCACTTAACGACAATTTTATCATACCTCGTTGATCATCCATACCATGGCTAAATATATAGGTATGATCGCAACTTTGTGATACGCAGGTGACATGGCCACCACTGGCAGTGAATATTATCACTTCGATTTATTTGCTAACAAAACCATACAAATTATTAATTTCTTGGCTAAATAAATCCAAAAATCACTGCCAGCTGAGATTCCTTTCCATGCTAAAACATGCAATAATTGTACGTGCGCAGCCCTTAACGAAAATTCGTCTCAATGCGATCATACCTATATATTTAGCCATGATCCATACTATCCTAATTCATGACGTGAGCTAAACAGATACTGTCAAATTTAATTTTAAAATTAGAGAATTTGTGAAAATTTTTAGTTAGCATTATCAATTAATATCACTAACACGTTTTTTAAAACTATATAAGTATAAAAATAATAAAATCGTCACGAAGTATAAATTGTATAATATAATATTAATAAAAAGAATCATGTATTTATCAATAACAAAAAACGGACAGTTTTTAATTAGAAAATATGACCTTGTTAAAGTAGATTAAATAACATATTATTATAAGTTATAACGTTACGTATACTATTTTCTTTTTGATATTCGATACATATTTTATTTTAAGATTTACTATTATATTTATGATTTATAATATGATATTGAATAATATTGCTGTATAACTGTTTGTGTCCTGCTAAATATAAATAAAAATATTGAAATGGTTCATTTTTAAAAAATGTAATTAAGTCACACATGTATATTAATATTCAAGTATTAATATAAATTTACATCTTTAAATTAAAACGAATAACTCTTAAAGCCAACATAGAGATGCGCTAAGCAGTTCATTACAAAAATGTTGTCCTAACATTGTTAGTTTTAAATTGCAATATTTTATTTTATTTTAGATTCTAAAATGAACAAAAAATTTATTGATTTAACAATGGCTTATTTTATGCTTTAAATTATTTCTGATGAAACAGTACCTACTCCAAAAGTTTCATATTTCATTTTAAAGTGAAAATTGATTGTACTTTAAACATGTTATTTCAGGAAGTTACAGACAATTTCTAGAAATTAAGGTTAGCAATCGAAAAACAGTGAGATTGTACAGCAACAAAATTAGTCATTTTTTATTTTATCAAATTAATAATTATTGGTATTTCTAAAATCCAGAATTTTCAATGTTCTACGACATATTATAAATTATAAACAATTAGTTAAATATTTGTTTTGCTGTAATTTTGGGTTTTAGTAATACTCTTTAAATACAAGATTCATTCTATCATATTATTACCTATGTTCTTAGTGTGTAGGTATCTAAAGTATCTTGAAAATCTTAAGCTAAAATTGTTTTAAGCACTTTATACTCTCGAATTAAGAATATACTACTACCAATACTGGATAATGTTGTTTTTGAAGTAAATAATTTTTTTTAAATAAGTTTTTTGACTTAAAAATTGTATGATAGGTATTAATATTTAAAAACTGTAAAATCTTAATTAAATAAAGCTAGACTTCGGATCGGGTAGGATACTGTGTTACTGTTACGAGTATGATGGAGTTATTGATTTGGAAGTAGGTAGAACAATTAATTATACATTTTTAAAACAATTTTGATTTCTTTGTAAAGCTTAGTTAGTTAAAAGTAAAAACTGAATTATCGTAAATCTAAAGAAGAATTACAAATAAAAAAAGTTTACTACACAGCTTTTAGTCACAAAACACCACATTTTTTTCTTGAAACTGCCTGAACAAACATTTTAATAGTAAACACTAAAAGCACTTAGTTATTCACATACAATATGTATACATACCATTAAACAAAGTAAGAATAATTTTTATTTCATAATTTGGTATAAAGAAATTCATAATATTTGATAGAAAAATAGCCAAAATCAAAAATATCTGTCAACGGTTTTATTGATGCCGCATATCTGAATAAAAAAATATTGTACGTTTAAAAACTGATTTCTTCACCAAAGTAACGTATTTATTGTTACTGATATAAGATTTTAAATGTAGGTATATAAAAAAATATTCTATTGTATAAACGTGATGAACTAATCTATACTGTGTAAGTACTAGAAAATAATTATTTTGTCGGTGAAGGAAACCTTAATTACGATATTAGATCACATACAAATTACATGTATATGATCTAAGATTACGATACGTCATGTAACAATAATACAATGTTTCTTACTATATAGTTTTTAAATCTTTATGAATATCACAGTCAATGTCCGTAATCTATAAATAACTCATATGTTTCTATTTGTGAGGAAAAATTAAGAGCAAGCTGGATATACCCAAATTTATATACAAACCAGCAAACATTTATTTTATTGATTACAGAATTTAAACATTACAATATAATATAAAGAACATCAACGAAGGTTTTATTTCCCCTGATATTTCCTTGACCTATTTTGTAGATTGCCTACCTACCACCACTATCACAATATAGGGTAATTAAATAAACATAAAACCCAGAAATGAAAATTAAATAACGGAAAATCATTTATTCGATTCGATTAATGGTTTGCTAATCACATAAGCTTTTCTAAAAAATATTGTGTTGTTATTATAATAGGTACAGGTCAAACAACGTTCATATAATAATTATATATTTATATAATTTAATTTAAAAGAGTTGATATTCATTTCAAAGCCATTAAAATAAAATAAAATTAAAATTAAATTTATTATAATGAGTTTGAGAATTATAAAAATATAATTATAATTATTGATAATAGACGCTCTTAGAAAAAAATACAATAGTTCACAAGAAATTATTAAAATTAATTAATTTTTTTACAAATACCTGTAAAATGCTCTTACATACACTATACATAAATTACTACAAATATAGCTGACCTATTTTTTAAATTTTATTCCATAAAGTAACCTAACATTATTTAATATGACTAATGGCATTTAACAATTATTTTTGTGATAAATTATTACATTAAAAAAAACGATATTTATCGAAGTTTCTTCATATTTTGGTACTAAAACCAAATTCAAAACCAACTAGGTACTTTTGACATACATTACAAGTTGTGTCAAAATACTTAGTACAAGTAAGACCATTCCATACTATTTACTAGTCTATAAAAGTATAATATATAGTTGAGTCTAACATATAACTTTAAAGAATAGATTTTTACATTATCTACACACTCAGAACATTTTTCCCTAGTCCTGACGTATTTTTAAATAATTTTCGGTGGTTTCCAAGCTGGGTAACTAAACTAACCTATATAATAACAATATTAATATATATACAAAATTTAACTTTTACTCAGAATTTTGACCTTAGCAAGCTATAAAAAAATAGGTGAATAGTGCAAAATAGAATAGAAATAAAATTAATAATATTAATTCTTATCTAAGAATTATTTATTGAAAATTACTTTTAAAATCATACTCTGCAGTAAATTTTCTACTTGAGATGAAATTTCAAAAAAAAATAAAAAAAATAAATAAGATGTTTTATGACACGGGGAATAATTCACTACGCCATCGATCATGTTTGATATTTGATAACAAATAAATACTTAAGGTGATTTTCTGGTGTTTATTATTTTATTTCTTAAACAAAAAAGTTTTTTTTAATATTCTTTTGATTGGTTCATTCAAGTCATTATATGGCTATTTTAGGGGTTATTTTTTTACTCACCGCTAATTTAATTTTACCAACCTATTAGATAATATGCGTTGGTTAAGAGGTGCATGTGTTTTCGCCGAGTTCAAAGTTAATGCGTCCGCATCGTCGAAAAACAAAACAGCTTGTATCGGACACATCGGACGCAATTGGAACACAGTATGGTCAAAAAAGAAATCACACACACACTCGCTGGATTTACTTTAAACACCGCGTTACACACGTACGACATAGCAAATTTGCGTTTGCTAGTTTCAATAGGATGCTGTCATTTTTGATATTAGAGTAAATTGACCTATTATCAAACTTTTAGGTAACAACATTATCTGTGTTTTAACGTTAGTTTTTTACGATATTTCGATTTTTAAGTGATTTATCAGTATGTAAAGTATTAATATTTGCAAATGCTCATAACTCACCTAAAAAATATCGTAAAAAACAAACGAGAGAACACAGATTATGTTGTAACCTTAAAGTTTGATAATAGGTTAATTCACTGACCACTGTAATATCAAAACTGACAGCACCCTATTGAAACTAGCGTACGAAAATGTCCTTCGTCGTACGTGTGCGAGACGGAGACAATACATTATGCGGATGCGACGCCCTCTTAAATCATTTGTAATATAGAGTAATAATTGTGTTGCTTATTTTTAGAATAGCAAAATTATACAATGTAAGAACTATTTAAAAAATCTTAATAAGCGAAAGTCTCAAAGCCTTATTTTATAACTATTTTTATATCGAAATAATCAGGTTAGAAGTTCGAATTCAATAAAATAATAGATAGAATTGGTAGGTATTGTTTAGTGACTTCAACAGTATTTAAATAATACGAGGTAAATAGAACATTAAATTAAATTTGAAAACAAACGCTTACTACTTAGTAATGACTCACCAAGTATGTCCAAAAACGTATATCTGTATTTATAAAACTATGAGCTGATGGACTGATCTATCAACGCACAGCTCAAACCATTGGACGGATTGAACTGAAATTTGGCATACAGATAGCTATTATGGCGTAGGCATCCGCTAAGAAAGGATTTTTCGAAATTTTGATTTCAAAGGGTTGAAATCGGTAAAAATATTTTTTTACATGTAATTTGTATATTTATTTATGATAGGATTCCGTTGGTGCAGAACACTTAGAGGACGTAGTGTCAAACAAATACCTATCGGTAATAGAAGATGCCGTGTTAACATTAGGTGGTCGGCCTCTTAAAGAGTATGGCTTACCTCAGCCAAGCAAATCTCAACAATTTGATAATAGAGAGTATCTCAAGAAAACAAGTTATGACTTACAGTAGCCTTAGAAGACGCCGTAAGAAACAATGAATAATCTCTGAATGACGAACAAAAGTTTGCTTACAATCAAATTGTTACATGTGTTAATAATAATGAGGGTCGAAATTCTTTTTAGATGCTTCAGGTGGAACCGGAAAAACTTTCTTAATCAATTTGATTTTAGCGAAAGTTAGAAGTACTCGTGACATTGCCTTAGCTGTAGCATCTTCTGGAATCGCAGCTACACTGCTCGAGGGTGGTCGAACAGCCCGTGCTACCTTCAAATAACCACTCAATATAACAACTTCGGTCACTCCCTTTTGTAATATATCAAAACAAAGTAATTTTGCGGAAATTTTAAAAGATACAAAAATAATAGGGTGGGACGAAATTACAATGGCACATAAGGGTGGTGTTGAGGCTTAAAATAGATTTCTAAAGGATATAAGGGAAAATAAAAGGTTAATGGGTGATGTAATGGTTATACTGGCTGGAGACTTTAGGCAGACTCTACTAGTAGTACCAAAAGGGACCAGATCTGATGAAGTAAAGTCATGTTTTAAAAGATCTACTTTATGGCCTCAGATTAATATACTCAAACTGTCAAAAAATAAGAGGGTATACTTGGGAGAGGAAAAGTTTGCTGGTAGATTTTTAGATCTTTTACTTTAAATTGGCAATGGTGATTATCCATCGTTTGATGAAATGATAACTATCCCAGAAAATTTGTGCACAGTTGTAACTATGGTTCAGGATTTAATATCAAAAATGTATCCAGATATTGCTCATATTCATTATAAGCCTATGGAATGGTTACGTAAACGTACTATACTCACTCCAAAAAATGACCAAGCGGCGGCTATCAATGATACACTGCTGATGTCTTTTGAAGGGTAAGAAAAAGTATATACTTCGATAGATACGGTGGTCAACATGGACGATGCAACTAATTATCCGGTTGAATTTTTAAATTCATTGAAACCACCGGGTATGCCATATCATAGGCTTATTCTGCGTGTGGGTACACCTATTATATTGTTGCGACATTTGAAACCACCTAAACTGTGCGATGGGACCATGCTTAAAGTCAAAGCTTTACATCGCAATATAGTAGAAGCCACAATTTTAACTGGATGTGCGAAAGGGGAAACTGAGTTTGTACCACGAATCCGTATAATTCTGAATGATCATCCGTTCGAATTTAAACGATTACAGCTTCCCCTCAAAGTCTGTTTTGCAATGGCTATAAACAAGTCTCAAGGCCAAACTCTCAAATTTGCAGGAATAGATTTGCGAGAAAACTGTTTTTCACATGGGCAGTTCTACGTAGCTTGCTCACGTGTAAGCTCACCCAGTAGCTAGGTGATTTTGTCGCCTACTAATAGATCAGCGAAGAACATTGTCTACAAAGAAGTTTTGTAGATAACATTTTGAAAAACTATTAGTAAAACATTTATTTTGAACCTTCAGTGCTAAAATTTATCGTGAACAAAGCTTCGGCCGCCAAAAGCTATAACTTATAGAACAGGTTATGATAATAAATATTATCTTAGAAACTAAATTAATATGTATAAAATATTATTTCAAAAATCTTAATTAATTTAAATTTCAATAGATTAAACAAAAATTCATCTTGCCAAGTTACATACATTTATATACTTAAACCCGGCAACGACGGGTAATTCAGCTAGTATATTGTATATTTTTAATTTTTTTTTTTCTAAATAACTCATTTAGCATATTATCCAACAACTATATTGTCTACATTTTCAGTTATTAGTAAAATCTAAGAAATGCGGTTTTAAAACAAATACATTTTTTTATTGACTGTTTATAGAAAGAAATTCTATAACACAGAATAAGTTTCGAACGCATTTTGAAACGCTATCGGGTACGAATACTGAAAATCTTTAACAATACGTAAGTATAATATTCCGGCTGTTTACTGTAAGCCCGTAGACCACAACGGCACAGAATCAAATAATACATTAATTAATTAATTAAAAATTAAAACAAAATAGTTTAGTAATACACGTATACTAAGGTATAAAAAAAACACCCATTAATAATCGTAGGACTAATTAAAATTTAATATATAACTCGGGAAATTTCGAAAAAATAGTCGTTAGTCGAAACTAACCGGTTGGTAAATTCGTTAACCATGGTATATTGGGATGGGCGTTATCCTCTGTACGCCTGGCTATAAAAGCCCGTTTCCAAAAATCGGTTATCGTCAATCACACTATTTTAGTATTTTATCGACTCTTTTTGAGTTTATTTCTACTGCATCAAATTGCACGACAGACGTCAACTTATGAATCTGCACTATGGAGTACAATATTCTAGGTTGGTTTTTATATGAAGAACTAAAAAATATTCTTGCATAAAAAATGACATTTTTCCAAGCAATAATATTGTTATAATAGTATATGGAATATGGATTTTGGGCATGTTAAACTGATATCCGTTTAAAATTGTTTACCTACTAAAAATGTCAACATAATTTTGATCAATAAAAGACAAATTATCAAAAAGATATCTATTTCATGATTGTTACGAAGATTATTGCTAATCGACTATTTTAAAAATACATTATTGCGTAGTAAAAATCAAATTATATATTTATTTTATTTTTATTATATAGCTGCACTATAACAACATAGGTAATATAATAAAATATTTTTATTAAGTATAAGTTCGTTTATCTATTAATCTATTCAATTATTATTAAAACTGAGATAAATAATTTATCATAAAATTAGCAATGTGTTGTTCAAAAATATTAGAAATGTACATAGCTGAAAAGAATGTGTACGCCTGAATTTTTTATTCTCCACTATATAAATATTTTAAATCTACCGAAAAATTGATCGTTTATTAGTCATAACTTATAAGCGTTGGATATATATATGATGGTTAATTTCCCTAGAGAGACAATTGTTATATAATACTCTCAAAAGTTTGTGTTTCTTTATAGAACCCTTAAAAGTTCCACGGTTGTCGGTTGTATTTAGGTCACCTCAGTAAAAGCCATATAAGTTAACATTTTTGCCATAAGTCTTTTCAACATTAAACATATTTGGATTAGTAACTCACTTCGATATAGTTTAACATTTCATGATACTATAATAAAACAGTACCTATAGTTTAAATTATTATTGACGCTAATATTATTGTTCTTAGAATATATAATAGTAATAATATAATAATATTTTTTATTGTTAAAATAATATGTTTACATTAAGATACAACAAATACACAGCTTATGATGCCGCACCAAAAGCATAGCTCGTGGTGGGTGACTAGAATAGAATATATTGTTTTTTTTTCTATTATTACCTATCTTTTATAATTTTAATCTTTTATTTGTTTGAATAATACAAATCACTCAACTAAAAAAAATGAAGAACAAACTCAGTATAAGTTGCATACCTATACAAAGAGTTTCTAATAAATACAAATAAAAATAGTAGGTAGTTGTAAATACGAGAGTAGGAGGAATAAATAGTAGCTAATAGTGCAGTTGAAAAGTAAATTTATTGGGTACCTATAAATCTACTTACCTTACTATTAAAAATGGAAAATTGAAATAATTAGTTTTGGAATTATAAATTGAATATTATACATATAAAATCAATAATTCTAATTTATAATATATAATTTCTAAAAATACAATATATAAATATAAATTTACAAAAGAAAACAGAAACATAGTCTGTACAGTAGGCAAATCTTTACTGGACTTTTGTATACAAGGTTAACAACAATTGAAAAATAATGGAAATTCGTCTCACACATTTTGTTTTGATTTTGAGCCGGAAGGCAATTGCGACGTAAATTATGAAACCCAATTAACGTTCTTTTATACCCAAAAGGTTAACATATATAATTGGAGTTTGAAACAAATTAAAAGTGTCAATAGAATATTACATATTGTAGGTTAGTACAGATAGTTAGTATGCTAAATATAATAATTGAAAATATTACACTACATTGCTACAATAATACATACAACTGAATGATAATAAATCAAAGAGAATTTACCACACTACCAAATTCATATAAACCTTGAATAAGGAACTAATTTTAAACTAAAACAAATTTTTAAGAAAGCATTTAATACATAACAAAAATAATGTATTGGTTGTACAATTACGTGTTTTTTTTATATTTGGAGTAGTAAACATGTTTCAGTCATTAACTATGAAGGTAAAACAGGTAGCAAATTGGCTCTAGTTAGTACTAAGTTAGGAGTCAAAATTAAAAATTCCCCGAAATTTAAAAAATAATTGGGAAAAATGATAAAAAAAAATATCGGAAAACCTAGAGAAAACATTGAAGCAAAACCATTAATAAATCAATTGTATTTTATTATGTACCTATAGAAAATGTTTTCAAACAATGAGTTGACATACCATCGCCCAGTATAAAATAAATTACTTAGTTAGAAAAAAAAACAATAAAACCTTTTAAATAAGTAAAATTATAATATATAATCCATGTCCTAAAAATAAGTTGATAAAAAAACTGTAAATGTCTAAAAAAAATCAAAATACAATTGATTTTTTATTACACAACGTCTGAATTAGGAATATTCGTAAATCGTAATGTGTGTAATATATCCTATATAGGTACAATATACATAAATATATAAGCGTATTTTACTTAAATAGAATATCAAAACCTAAGACTATAGTTTTTAATTTTAGATTTCCCTTCTTTATTTTTCCAATCTAACTTTCAACAATTATAATTTAGTCCACTAAAAATTGTTTAAAAATTAAAATTTTTAATTATATAGTCATGGATTTTAAAAATCGAAAGTTTATAGTGTTGTAATAAATGAGGGATGAATGATAAAAATAATAAAACAAAAGTTAAAAATATATCTATACTTAAAAAAAAATGTTAAATAATAAATATCGTAATAATGTTTAATTCAAGTAAGTACTTCATACTAAATAAATTCTATTTTTGAATTCCGAGTACATAGAAATATATTGTAATATCCTGGTTAGTATATAAATATTATAAAACTCAATCACGAAAAAAAGTAATGCCTCAAGCCTTAAGGCATGATGCAAAAAGCGAAAGTTTGGAATATGTTATATTATTTATTAGTTATTAATATTCTTAAATGAAAGCTAATTTGCAAAACATTTTATTATTGCTACCAGGCTACACAACTCAATTTTAATTAATTCTCATGTGCTATTATAAGTTATAACACAATTCACGTAGAAATCAACCTGTAATAGTTTTATATAAATTAGAGATATTTACAAAGCACGTTATTAGGAAAACTGAACAAATTATACATTTATTGAAATAATAAAGTACTAGGTATTTTAATATTTCTAACTTAGTGAAAATTATTAGGTATTATATAATATCATCATTGCGTATATATAGTATAAATATTTAATGTTATTTAGGTCTATACTAAATACATGAAACTATAACATATTTAAGCTAAGATAGGTACTAATAAGTATTTCAGCTTAGTGACTTTAGTCTTTCGATTGAAATGCATTTCCGGAAGGTAGAAGAGAGTAAGTACTAAAATCTACATTTAAAGAAAATTGCAAATTTTCAACAATTTCAGTAGGTACGCGTACTAAATTAAATTTTTTAAATATATTTAAATAGACTATTATTTTAAACAATTTTAATATAACATTTTTTTTCTGATTACAAAATTTAAAAGGCTTTTATTTACTTACTTTAATTTTTAAGTAAGTTGAAATTTTCAAATAATCTAATAATTAATTTTAACCGGGGTTTTAACACTTCTTTGTTTTCGTAATTCACGAGTACTCAAATCATAATCATTCATACTTACGAAATAATATAAAGTAATTAAAGTTATAACTTTATAAGAATTAACACGTTTATTTAATAAAAATTAGTGTTTACGTCTTCTTGATGCATAAATAGTAGGTAATTTAACAATATCGAGGATACCTACTTCGAGTATAAATTTAAAATGGTTAAAATATTATTAAAAACTGATTATTCGTACATTTTAACTTACTCTAACTTGGTCAATTTTCTAATAAGAAAAAAAACTCTTTGCATATAAGATGATTTAAAAAAATAATCTATCCAAATGTGTGGAAAAAATTAGTAGGTTTAAAAAAATAAGTTGTTTACGCGTGCAAGTACCGGTACCGAAAGGGTTAAAAAAATTCTCAAAATGTAAATACTTCGGTACTCATCTTCATCTCCCGAGAACCGTTCTTCGATCCAAAGTCATGCAGCCGAAATATTAAACGGTATTTCTTAGCCAAAACTATATGCTCAAATTATATTAGCAACCAAAAAATATAAAAATTGTGCTAAAACGACAATTTATAAAACAAAAATAAATACATAATTCATGTTTTCATAAGAATACAAAATACAATTCAAATACTAATGGTCTTAGTAGATTTAAATGATTTAAAAACAATTAAAAGTTCTTGCAAAAATTCTTAAATTTTTAATTCTACAATCAACAATGAATGATGAAAACTCAATGGATTTAATAAATATATTAAAAATATCAGAAATCCTACAAATATGGCAGAAAAATCTCCTATACGTCTTCAGTGACTTGTCTGGGAAAATTATTTTAAAAAACCCGAAAACTCACTCTAGATACTAATAGGTACTATACATAATAGATTTCAAGTGTACTTCGTCATTGAGTAGGTCAGTGTATGTATGTATTCAATTTGAGCCCAATGATCAATTACAGTATACGAAAATGGATTTTGAGAATATTTTAAAACATATTCATACTATCTACTATAAAGTAATCTTTGTTTCAATTAGTAAAGTCAATATCGACATAGGTTACGTAAATAAGTTCGTGGTATACTGATATAAATAGCTTGAAATTGGTATCAATATTTTGAACTTTCATTGTGCATATAAAAAAATAATATAATACATTAAAGTGAAAAGCTTCAAGTCTGTAAGATTAATTTTTTATGAATTGCAGAAACAAAATACCTACAATTACAGTAAGAAAGAAACAATAAGAAGAAAATATCGCCTTTTTTGTTTAAATATGCAAAATGTAAAAATATTAAAATATCGTGTAAATCCAGGCGCGAACTGGCTGGGATGCTACAGCATCCCTTGCCCTAAAATATATTTACCAAATATTATTTATTATATATTTAAAGACCCTAGACACCTAATGAACAGCAGATCGTAACCAACCTACGATTATTAGTACTCTATAATATAGTACAATTTTGATTGAAAGTTTGTTGTAACTTGGTACTTATTTACATTTTTAACGTAAATCAAAATAAAATATATTAATATTTTATAAATAATCTACATGTTTTAAATTTGCCTCAACAATTTTTGTTTTTTGCCCTTTAAATTGTGTAGCATCCCGTGCCTTATTTTACCAGTTCGCGCCTGTGTACATCTAAAAATTATCGAATAATAGTGATTTACGATTGCATTTATTATTATTATGTACATTGTAAAATTATTAACTGTATACTTATTAAGTAGAATAACTATAACAATACAAAATACTCGAACATCATAATAAGAAAATATTTGTAAATATATAGACAGTTGTTTAATAAACAATTAATCAATATATATTAACAAAAAATGTCGGAAAATAGTCCACTCACAAATCACAGATACATTTAACATTATTTATGAATTAGTTCTACCGATTGCGATGTTAAAATATATTTCCGTATGTTTAAATATTGTACTTAGGTATATCTTTTAAAAATTTAAATAAAATTTTAAAATGCAAATCAAATGGTATTCAAAAATAATTTTACTAGGTATATTATACATTTTACCTATTACGTACGTCGTACATTATACATTATTATTATTTACCACCGGGTACCACATTAAAAAAAAAAATTGAAATATCTACATGATAAAATGTATTTTAAAAAAGGTGGACAAGTGGGTGTCGTTTTGTACAGTAAGTTACAAGTGGGTCATTGTAATGGATTGTGTTTAATTTAAATTCAATGATATAATATCATAGTATAAGAAAAACGATTCTGAGTGAAGACAGTCAGCCTATGATATTACCAAATATATATGATGATATTATTGTGAATAAAGTAATTTATATATAACCTATTTACGAGGAACCTTGTTTTACATTTTTAATCCTTAGCTATAAAAGTTGAACATTTTATAAATTTTTAACTAGAAAATAAATATTAAATTTTAAATTTGATCAAATTTGCCAAATTCTTACCTTAAATACTAATAAAAAAAAATTGTGCCTATGTATTTTTAATATTTTTCAACTGCCATTTAAGCAATATTTCAGGAACCTTGTATTAAATTTTCACGGTTTTTTACCCAATAAATAACATTTTATTGACAATTAAAAAAAAAAAATTTAAATCTAACAATGCTCGTAAACAATTCAAAAAGAGTCAAAATATTTACAAAATTTGATAGTGTAAAAAAAATGAGAATATAAATATTCGGTGAAATTTTCATATATCTACAGTTATTCGTTTTTGAATTACAACAAAATAACAAAATCCAGAGATTATCCAATTTTGTAAAAATATGAACTTCAACCGCTCATAGAAATTTAATTTGATTTGCTTGTAGACATTTCTTTTTTTATAAAGGTAGTCTAACTTATGAGGAATCTTGTATTACATTTTCAAATCTTAGATTTAAAAAGAAAAATATTTATGAATTCTTAAGTCAAAATAATTAGATAATTTTCGTGATTTTTTGGTATTTTGTCAAGATTTGAACTTTAAATGCTTATAAAAAAAACCTTGAAAAAAACTGTGAATAAGGATTTTCAATATTTTTCAAATGTCATTGTAACAATATATTAAGAGCCTTTTATTAAATTTTCAAGCATTTTCACCCAACAAATAAAGTTTTATTGATATTCATAGAAAAAAAACTAATAAAATTAGAAACTGAAAATGTCCCTAAACAGTTCAAAACAAATTAAAATACTTTTTGAAACTTTTACCATGTATAGAAAATGCTAATATAAACATTCAATAAAAATTGCATGCATCTAAGGTTATTTGTTTTAATGTTATACGCCAAAAACCAAAATCGATTTTGCATAAAAATTTCCGTTTTTCCTTAATTTTTCTTTTGTATTTCATGGTGCTTTCGAAAATGACTAGGAATTTTAAATTTTGACTTTCCCATTGCACCAACAATATTCACTTTCCCATCGAACCAGATATTGAAGTTGAAAATCAAATCATTATTTCGACTACTTATCGTGTACACAGACACTAAGATAAAAAATAAAAAAATAAATATAAAAAAACACAAATCATTGTAAAACCAATACATCCATCACTCCGCTCAGAATCTAAAAGATTATATATATTATTACCAACTAAACTATAATAAATTGTAGATTTTTCATTAAAACTTTGGAGTTTACGATTTAATGTTTTAAAAAAAAATTCAAAATACGCCTAATATAATATACAACCCAAAAGTGATGACTTTTTTTAAAAATGGAAAGAAGCTGACCAGACCAAGTAAAAAATAAGTATTTAATCGAAGTTTGAGGTATTTTTATTATTGCTGTATAAATTACATCGTAATTAGGACAAGTTATGAGTTTATACAATTTTAGATACCATATATTATATACATAATATTTACCATTACTATATAACATGTGCTATTGATATTTTTACAAAATTTCTTCGTAAAAATATGACACAAATCGAAATACAAAAGTAAAATTTACTTGTCTAAACAAATCTCTGTCAGATTCCCATAAGTACATAGTATGAGTATAATAGCAAGGGTGAAAGCACAGGGTTTTGTAGGCTTGCCTCACCCACCACCTTAGACGTAGTATTTACCCTAAGGGTATAATTAATAAGAATTGTAAAAGGTATTCCAAACTTCCCTAGAGATCTATAAAAACCCAATCTAAAATTAATTCCTCTTAATTTTTCAAAACAATACCATTTAAATTTTTTTCCCGCGTTCACCTTTGAACGTATTTTAATACCAAAGAATACAAACGATAACGTGTAGAAATGATTTTTCCCGATTTTTCCGTTTTACATAAATAATTGTTATAACAAACCAAAATAATAAATAAAAACCTAAAATTTAATAAGTTAAAAAAAATTATATTCATTAGACATATTCCCACATTAATAAAAAAAAATGTAATAATCTTGAAGAATTAAAAAAATGTTATTCACAATAACACAAATATTTTGACTAAAAATATATAATAGCTAAGATTGTATGTACAATGTACAATCGCACATAATGTGCATCGCATAACACTTAACTACCTACATAGTATTCACACAGTAAATTAACATGACAATATCATTTAAACTTTTGTATATACAAAATATAGTACAAAGTATAATGGAACTAAATAAAAAAAAGGTGGGTAAATGGATGTCGCTCTGCTGTACAGTATAATATCCTTGTATAAGAAAAACGATTCTGAGCGAAAACGGTCAATCAGCCTATGATATTATCAAGTATATTTGATGATATTATTGTGAATAAAGTATATATAACCTATTTACGAGGAATCTTGTTTTCAATTTTCAATCCTTAACTATAAAAGTTGAACATTTTATAAATTTTTAACTACAAAATAATTATTAAATTATAAAATTGATAAATTTTGTCAAAATTTGAACTTTAAATGCTTATAAAAAAAAAAATTGTGCCTATATATTTTCAATATTTTTTAACTGCTATTAAATCGATATATCTGGAGCCTTATATTAAATTTTCACGCTTTTTAACCAACAAATAAAATTTTATTGATATTTATAGAAAAAAAAACTAAAATAATTTAAAACTGACAATGTCCGTCAACAGCTAAAAAAGAGTCAAATTATTTTCAAAATTTTATCGTGTATAGAAAATTTTAATTTTAATATTCAGTAAAATTTTCAAGTATCTACAGTCATTTGTTTTTTAATTACAATAAAATAAGAAAATCGCTACCTGAGAAATCGAGTGAATATCAAATGTTGTAAAAATATGAATTTCAAACGCTCATAAAAATTTAATTTGATTTGCTTGTAGAGAAACTTATGAGGAATCTTGTATTACATTTTCAAATCTTAGATTAAAAAAGAAAATTTTTATGAAATCTCAACTCAAAATAATTTGCTAATTTTCGTGATTTTTCCGTATTTTGTCAATATTTGAACTTTAAATGCTTATAAATAAAAACTGTAACTAAGGTTTTTTAATATTTTTTAAATATCATTGTAACAATATAGTAGGAGTCTTGTATTAAATTGTCAAGCTTTTTTACCCAACAAATAAAATTTTATTGATATTTATAGAAAAAAAAAACTAAAAAAATTGAAAACCGACAATGTCCGTAAACAGCTCAAAAAGAGTCAAATTATTTTCAAAATTGTATTGTGTATAGAAAATGCTAAATATGAACGTTCAGTGAAATTTTCAAGTATCTACGGTCATTTGTTTTTGAGTTGCACCAAAAATTAAAATCGATTTTCTCGAAAACAGATTTTGCGTAAAAATTCCCGTTTTTCCTTAATTTCTTTTTTGTTTTTAACGGCGCTTTTGAAAACTTCTGTGAAATTTTTACTTTTGACCCCCCAAAGTACCAACTAGATTCACTTTCCTATCAGAAAAGTTACTATTGAAGAAAATCCAACCACTTTTACTGTCCTAAAAGGTGATGACGGACACAAAAAAAAAAAAAAAAAAAAACACATCATTGTAAAATCAATACATTCATCGCTTTGCTCAGAATCTAAAACGGAATACCCAAATATCTAGTTCTATAGGCCAACTTCATACCTGATAATCAAAATAAATATCAAAAATCGCACAATCGACCATAATATTTGTTACCTATGTCAAACCCGAATTACGTAAAAACTATTCGAGACAAACTCCTAAGAAATTTTTGTTACTTACCACGACGAAGTAACATAACAGTACCATACTTTTGACTTTTAATATAATTAGCTCAACACAATGTTTAAAGTTTTTTATCTCCTTTTAATTATTTTTCTATGCAATAGTTAAACATAGGTAAATCAAGAAAAATAATAGAAATAAAATTTAATTAAAAATATTATAAATTTTTTTATATTTACCATATGAAGTCCTTGCAATGGCTACAGAAAGTCGGTTGCTTAAAGAATCTCGGTATAAATTTGTGATCTTTGACGTTGTAGACGTTCTTCTTTTTCAAAGCTCCTTTGCGCCCACGCAATCGCAGCCCAAATTTGGTATTCATATCACCAGCATTGTCCTCCATACTTCCGTAGTCGTCAGCCATGATTTTACCACAACTATCCTTCCGGACAATTATTTAAAAACGACAGTTAGATCGTTAGAATATTAATAAAACGAAATATTTATATATAATATAATGATGTCGAACAATCAGTGCGCTGCAGTACTGATAAGAAAGTGAAAGAGAGAACGAGGGACACACACAAGCCTCGACGCATAGTAGTGACTGGCGACTGGCGAGCACCGACAATAATACAAGTGACTGCCCGCGGCGCAGAGCGTCGGAACCTGCTGCTGCGGAAAAATATTTTGATGAGCGCGCTATCATCTAGACTTTTCCGAGGTCGCCAACCTAGTCACATCAGTGTGACACGTACAACTTTCCAATTTTATCATCGTACCATATTATTATTATTATTACTATTATAATTGTTATTATCATTGTAAGCAAAGACGTGTAGACAGTATTGCGGTCACAGTGTTGTAGTAAGTTGTTGTCGAACCGTGATCTCGGTTGTATGAGATAACGCCAAGTGAATAATATTTAGAAATTAGAATTATCAATCACTCAATGTTTAAAATATTAAACTCCAAATTCCCGTTCATTATATTTTAATAGTAACCGGCTTTTCCATTTTAAAAACTTATATTATTCTGATCCACTGTTTTTAGACTTGTAGTAAGAGTTTACTGATTAGTAAACACTAAATCTGAAATTATTATTATTTTAATAAACTTAAAATCTATTTACCGAATACTGAAATTAATTTTAATAGTAGAACAATGTCTATGCCTGTATTTCCATCAAATACACCTCAAGTTCCTCAAGCCATGCAACAAGTACAACAGCAACAACAGCAACAGCAGCAGCAACAACAACAACAACAACAACAACAACAACAGCAACAACAGCAACAACAACAACAACAGCACAGCAGCAGCAGCAACAGCAACAGCAACAAGAAAAATTGGACAATATATCAAAAGTGAAAACTCAAGTGATTCAACTTAAAGAATCATTAAGTTGTGTACTTCGTGCAGCTTCATATACTCTACAACAAAATCATTATATTGACACAGGATTATTAAAAACTGTAGAAATACCCGGTCCCCGATTTGAGAAAACCATTGAAGAATTTTTTTCGATTTGTGATCAAATTGAGTATAACCTTAAGACAGCCATCGAGTGTCAACAACAAGGTATATTGTTAAATTGTCCTATTTAAACTATAAAATATCAGAGACTAAGTTATTTTTACCCAAGGTTTTAAGAAAAACTTCCTAGATTAAAATGTTTATTTTAGGTACCTAGCTTTTTAATAATACCTAGGTAGGTCATTATTTAATATAATTTTCATAATTAACACATAAAAAATACTCAAACTAGGTACTTATTGACTTGTGAAAATAATTTATAGTAAATATGTTATCTTTCTAAGATTTCCTCTGACTCTAATATTTAGTTACAATCATATACATTTTCTAAAAATAGAACATATTTAATATCAAACTTAATCATGGACTTAAAACTTAAAAGTAGACCTATATCTGAATTTATTTTATTTCTTTATCATACATTCAAACACATAACATAACAATTATTCAAAACCAAAAAATATCTTTCAAATTAGATTTAAGAGTTTTAGATATTATTTATAATAACAAATGAAATAAATATGTTTTAGTCAAACTATCAAGTTATTTCCACCAACTCAAATAATAAACTCCATTTATATGCACTTAAAAATAATAATCTATAGAATCATTGATTATATTATAGGTATATACTATTATTATATTACTAGGTATTAAATCATTGACAATTTGATTTCATGTGAATTACCTGTCTGTGTATGTTTGTATATTTTACCAATTTAGGTACACAAAATGTAGTTCCAACACAGAAGTATTATATTTCCTTATTTATTTTTAAAATAAAACTTACTCGTTCATTTCCGGGGTCATCAACCATTTTAAAGAAATGATTATTGACCTAATTGTATAATAACACAAAATATGAAATACTCTATCAAAAATGTATCAATGTATTTACTATCTAGTATTATTAAAATACCTATGTTAATAATACATATTTTCTATCAAATTATTTTCAAATCTTTACAAACTGGTCATAAAGGTCAGAACAAAAAAGTATTTCCATTCATTCATTACTAATTATATTATCTTAAAACAGCATTTTTTTATGGAGCTTAAATTACCCATACTAGCGATATTTTCTCTACTCCACCATTTTGACAATAATTAAATATTTTCTATTTATGGTTTTCTTTAAAAAAAAAATAAAAATATTAAAAGCAATACGTGTATACTGTATAGGTATATATATATATTTTATTATTTAATTTATACTATAAAATAAATAATTGATAAATTAATAACAATTTTACAAAAATGTTTTATATAAATAATTTTGTTAATTACAATATTGAGTGTGAAATTCACGCCACATTTCCTCTCCCCTATTTGACTAATATCAATAATAAAGTAATATAATTTATTAATTTAAATCTATAATACATTAGTTATTTAACACGTATCAGCTTACTTTAAAAATGTATTTATTTATATGAAAGTATAGTTAATAATACAGTTATGATAACTTGAAATAATGTTGCAATGTATATATTTTAATGTTTAGGTCTAAGCAGTCAACGCTATATACCACTAATGGTGTATCCTACAAGAACGGAACCATTACCAGCTCAGGAGTTAAGTTCGCTCACATATCCTCAATATTTAAGCACTGTTCGATCACAGATTTCTTATTTAAAAGAAGTCCAAGAATTACTGCTGTCTACAACTCAAAATAATTCTAATGAATAATAAAGAAAAATGTATATTTAAACAGCATAATGTTATAATGTTTATGTATAATATATTATATAAGAATTTTTAATAATAATAAAATCACTAATAAGTGTTCAAAAAAAAAATAAATTCATAATGTTCAAACAATTTCGTAATTTCCTGTGTATAAAGATGTCTCAGATGTAAATTTTACAGGTGTGCTATCATCAACAAGTCTAATTTCCATTGGCTTAATTTTATTGTAAGATGATTTTGACATAAAATCTACCTTAATTGGGAAGAAATCAGAGGCAATCGATTTGGGTGCTTCGAATTCAATGGATCCTGTAGGGTTAGACGAATCCACTACAGCCACTGACCATATTAATACATTCTTTTTAGGTTCATAACTATAAACTCCACTGCACTCTTGAATAACTGGAGCATTACCAAATGGCAACGGTACTGTGACTGTAACATTATTCAGCTCGAGGTCAGCATGTTCCAAGTTATATTCAATATTTACATCACAGCCACCGTAACCATTTTCACTAGGCCAGCAGTTAATTGAAAGCGGTATAGCTGATTCTTCTTGTGACTGAAGAGTCCATTTTAATAACCCTACTTCAGAATCCAATGGAAATGGTTTTGTTGGATTTTTCAAACCTATTAATCGGTTAGTCTTGAAAAGTTCCTTATCAATATTAGGATGTGTCTGCAATGGAATGTTTCCAGATTCAAAATTAAACTGTAAAACAATTTTTTGATAAATTTCATTTGAAATTCTTAATGAAATCAACCCATGTAATTCAAAATTGCGAACGCCTCCATCACGACCAACAATGGCAATTAAACGTTCTTCTTTTTTAATATGAATGTCTTTTTGAACGGTTGAAGAAGTTGATGTAATAGTTGATGTCTTGTTATTACTAACAACTTTTTCACCTTCAGATTTCAATTGATCAACAAACAAATCAACATCTTTAGATTTTGCTCCTAATTTTAAAGCTTTATTGGTTGATGTGTATTTTGGTGTTTCTGGCTTGGATACTTTTATTTCGTAAATTGAATCTGCAACTGGTGTCATTGACATGTAAGAGCTTGATGGTGTTGTCATACGAACACCCTTTTTGACAGCATCAATTCTTTGTCGTTGTAATTCTTTTGCTTTCTCACGCATTTTAACCTTAGCATCACGCTCTTGTGATTGACGTACCGCTTGATACATTTTTTCTTCGTGAGAATCCATTTCGACAAATGTTCTTACTTGTGCTAAATTAACACTCTCCCTATATCCAAGGGCTACAATTTCATCAAAAGCAAATATTAAATCAAAAGATTTTTTTGATACTTCACTCTCATCGACTAACCTAGAACAAAAATCATTCATATAATTGTTAGTAAAAGTTACAAAACTTATAAATCAATTTACTGATTAAGATAAGGTAGGTACTTACTTGCAACAGTCCAGAACTACTTTTGAAAACAATCTTAATGTTTCCAAATCTTCTAATATATTACTGGTCTTTGTAGTGATCAGTAACATATAGAGTTTTTCCAATGGTTGGTATACATATCGTACAGAATCTGTCTCAACAAATGTATGTTGAATGTGACGTTTTTCTGTCGACATCAGCTTGGGAAATGCCTCCAGTAGACCTTCAATCCGCGCTTTAGTCATTTCAACAAACTGTCGAGAGACGATGGTTTTTCCCGTTTTTGTGCATACGGCTGAAGCCAACAGCACCATTTTGGCAGTGAATTTGCGCAAACTAAATAACAAATATACATGATAAGTACACAATAAAAATAATGATATTTTTTCGGCAAGTAAATAATAACATTTATTATAATGGTAGGTATTTTATTTTACATATAGGACTACGTCATTTTTCAGAAAGTAATCTTGGGTAGAATTCCGAATACCAGTGCCGTAGCCAGGGCCAGGGGGGGGGGTGCACTTGCACCGCCGAAATTTTTTTTTGCTTATTTTATATGTTATTTTTATAATATGTTTGATAAAAATTAAAAGGCTGTTGAAAGCGAACCATTTTGAACGGGTCGGATTTAGGAAAATATATTCTATATCCATCGTTAGTGCTGTGTTTATAGTGACTGATCATTAATGTGTGTGAGTTCCTCGAACGCTCTGTGTACCTAATTAAGATATTATACTTTTATACTACGACGGCTAAGATTCTAAGAAATCAGTACCGACGTAATACCTACGCGCAGCCACGTCAATATATTTTCCGATCAATCAAAAAATGTTCAACTCCCATTTGCCACAAAACTCCCAAAAAGTGGAAGAAAAATTCACTCATACAAAAAGCTCTATTTTAATTTTGAAACATATTTTGATTCCTTATATCTATTCCATAGGTTATAGAGTAAATGGATTTTTGATTTGTTGCATTGTTTAGTTAGTAAAGTACGAATTAATTTTTTTCCAAAATTCACTTATACTTTAATATAACTAAAAAAAAAAATCGCTTCTAGAAATACTTACAAAGAGTGGAGAAATTCTTATTCTTTCGAATTAAAATTAGACTTTTAGAAGTGTATTTTTTTACGCTTAGGTATGGGTCTAAATGCCACGAAAAAACAGCTTTCAACAGCCTTAATATAGGTAGTCTCATATTCTTGTTAGAAAATATTATAATATTCGAACAAAAAATGAAATGTTTGTTTTACAACACTTATTGATATAACGATATATTAATATACTTATATTAATGAATACATTAACCTATGGTTTACAATCTATGAACTACATTGTCAAATTAAATGTATAGGTATCATAGCTGTTAAACATAAATATATAAAGTTATAAAATGAATAGATACACTTTATGACAAAGGGGTTATAATTAGATATTCTAGCCTTTCAAAGCTAGAGAGAAAAAATTAAGTGCCCCCCCCCTCAAAAAAAAAACTTTTCTGGCTACGGCACTGATACATATAGCTAAGTGCAGTGTACTCTATTCTCAATTTTCATTAACTGTGGTCTGTGCATATTCTTGCTTTTGATTTTGAATACTCAATATGAATACGGTATATTACTATTACTTATAGTCATTAATCATTAAATTTAATACATAACAAAAATATGTAAAGGTAACAATAATATGTAATGGATAACTGTGTGCACGAATGTTGTACTCTGTATACTGCAGTTCAATTGAATCAAATATTTATTTTTATTTTGTCTCAAGTAAAATTATTTACCATGTAATCCACTAAAACAACGATAAGTACCTACCTACTAGTACCCTACGCCCTTAAAATAAAAAAATATACAAATATATGCACAACATTTTTTATTCCATCAACGACATGGTATCATTAATGTGTGTGAGTTCCTCGAACGCTCTGTGTACCTAATTAAGATATTATACTTTTATACTACGACGGCTAAGATTCTAAGAAATCAGTGCCGAACGTAATACCTACGCGCAGCCCACGTCAATATATTTTCCGATCAAAAAATGTTCAACTCCCATTTGCCACAAAACTCCCAAAAAGTGGAAGAAAAATTCACTCAGTACCAAAAGCTCTATTTTAATTTTGAAAACATATTTTAGTTCCTTATATCTATTCTATAGGTTATAGAGTAAATGGATTTTTGATTTGTTGCATTGTTTAGTTAGTAAAGTACGAAATTAATTTTTTTTCCAAAATTCACTTATACTTTAATATAACTAAAAAAAAAAAATTCGCTTTCTAGAAATACTTACAAAGAGTGGAGAAATTCTTATTTTTTCGAAATTAAAATTAGCTTTTAGAAGTGTATTTTTTTTACGCTTAGGTATTGGTCTAAATGCACGAAAAAACAGCTTTCAACAGCCTTAATATAGGTAGTCTCATATTCTTGTTAGAAAATATTAATAATATTCGAACAAAAAATGAAATGTTCTGTTTACAACACTTATTGATATAACGATATATTAATATACTTATATTAATGAATACATTAACCTATGGTTTACAATAATATTAATACATTGTCAAATTAAATGTATAGGTATCATAGCTGTTAACATAAATATATATAGTTATAAAATGAATAGATACACTTTATGAACAAAGGGGTTATAATTAGATATTCTAGCCTTTCAAAAGCTAGAGAAAAAAATTAAGTGCCCCCCCCCCTCAAAAAAAAAAAACTTTTCTGGCTACGGCACTGATACATATAGCTAATGTGCAGTGTACTCTATTCTCAATTTCATTAACTGTGGTCTGTGCATATTTCTTGCTTTTGAATTTTGAATACTCAATATGAATACGTGTATATTACTATTACTTATAGTCATTAATCATTAAATTTAATACATAACAAAAATATGTAAAGGTAACAATAATATGTAATGGATAACTGTGTGCACGAATGTTGTACTCTGTATACTGCAGTTCCAATTGAATCAAATATTTATTTTTTTATTTTGTCTCAAGTAAAATTATTTACCAATGTAATCCACTAAAACAACGATAAGTGCCTACCTACCTAGTACCTACGCCCTTAAAATAAAAAATATACAAATATATGCACAACATTTTTTATTCCATCAACGACATTGGATATCGTATTGTTTATTGTACTTGTTAATTGTTAGTTTTTAGTATACAATAAAAAGATCAACGAGAAAAATACACAAATGCATGTACAATTCTTGGCTATAGTTAACACTCAGCTCTCTTCACTAAATACACTTCATACAATCAAACTGAAGTTTCTAAGTACTTATAACAAATGTTACGGTTGTTACTTATACCTAACCTTTATACTAGATCGTATAAACTATAATAAAATATTACAGTTGTATTGTAATGATTTATATATTTATATCTAACTAGGTATCTATCGAATAAATTGACTTCTATCGATTTGTATATTATGGTGACTTTATTATATACTCGATACTGCGTATTACTGTATGAAACTCTTATATATTTACAGTCACTAAGTTAGACATAAATAATTATAATAATAAATAATAATAACATAATTTATAACAAAATTAGTGCTGAAAATCAAATCATTATTAATTGTAGAAATCTGTATCCTTTTCAGTTCTCTATAGAGGGCTCATCGTGATGGGGAAAAGGAATATACAATACTTTTAATTGTATTTCCTTACTGGATGGTCTAGTCACTACCTTTAAAAGTATAGGTAATAGGTATATACAATAAACAATAATAATTACTAATAATATTATATACCTAATATTCTAGAACTAGTAATTCTTACTCGAACAATTTGAATACGTTACAAAACTACTTTTTTTAAATTTTGATTTATATACATAGGTATAAATATTAGCATTTATGATTTCAAAAATAGGAGTTAGTATCACTTTGCATTATGTCAGTATTTCACTCCTTAAATTGTATAAAAATCTAAGTGTTTAAAAATATGATCCTTAACCATAAATCATAATTTGAATAAATACATTATTAAAGTTGATAATGGGGGTGAGCACGCTTGGTGAACCATCCTGTATACTTTATCAGTTATCATAAAATAACTATACATGACAATCTACAAATGCACAATAATTGCATATTATTAAAATAATAATTATATTCCTACGTATTATGCTCCTAAACGTCAATATGGATATTACTATCTATTATATATATTATATAAGTACCTATATAACAATAAAGTAGTAATCAAAAAATAATCATATAATCAAATTTTAGGTTTGTAATAAAAATGATAATAACTTTAATGATTTAATTTTATAAATTGACTACATTATCATACCTATTATGATAAATATACTTATTGATGTACTCCAAAAATAATATCGGGTGTGTAACCCAATAAATCACAACAGTATAATATTATATATTTATATAATAATATTATGTACCTATGTTACAAATATTACTTAGTATCTACCTTATGCATAATCCGAATTCTATATTATTGTGGGGTTAGTATGTGACGATAATTTTTAAATGATTAAATATATATATATATATTGAAATACAGTTTTACCATCGTTTGTATATAATATAATGATTGGAATTTTTCAATTTGACCATGACCAGCAAATAAGGTCAAATAATAAATTGGTTGGAAATTAGTTTCACTTTCTTGAATTACCTACATCAATAAGTTAACTTATAGTGTCTGTGTCTCACTCTCTACGTACGTTCTTATAGTAGGCTATTAATCATTCATCTAAAAAACAGACAGTTTGATCTTTTTTATTTTATTTTAAGTAAAGTCGTCTGCAACATTACACTCTCAACACAGATTTGGTGGTTTACAAAGTACGTAATTTAACCAATAATTTAATTATATTTATAAATATTTATTCTGCTCAAAACAATAAATTAAAGTCTATATATTATTATGATCTTGATCTGGTTAGATAAATTATTGGATTATGGTTATGAAAAAGTATTTATATATACCTATCATGTGCATAATATCTACGTGGATAGACAATAGTCAATGTTATTTATTCATAAAAATATTCAATAAATTAATAATTATTTACTATAGCTGACGAAGATGTGCCATTTGGGAATTATGTTAACCTAACGATTTTTTTTAGTAGCTTTTTATTGTTATACTAATGAATATTACAATTATATAAATTTTAAATCTTTTTTTTCATCAAATATAACATAAAAAGTACATTTAAATTTTGAGTAGGTAAGCACTTATCACTTTGTATTCTTAACAATTATTATTGCTCAGTGCTGTCGCAGTATTGCATCAATTTTCATTTTATAGATTCTACGCGCAATTAGTAATGACATTTTATTTAATGACTAATTATAAAACATTACGCTGAGAGTTTGTCAAAGAGTAGAGAAATATATAGAATAATATGCTTATAGTAAATTTATTATAAAAATATTGTAATTTGCAAGGAAAATAATTGGCACAAAAAGTCGTTAGCTATAGTGATTATACCATATACTGAAATACTGCAGTAGATTACCTATACCTAATGCTTATACTAGCGATCCCACATTTTCTCTAATAATTATCGTATTATAAATAGCAAACTGACAAAGTATTGATTTTGACTTATTCATAGATAATAATATGGTAGCTTGGTTTATATTTTATAATATTTATTTTTTATTGATTGTATAACAATGCAAATTTAATTTGTTCAGTTATAGACAGAAAGGTAGGTAGGAAATTGATGGGGAGTTAACATAATATTATAAGCAAACTAAAATATGTCATCCTATAGAAATTTAAACTGTAAACCCATCACGTCATATTAGGGTATTTACCTAAAGCTGTAATATATAGGTATATAATAGTACGGTAAACATATATTTTTATGACACTCACTGGCGGTTATAATTAACACGTATGCAATTTCGTATGGTTTAAGCTTTCCATTAAAATGCATGTTTACATGTACCTATAGGTTCACTGTTCATGTATAATATATTTGCCATATTGACGAACAATAATATATAGCTAGTTTTACCGGATCAAATATGACGCCGGTAATAAAATGGGTGTTTATACTTGTTTTGGCGGCCGTCACAGCTGTAACAATCATTACAATTATGATAAATCAAATGGAAACGGAGAGGATGCCAGAAGACGAAAAGCTTAACGAAATAACATCAGCAGGTCATTTAATGGCGCCCTACAATTCGGTGAGTATTTGGAATATTATATGGAAATCGGAATAACAAATAACAAACCATAGATGTATAATATGTAAGTATGAGAAAATATAAACGAGAATAAACGAAGAATATACCTACATATTTTATACATATTACAGACATAGTAATTATATTGTTAAAATGTGTTAATTTGGAACGTCATAAATGGATGCACCGAAATAAGATTGTCTATATTATTATACATTTAATATTATAGTCTATATCGGAGTTGATCCAGGGGCATACCTAGGAATTTTTCAAAAGGGAGGGATCCACATTTTTTTAACATGTAAAAAGTATATAATCAGTGATTTACATCTTAAGTATTTTTAATTCTGTAAGTAAATGGAGGGGGTCCAGACCCGAAATCCTACCCTGATAGGTACCTAGGTATTCAACTATATGTCACGGCTCCAGGCGTTGTGATTTGTGAGTACCTATTTGTCAGGGGAGCTGTGGCACAGAAAAGGAAACAAAAATAAACGATGATTACGATTATTATCTATTAACAATTAATTTATTGTTTTGTTCTAAACGTAAAACATATAATTTCAGTTTTCTATGCATAATTATTGCCTATTCAATTTATCGTAGGTATTTATATAATAGGTAGGTATATAATTTATTATATTATTAAAAATCATTTTCTTTGTTTATCAATAATTTGAGAGCCACCAAAATGAAGATGGAGATTGGAGAGACGAAGGAGCTGTGGAATGAAAAAAGTTTGAATACTGTTCAAGCACTTGTTCTAATTATAGAGTCTAATAATATTATATAAACGCTATATTAAATAATATATACTAATATAATATTTATATGGTAACTATGGAAAATATCAAAAGGTTTTTTTAAATTATCAAAGTTTTTATACAGTAAACTGTTCAAATTCAACTATTCAAGTGCTCGTTATTGTATATATGTTGACATGGTGTAACATGCGTACACCACATATCCTGATCAAATAAAAAGAAATAATATAGGTACAAAAAATAAGTTAAAATAATAAGTTACCCTAAGAAATAATAAATTGCTTTTTGAAAATAATATTATATGTATGGATATAGTTTATTATAATATTTTATATTTTATATTGTTACATCATACAACTATTAGGTCCTGAGGCTCGGATACCCCCCCTCCCCCCGAATTTTTAAAAGTAAAACAAGAGTTTTTTATAATTTGAACGTAAAAAATATAAGTGTCCAGTATCCATATAAAAAATTTTAACCCCCTCCCACCACCGAAATTTTTTTTTTCAATTTCGGCCTTGTTTTAGGTAATTATTTATTAGTAGGTAATAATATATCTATAACTATCTGTTAACTATACTAAAATATAATATAAGTCAGTAGCATTGATTACATGATGCAATAGGTAGGCATTCAAACTATATATAGGTACCTAGGCCATAGTTTTCACCGTTTTTGAGTTATGTAATTTTAATTTTTTACAGTATACCTACTTATTACCTACCAGCTACCGCTATGATAACATTTTAGTAGAACAAAACGGTAGATAGGTACAAACGGAAATAGAAGAAGGAGAGGTTATTCAAATTGATAAATCGATATTCCAAGGAAAAATAAAATACTTTAGAGACGGTCTTCATAATGATTTGTGAACTGTGAAAATAAACACATTTCTAGATTTATCAGAGAGAAAACAGAATATACCTAAAATATAAATTTAAAAAGTGTAACCACTAACCAGTATAAGTATGTTCAAGGTCCTATATTGGCCCCTAGCAACGATTTGGGTTAATGAATTATGCTGTCCTTGTTCTGATGACATTTTAGAAAGATTTTATTTTGTATTTTTTGTGATAGATCAGTATTATACATAATACTAAACACCGATAGTTACAAAATTACAACTGTATATCCACTGGATATTTGGATGAATGACATTTATGAATTTAGCTAAATATATCTGTATATGTATAGGTTAGGTACATTTATGATTAATAGATATATGCAATCATTGCAAGCTATCTGAATAATTTGAAATTTCGTAAATAAAAAACGTATACCCACAAGATTCAAACTAAACAAATAGGTATAAGGTACCTACTAATTAATATCGCAAGTTAATTTATCAAAATATATCAACAGTATTCACTGGTACCTAAATGGTAATCAATTAACTCTCCAAAAACTTTTGAACATAAAAAAAAAATAACTACTGATCAGCTACTAACTATTCATATGTAATATCGTGATGGATGTTTTTGATGTTTCGTTATAATATAGGTATATGACATACATTTATACCTACCATCTATTGTACCTATATTAATATTATGTATACAATATACATTATACTTACCTACATGTATGATAATATGTAATAAGTTTTCCTTTAGCTTAAAATAATGAGGTAGGTTGTAACTTGTAGATAGGACGATTGGACGAATGTATAATATATATGTAAATAAATATTATAGGTTATAAGTAGGTACCTACCTATATATAGGTATACGACCTATTATAGTATGTATATAGATATAGACGGGGACACGGGGGTAGCATAAACTACATGGAAAATTAGTGGTTAACTGAGTATAATAGTAAATATACCTATCATAACTTTTTGAATGACAGCAAAAAGAATAAAAGATATAGGTATGCAATTTAGCTCTAAACATTCTATTCCGTTTATTTGACAAGCTATTATACCATGAATATTTAATGGTTTAACGTTATTATAATCCACCGCTTTATTCGTCGTATGTATTCTTTATACGATTTAAGGGTGACAATATATAATCAATGGTAAAAACTAAAATACCGTTTAAAACTTAAGAGTAAAGGTTTAAAATGTTTTAATAATATGCATTTTGTACTACCCTCACACTTATTATGGTTTTGTTTTTAACATGTCAGTATGTTTACAATCCTTATCGTATATATTAACTGCAACTATTCTAATTTATTATAATATTTATTTTAATTTTATCATGGGTCATGAGTGGCCGTAGAGGTGCAATGTATTACCTACCTACTATTTTACATTTTTACCATTGGGAATTGATAATATTACGTTATCTACGACCTACCTATAAGATATATCTTTGTTTATCTAATACCAGTAATACCTACCTATGTTATATTGTAATATACTAATATATAAGTAATAAAGATATTAGATAGCGTCATATAGAATTATAATTATCCATAAATTAATAGACTAATAAAATATAGACTCACAATATTATAGCAAATACCTATAGGTATGGGTATAGGTATAGTTCAATAGTTGGTATTCAATAATAGTACTGAGTAGGTACTGACAATTCTGAATACATTAATATAATTTTGGAGTGGGAACTATAAAATTAATAATAATTAGTAATCTAGTCGAAGATATATGTATTAGCTATAATAGCTATAGGTCGTAACTCGTAAGTACCTATAATCAAATCCGCACCCCAATAGGCGATATTACAACGGTCAATGACTGAATGACGGTAATGGACAGTATGACCGGGCTTAAAACGCTTTGGTGGCCTTTTTTACTGACAAAATGTAGAAAAATTAATGGTGGCCCGAAATTACAACAAACTCTAGACCCATAATCCTATGGTCAGCTTAGCCCTTGGATTAGGTTAGGCAGTTATGCCAGTGGTTCTGATTAAGGAAATTATATTATACAATGTATAATACATTTATAATATCGTACCTACATATTAACATATTATTATACTCATAATATAGCATACATAAGCTATATAGCTGGTATCTAATTCATTAATGTATTGTTAATTTATAGTTGCTCTCAGCACAATTAATTTTCAGTACCTATAGATGTACCTATATGGATTAGGTATTGAACAATTTAATTAGATAGTTAGGCCATGGGCGTATATAGGTTAGGTACCTATCATTCATATTATAATAATTTACAGCGTAGGTATAGCCGCTGGTATAACCACTTTTATTCTGTGATATTAAGTCCTATAGGCTATAATGCAATAATGGTTTATTAGGTACCTATGCAATATATTTCTATAATACAATATATATAAAGAGAATTTCGAATGAACTAAATTAATCTTATTTGTCTATCAATGTAATTTTTACTTTGTACTGTTACTTTGTACCTACTTTAGTAGACTTTAGACAAAACGTATACTAATGTAGACACAGTACCTATAGCTGACAGCTGTCGTCAATCGTCAATCAATATTACTTATATAGTTTTATGTAGGTATCAGTGTTTAACTGACCACTGTCCGTTGTTTATTACCACTTGAGAGCTTTAGGTTTTAACGTATATTTAATGACTTTATATGCATCAACCTAAACGGGAGTGAAAAATGTGGACAACTAAATATAACTTACCCAGTACAGACTTTGTAGAAAAAATTTTGCATAATAAAGTATATTTTGGAGATAAAAGAATATTCAGCCTATATTTCATATTTAATAATATATTATATTCTTTTCATAAAAAAATCATATATTATGTTGATTTCTTGAGTTGAAAATATGTCATCACGCGAAAAAAAATGTTTTTGATTTAAAAATGAAAAATGATAGAAATCGTTCAATAATTTGTTTGAATTAAAATTGGAAATCGTTTGATTGTCACAAGTGTGACTGAATTTAAACAACTCATTAAAAAAAAGTATTTAACAATTATTTTCAAGTTTAAGCATATTATTACATGATATGCGATGGTAAATGTAAATATTATAAATTTATAAAGTTTAATGCATGTTTGTAGGACTGTATTATATAGCCGCACTTGAACAGTTTTTATTTTTAACGTAAGCACCAAAAAATGAGTAAAAATAGATTATCCCCTACAGGATTTTTCACCTAATAAATTGCTGGAATTTGAAATATTATCATGAAGACGAAATTGCATTCCAGAACACGGGAGATGCGTTATCTAATTTATATACTATTACAGTTTAATTTACAGAATTTTCAGTTTGAGTGTTTTATTTGTGCATTTTTTAGTAGGCATGTAAATTTTTTTTGAGTGGGAATGGTAAACCGTAAACTCATTTCAAAATTAGGTAATCTATTACACTAGGCGGAGTTTTTGTTTTAGGTAGTCATATTAGGTATAGCCATTAGATTTTAGATTCTGAGCGAAGCGATGAATGTATTGATTTTACAATGATGTGTGTTTTTTTTAAATTTTTTTTTTGTGTCTGTCATCGCCTTTTATGACAGTAAAAGTGGTTGGATTTTCTTCAATAGTAACTTTTCTGATAGGAAAGTGAATCTAGTTGGTACTTTGGGGGGGGTCAAAAGTAAAAATTTCCCAGTAGTTTTTAAAAGCGACGTGAAAAACAAAAGAAAATTAAGGAAAAACGGGGAATTTTCACGCAAAATCTGTTTTCGAGAAAATCGATTTTGGTTTTTAGTGTAACTCTAAAACAAATGAGCGTAGGTACATGAAATTTTGACTGAATGTATATATTAGCATTTCTTATACACCATAACATTTTGACTTATTTTGAGCTGTTTACGGAATTTTCAGTTTCCATTTTTTTTAGTTTTTTTTCTACAAATATCAATAAAATTATATTTGTTGGGTAAAAAATCTTGGAAATTTAAAACAAGGCTCCTACTATATTGTTACAATGATATTTGAAAAATATTAAAAATCCTTAGTCACAGCTTTTATTATAAGCATTTAAAGTTCAAATATTGACAAAATACGAAAAATCACGAAAATTAGCAAATTATTTTGAGTTGAGAATTCATAAAAATTTTTCTTCTTCAATCTAAGATTTGAAAATGTAATGGAAGATTATCCATAAGTTTATCCACCTTTATCAAAAAAAAAAAAATGTCTTCAAGAAGGTCAAATTAAATTTTTATGAGCATTTGAAATTCATATTTTTAAAACATTTGATATTCACTCGATATCTTATGTAACAATTTTCTTATTTTGTTGTCATTAAAAAACGTATGACTGTAGATACTTGAAAATTTCACTGAATGTTTATATTGGTATTTTCTATACACAATAAAATTTTGACTCTTTTTAAGCTGTTTACGGATATTGTCAGTTTTCAATTTTTTTAGTTTTTTTTTCTATAAATATCAATAAAATTGTATTTGTTGGTTAAAAAAGCGTGAAAATTTAATATAAAGCTCCTGATATATTATTCTAATAGTAGTTGAAAAATATTGAAAATACATAGGCACAATTTTTTTTTATAAGCATTTAAAGTTCATATTTTGACAACATTTATCAAATTTATAACTTAATAATTATTTTGTAGATAAAAATTTATAAAATGTTCAACTTTTATAGCTAAGGATTGAAAATTGAAAACAAGGCTCCACTTAATAGGTTATAATATATAAATTACTTTATTCACAATAATATCATCAAATATACTTGGTAATATCATAGGCTGACTGACCGTTTTCGCTCAGAATCGTTTTTCTTATACAATGATATTATATCATTGAATTCAAATTTAACACCATCCGTTACAGTGACCCACTTGTAACCTACTGTACAGCAGAGCGACATCCACTTATCTACCGTTTTTTCATTATTAATACTTTCGTACTACATATACGCTTAAATTTCTTATTTGTATATACATTATAATATAGTTTACAATAATGAATGATGTATTTAATTTTGAGTCGTTAAGGAAGATGCGATCAGCTATCGATGTGTGTTGCACTGGTTGAGTGTTTCCGACAAAATACTGGAAATTCCTGCTTCTTGTCTCTCGTTCTCATAATATGTATGACATTTGGTTATAATAAATTTATAACGTATTTTGCCGTAAGTGTTGTACCGGTTCCACAACTTGGCACTGGTACATATAAGGCGTCAACGAGAGAGGGGCTCCCCCTTCAGCAGGTGTTGGTGGGTTAACATTAAGTAGCGTAGTATGTAGTATACAAGTTACAACTACGGTACCTACTGTGTAACCGATTCTCAATGTTCATTATGGTGACGGAGGTTTCTGTTTTTCTCGAGATGCCAGGTGGGGTTGGACATTTGTGACTGTGGTTTTTAAATTGGTTTCATTAAGAAGTTCCTTGGACCCACAGGCTTTAGCTGTTCCCATATTTTATTGTTGGAGATTATTTTAATTATTTTCGTTTTAGTGCCGTGTACAGTGAAGTTAAATAGAATAAGAGTGTCCGAGAATGTAATTGACATTGGTTTGCCTCACGTGCTATGTTATGTGGCCCAAGTTTCGCTTTAACTAAGTGTCTATGTTTATAGGTATCCTCGTCAGTGGCGCACGCAGGGGGGGGGGGTTAGGAGGTCATAACCCCCCCCGAAATGTCTTCCTTCATTACGAGCGTCTAGAAACAACCCATGAACAAATTTCTCATCATGTCTTTATTTCTTATCAAATATATTATAACCAGAAATTCGTTACTTGTAATCGGTGACTATTTCCCCTTAAAATTGGAATTGCATTGCTACGTAATCTGTGATAACGTGTTTTTAAATTATTGTTAATTGTTATTGGTTTTGGTTAGTCAATGGAAATCTATTAGACAATAACTCAGTCAATAAGTATTAAATTTATTTCATTTTAAGTTTTTCACATTATGAGTGAAAAAAGAAAGGATTGCCCATGGTAATATTACGTCATTTTTTCACAAAAGTGTAAAAAAAATTATGAACAACCCTCAACTTCAAATCTAATAACAGTAAGAATTTAGAAATACATTTTTATTTCATTTATTTAATTATTTAAGTACTAACTTCAAAAGTTTTCTAAAATGTTTTAAATTAGTATTGGTGAATGGTGGTACTTATTTTATTATAAATTAAATGGCATTTTATAGGAGCTAAATGTTGATCACTCATTGCAACTATTGCAAGTTAGTCAGGACACTCAAGAGGTTGAGGTAAAAATATCTAATGATAGTCAGGATCAGCCCGATCATGTAATCAATATCAATGTAATTATGTAATTATTATTGGACCATGTTAAATAATATAAGAACCATTAGATACAGTTAACATTAAAAGGTACATTTGAATTCTGTATTTAATGTATTTCCATATTTAAATTTGATAAAACTAGCCAATGACTTAATTATTTAAAATAATTAAATTTTATAATATTAAGATTAATTTAAATTCTAAAAAATACACAATTAAAAAATAATGATATGTTAAGAAATTTATTACGTAGTCTATCATAATTTTTAAAAATAGAGACAATTGAATTTCATTGATTCATTTCAAACAAGAGATTGGCATTAATTTATAAAATTATATTTTTTTGCATACATTGTTCTATTATAAAAATTTGACTATTTTAATTTTGTATTCATTGACCTTTAAACTGTTAATAATAAATTAAAATGTTATAATTAGTATATAGACTATAAAATATATTGGATGTACAAATATAGTTCATACTATTTTGATACGTTTTATAATTTTTTAGCATAGGGCTATACAATGCCTCTATAGTGAATTATTAATAGAACAACCCCCCCCGAAAAAAATCCTGTGTGCGCCACTGATCCTCGTATCCTTCATAGGTATATCAACATGATCGAGTATCCAGAATTAGTTAAACTATGTAGGTATAAGGTTGGTTTTGGATTTTTCTGGCCATCTCATTTGAGGAAAAAATATTATCAAACACTGTAATAGTAGGTATGGTTAGGTTAGGTTAGGTACCTACACTCTGTTGGCCCATAGAGCTATAATATCTTTATATATAGGTCTATGTGTTGGCCTGTCCCAAAAGAGAAGACACTAGGCCACGGGCAAAACCGGTTTTGATACGTAAATCTGGTGTCTTCTCTTTTGGAACAGGGTACTTATAACCTATATAGTGTTAACTCCTACAATCGAATAAAATATTAGCTATTATATGCTATAATATTATAAGCTCACCTAACCATGTATTATATCTAAGCATTTATTAATAATTAATGAAGGGAAGACAGAAAAAAGAAGACAGTCATATTATTTTATTTTAAATATCAGTCTTATGCCTATTTATGATACATTATTACATATTCAAAAAACAATTATATTAAATACAAATAATAATAAATTTGATAAAAAATAATTTAAAAAATATTTTGAATTATTATTTTCGATATTTTTTTTATTGGTACGAGAACAAGATTTATGACGTATCTTTTAATAAATTTAAATGATATTTACTAAGCAAAAGCATTTTATCAAAATTAAAAAACTTCAAATATTTATAAATAGGTACGTACTGAACACAAAATATTTGGAAAATTATGATATGTCTATAAAAAACTGATATAAATGTTTGGTCAAATCTCTATGGTTTTTCGTTTTTGGATTAGGTACATATCTATATAATCTTAAATCGATGAATCAAATAATTATTGAAGGTATGTTATTAAAAATTTGTCAAACTGCCATTATAAGTTGTTCCTTTCTAATGGTTTTAAAATCTTTTAAAAGTTGTACAAGTTTACAAGTAATATTTTTTTTCACTCAAATACGTGAAAAGGTCCGTTTAGAAGATTACACTATATTTTCTTTTAGGTAAAAGCTAACATTTATTCAGTTATTTATAATAAAACCACTGAACATATAATATCATAATTTATTATTAATTAATTATTTATAATGTACCATAATATTGTAGAACAACATACAACAATTGTCAAGTTACAGTCAAGTTATAGCATACAATAATGATATGGTTGTTGTGACGAAATTAACACACATTGGTTTTTAATTTATTATATTTGATATGATATCAAAACTTTCTAGAGATGAATAATTTATATACTGCAGATTATATTGGAAACGCCCATTTGGCTTTGATATAATCACAGAATAAAAATATAATCAAAGATTTTAATATAATTCTGTGATAATATAATTATGATATTTTCTATTAATCCGTTTGACCGTTTTACTAATAACTATTCCCTATATCAGTAATCTGTTAGCCTTCAACTCACTGTTAAGCTGTTGTAGTAGCTACGTGTAAGTTTTAATTTGTAACTTGTTACTAAAAGCCAAGAGGTAAAAATATTTTGAAAGATTATAGAAATTAAATTATAGAATATATTTTCAGAGTTAAAAAGTGATTTCTAGTGCTCCAGAGCTTAGATATTTGTGTATGTACTTTGATAACTGTGGTCTGTAGGCGGTAGGAAATTAACAAAAGTACTTTTTTATTTTCACTACATGATCCGAAAAGCCATGGCAGTAAGTTTGAACTGATTAACTACATTAATTTTTTTTATAATTACATAAAATTACAATTTTTATAATAATATATCATTACTTATAAACTGAATGTAAATTAATATGCAATAAAAAAAAAAAATTGAAGAATTTTTGCTGTAGTATTAATGTATAGTATACTTATTTTATGACACTTAAAGCATTTAGTTAATTTATTGTGTAGAGTATAATGGCAGCTAAACCGTGGGAATCTACACATCGCTTATCCCCGTACATTCGCCCGCAGCAGTACTTTATTAATCTGTACCCAAATCTTGAACAAGGTTCATTTGTTGGTTCTGTTGATATAACAATAATATTGGACGCTGCTCAAAGTTACATTAAGCTACATTCAAAAGGATTGAATATCAAAGAAACTAAACTCAATTCTAGTTTAGTAACAGCGTTTTCATACCCAGAACATGAATATTGGGTTGTGGTACCTAATGAAGAACTAAGTGCTGGAGAATACAATTTACAAATATCATTTGAGGGCAGCTTATTAAACAAAATAGTTGGATTTTACCGAAGCGTTTATACAGATTCAAAGAGCCATGAACAACATTATATTGCTACTTCAAAGTTTGAACCGACTTATGCGCGATTAGCATTCCCATGTTTCGATGAGCCTCAGCTGAAATCAAAATTTAAAATTAGTTTAACTCGACCATCTGGTAATAATTACAAAGCATTATCCAACATGAACCAAGAGGTGAATATAAATATGTAATTTAATTCAAATTTTACAATACTGAATAATAAATTTTGTTTTAGTCTGAAGAGCTCAATGTCCCTACAAATGGATTGACTACAGTCCATTTTGCTAATACTGTCCCAATGTCTACATATCTTGCTTGTTTCATTGTATGTGATTTTCAATCACTTGAACCTGTAAAAGCAGATCAAGGGTTTCCGTTAACAGTTTATGCCAGAAGTGGTCAATCCGAAAATATGAAATATGCTCAACAAGTAGGTCTTAAGGCAATTAACTTTTATGTAAAGTATTTTGGAATTGAATACCCATTACCAAAGTTAGGTATGTATTTATAAAAACTTACATTTTAAATTTTACATATATTGCTCTTATAATGACAATTATAATTTAATAATTTATTGAACTTTAGATCTGATAGCAATCCCAGATTTTGTTTCTGGTGCCATGGAGCATTGGGGTCTTGTAACATTTCGTGAAACTAGTGTTTTATATAAAGAAGGCATAAGTTCTAGTTCTAATCAAGAGCAAGTAGCATTGACTGTTGCTCATGAATTGGCTCATATGTGGTTTGGAAATCTCGGTATGTAAACACATACAAGTATAAGTACTTATAAAATATCTCAAATTAAAAAAAAAAAAACATCCAAATCGCAATTAATTATACTTAATTATATTTTTTCAGCTACTATGAAATGGTGGAATGACTTATGGCTTAACGAAGGATTTGCTTCTTACATGGAATTTAAAGCATTAGAAGTGGTCCATCCTGATTGGGATGTTGTATGTATCTGCATTTTTAGTTTTTTTTACAAGCCCAAATTCTTTGTTATTACCAATTATTTTATTAGGACACATTGTTTCTAATTCATAGTCTCCAATCAGTACAATATCTGGATAATAAACTTAGTTCTCATGCTATAGTGCAAGATGTTTCTCATCCAGATCAAATAACCGAAATTTTTGATGTCATATCATATGATAAAGTAAGTTTACTTTGAATATTATATTTTTTCTATAAAATATTAATTTGATTTCTTAGGGTTCTTCTGTAATACGAATGTTAGAAGGAATGTTGGGTGAAGAAGTATTCAGAATTGGGGTAAGCGCGTATTTAAAACGTTTTGCATTCAACAATGCTGAAACTGATGATTTATGGGCAGAATTAAAAACAGCCACTCAAAATACTGTTGATGTTAAAAAGGTGAAAAAATGAGTTATTAGGTAATATATATTTTATAATATTTAACATATAAATATTTGTATTTAAATAAAAATAGGTTATGGATACATGGACACGTCAAGCAGGGTTCCCAGTAGTATCAGCTATACGGAATGGAACTAAACTTACTTTAAAGCAACAAAGATTTTTGTCCAACCCAAATATTGATTCATTGCCTGGCTCATCTCCATATAATTACAAATGGGAAATACCAATCACATATACCACTTCAAACAATAATACTGTACATAAGTTTTGGTTAACCAAAGACGAGGATTCAAGTAAGTATTATGGACTGTTGAATATTTCAATTGATATTAATTAAAATATTTATTTAAAAGTTACGATTGACATACCTGATGCTGAATGGATAAAACTAAATCACAGACAAGTTGGATATTACATTATAAACTATTCTGAGAGTGATTGGTGTTTACTTAATAATTTATTAGAACAAAATGTAGATGTAAGTTTTTGGATAATATTTTTCAATCATATTATTAATTTATAAATGTACAATTTAAAGGCATTAAGTGCGGCTGACCGTTCAAATCTTATTCATGATGCCTTTAGTTTGGCAAAAGCTAATTACTTACCATATGGAATTGCGTTAAACATGACAAAATATTTATCTAAGGAACATCATTATGTTCCTTGGGATGTTGCTTCTACTAACTTAAATACATTAAGGCACAATTTATTTCAACGTGCAGCACATAAAAATCTTGAAGTAAGAATATAGAAAAACTAATAATTTTAAATTTTAATGATATAATATTATACGACGTCATTGATTAAATATTTAATCAATGACGACGTTATATTGTATATTAAGCTAAATTCATGAAATCAACAACAGCAATGCTTTAAACATAAAATTAGCAATTTGGCTAACATCTTTATGGTATCAAATATTTCTTATTTCATGGATTCATAATCTTGACAACATATTATTGACATTATTTAATACCGCTGAAGTGTGTACATGAGTTTAGAAAAAAAATTATCTGACAAGAAATTTAAAACATACCAAAATCATCACTTTGAATATACTTAAGTTAATAAAAAGAAACGTGTTTATGCAGCACAATTGGGGAATCAAAAGTAAAACATAAAGTTTTTTTTTTAATTTGTTTTAGTAAAATGGAGATTAAAAAAGCTTTAACATTTGATAACGAAGGTTTACATACATTTTCTTACAATAGTTAAATAATATTGTAATTATTTTGTTAAAACTTTTGATACAATTCACTTAAATTACATTTCTAACTAGTTATTATATTTTGCTATTACATAGATTATTATTTTGTATAAACACTTCCGTTTTAAAAATATTTATTATTAAGTGTAATGTTTAGCTATTTATATTATATGTTGTATAATGATTTAATTCACACTATTCTACGGTTTAAAGTTAATAACAATCATAAATTAAATTTTTTGATATATCATTCACCAAATTTCGATAATTTTACCTTAAGAAAATTGGCAATTTCATGAATTTAACTACTTTATGAATTTGGAGTGATTTATGTATATAATTATTTTGTTTATTAAAGAAATATGTACAACATTTATTGGGAAGTATAAAAGAAGATTTTTGGAATGATTCAAGTGATAGAAACTTTTTACAACGTAAACTTCGAGGAGTTATTCTCAATTTAGGATGTTTATATGGTTTACCAAGCTATCAAACTAAAGTATATGAATTATTCAAACGATTTTTGGATGATAAAGTTCAACCACATCCAGATATTAGATACACAGTATATTACTATGGTTAGTTAAATTTTAAATGTTTTATTGAAATAAATAATGCATCATTATTTAATAATTAAATATTTATAAACAATTTTTTAGGAATGTCTAAGGGTAATGAAAGTGAATGGAATAGATTGTGGGACTTATTTTTAAATGAGCAAGAACCTCAGGAAAAAATCAAACTTATGGTAGCATTAACTGCCTCAAAAGAAACATCAATATTAACTAGGTACATTTCGCATTTAATTTAATTTATTTATTTAGAATACAATGTATTTGATTGTTTTTCAGACTATTGCAAAATGCAAAAAATGAGAGCTATGTTCGTTCCCAAGATTATTTCATTATCATATCGCAAATAAGCCGAAATCCTGTTGGTACTCAATTGGTATGGGACTTTTTGAGGTATATAATATATTATAATTACATCATAAAATAATAAGTATGGAAAAATTTTAAATGTAATATTATGTTAACTTATGATGTTAGGGATGAATGGCAGTACTTGGTTGACCGTTTTTCTCTTAATGATCGAGCATTTGGAAAACTTATTCCTTCAGTTTGTTCTCAATTCAATACACATGAACGCCTCGAAGAAGTAAATATTTGTATATTACACGTTAATAATTAAATTAATATGGACCTAACCTATATGTATATTTTTTAGATGAAAGTATTTTTTGATAAATATCCAGAAGCTGGAGCTGGAAAGGCTGGCCGAAAGACTGCACTAGAAGTTGTATCTAATAACATCAAATGGTTAGAAAGTCATGAAGCTGTAATCAGCAATTGGTTAATTAATTCCATCTAATTTTTATAAATGATAGATTTTATTGTTGAAAATTTTTATTGTTTTTATTATTGTTTGAAATATCTACTTTTTATGATACAGGGTCTTATTAATTATTATTACAATGTTAACCTTTATATTGTTCGGCTAAATAACTAAAAAATTATGGTAAGCTATAATTGTTCCTAATTGTATAATCATTGTGTACATTTTAATAAAATAAATATGCAATATATAAATAAATAATTCTTTTTATAAATTTAAAAATTAGAAAATATGCTGTTATTATTAAAAGTTAATGTACTTGTTTTTAATTAAATAAAATCATTATAAATAATTGTAGAATGAGACTAGTATACTTAATTTTTTGGTAAAAACAAATATTTATTTAACTTTGGGCTTAGAATTTAAAAAAAGTGATTAGGAGTCAATGGTAATAAGTAATAACTAATAAGACAATATATCCTATGTATTTTTTTTTAGTGGTAATTTTTTACCATTTAATTTTCAATAGCACATTCTACTAATATGATATTTATTTGTACCTATTAAAATATATTTAATACAGGGATTACATGTAATATTAATGAATGAAAAAGATTTAAATTTTATGTTAATTTTTACAAAATGTAGCTTTTTATATTGGAATATGTTAATTCTTATACATTTAATAAAATTTTATAATACTATTTTTTATTGTATCAATCAACAATATATATTTACTTATCAAAATACTATGAAATATATTCTATTTTATTTTACTTCACATTATTTAAACAAAAAAAACTAAATTCCAATCATATTAATATTTAGAAGAAAATTTGAAAGATATTATGATGGGAAAGTTGGGAGAAATTACTTTGATATCAAAAACAAGATAAGAATCATAAATTGTAAATATTTTATTGAGCTGAAACATATATCAATATTAGTTTTGATTGATGTTTTCAAATCTTAATTTTAATCTTCTTCCCAATTATAAATACTAAAAATAAATTGTTGATTTGTAATGATTTAATATATACATTTTTGTTGGATAGGGTTATAATTTATGGAATTTGAAAAAAATTTTAATTCCAAAAAATAACGTTATACTTTAAAATATGATTATGCATTAACGCTGTTGGATCACACCGTATTTTATGTAGATTTAGACCAATAAGCAGAAGATTAGTTCATGTGCTTCTTGATGTCCAATTATTATTTTAAAAATAAGTATGAACTCATCATCTCCTCTTCTAGGTTATGTAAGAAACAGATTTTTGATTTTTGTATTTAACAAGGCTTAAAAATATGTTAAAATTTAAAAAAATTATGAAAAATTTTTATTTTATGCACTTACATACAGTTTCAAAACATCAATTATTTTTCCTACATAACCTAGTAAAGGGGATGATAAGTTCATACATATTTTTAAAATAATAATCGGACATCGGGAAGTACATAAACTAATCTTCCACTTATAGCTATTTCGTATCGATTTTAACGGTTTTTTTTTTACGATAACACGGTAACGGCCTAGATAATGGATTACACACATTAAGGTTCATTTACTACTCACACAATGACAAATATTTACCAATAATATTTTTGCACAATTTCCTAAATTTTACTACTTAAAATATTCTATACTCCAACAGCCTTAACACTCAAATTCAATGGGGTAGCAAAAGACATTTATCTTTGTCTAATCCAAAATGATGTAACACATATTTACTGATACATTGTTTTATGTTTATTTTAAAAATCAAAGAATTTAATGGATTATCATTCGTAACAAATTGAATAAGTAAAAATAATAACTTAATTTGTATTTTTAGAATCTAAATATAATGTTTTACAAACTTCTGAAAGATCAAGATCAGACACTGTTGGTATACCTCCAGGACGGACTTCATTAATTGTTTCTCTAGCATATGAATCTGTTAATATACGAGGATCATTCATTGGTGGAACAAGCAGCATATTAACAGCTGGGTATAAAAGAGTAATGACCACAATGACACAACATACCCACACAGGTATGGTAATTGCCCAGTACTTTTGTGGTAGGTATGTTAGACCAATATATTCCAACCAATGACTTGGTATAAATGCCCATGCTAAATAAACAACAAATGCAGTCTTAGAAGCCAAGTATAAGGCAAACCCATAATTGGCTCGACTTTCGGTTGGAGACGGTGTATTTTGACGAGGAGTTTCAGAAGTGATCATAGTCAGCTGATGGAGATTTAAGGTCAAATTTTTGTATTACTTCAGATAGAACTTTGAGTATATCTAATAAACTGTTAGAACTTGAACGCAAGGTATTAAGTTCTGCCGATTCAAGTGTCCTGAAAAAAATCAATGTTTTTAACTGCCCATAATTAAAAGTAATAAGTTTATAATGCAAGTTGTAAAACCATCATAAACTTTTAAATTGTAATACTTACACATTTACAAATTTATCTGCAATATCACAAATTCTATTAGTAGAACTACCTGGCTCTCTTTCTACTCTAAGAGCATGATGGATAGCTCTAGCGTGATGGACAGTTCCAGCATCAAATTTAATAGTTCTGAGATATTATTATTTAGGAAAAAATTATTTTTAATAGGTAGTAACATTAACAAATAACATATTATACAATCAATTAAATTTAATATAAACATAACTATATTGGGTTTAATGACAGATTTATTAAAAAATATTTCTTTTCAGAGGATGTTCAAAGAAATAATTTTTCTCAACAAAACAATTTTGGCCAATGGTTTTATAATGTGGATCTACAACATTGTGTGGAGCATCTAGTATTTCATTAACTCTTCGACTGCACTGTTCGCGGACACTGTTGCAAAATACATTGGCAAAAATTAATTCTGTAGGATATAGCTGTGCATTTGAATTAGAAAGTTTATGAGATACTCTGTGTAACACAGCTGCCATAGCAAACAAATCCATAGCAATACTGTTAGCTCTATCGAGTATCATTTGGTAATAGCAAGTATCGGGGCCAAGATTGATAAACATATTCTGAACACCAAATTGAAATCTGCTTAAGCAATACTCTAGGTCCAATGCCTGTTTCTTGAGTGACGGATGCAAGTGCTTCTCGATGTAATGATTCAATTTTGGTTTATCTTTCAATGATCGTTGGATTCTCATAATATGACTTATTGTATACTTGGGAAACATGAGTGGATTTCTTAATTGTTTCACATCTTCTGCCATAAACTGTCCAGCGTACTGAATTCCAAGCAGGGAACCAACTATCGATAGTAAATTTGACCTACCTTCAAATAGTAACGAGTTTTCAATATATTTAAACGACTTCTTGGATAGACCCAAGTCGTTCAACAAATTTAAGCAACTACGTGTTGTTTCACTTACAAACAAACGAGCGAGAATTGGCTCATAGTCACTTTTAGGGTTGTAGGTATCTAATATCAGACTAGTAAATTCCAAAACACAGTCCATAGTGTACAAATGGCTATTTAGCTTTCCTAGTTTAATCATACTCGATCGATCAAGGGTCTGGAAGTGTTGAGAGGATTTTTGAATAATATTTTTTATCTCACCTAATGTAGCAGAAGAGGATTCCAATAAATCACCATTGAAGAACATTGTAAAATAGTTGAGGCCTTCGTTTTCAGATCCTAATATACAATCAGCTTCAACATTATTGAATGTCACATTACAGTGATTTCCTTCAGTAGTAATTTTAATGCCACTGTTTTGTGACTTCTTAACCAAAAATGCTGTGAAAAAATTTTGTTCGCTCTCTGGACGATTGCATTCATCCATGGTTTTAGCAAGTACTAAAAATATATTGGCTTGTTTTCCATTCATAACCCATTGTTTAGAGCCATTAATTATCCATTTTCCATTTTTTTGAGAGGCTGTAGTCTCATTGCTTTGAATATCATATCCATGTTTGCTTTCATAAATACAGTATGATGCAATACATTCACCAGAAGCCAGTAGCGGTAAATAGTTTCTCTTTTGTTCATCTGTCCCAGTCGTACTTATGCATTTCACGACGTTACCATGAGCAATGAACTCTCTTAAATCAGCGAAATCGATTCGCTTATAAGCTTCTGAAAGCGAAGCTGAAGACAGTTCTAAACCTCCAAATTCTTTGGGCACGCAGACGCTGTAGAGTTTATCTAATTTCGGTAAGTCGACTTCTTTGGTACTTCGGGCAAATGCTGTTTTGACAAAATTTCCTACAAACAAACTTTTTGCAAAAGACGGAATTTTTTGATCAACAACATTCTCGTGAGGATGGGACTTATTCGAGACGGCAGCGGCGGCTTGCGAGTAATTTCGACACACAGAGCTAATCTTAAATCTATACAATGACATGATTAATATATATAATATAATTTAATTTAACTTAATATACTACTGAATTAAGGATACACAGAATGGAGTTTCCCTTCAACTGGAGTTTCAGAAGACATCGCAAATTAGACACAATCGTAAAAAATCCGAAATTTGGTCAATTCTGAACACTGAAATCATTTTTTAATTAGGTTTTGTTAGGTTATAAGTATTTTCCCCGACAGACACGATTTAAGATAGTACTATCTTACAGACGAGCGGCGAAAACACGAATTTAGATAACATTATCAATTGTACAGATAATATTATCATTGTTATATTCTGTGATATTATTATCTATAACCAGTATAGTATGGTTGCCCATCGACCACGATTTAAGATAGTATGGTTGCCCATCGACTACGGTATAATGGTTTATTCGACGACCATCAATATGAATCTAGCAATCAGCTGTTTTTAATAGTATAGCGCTTTTCGTGGAGATAATGAAGACTATGCAGACGACTTTTACCCACCTCAAACTGTATATTTAAACCTAACATGGCAGAACTGATATATAAATATAATAATGCAGTTTAAACATATTAATTATCATTTGATATTTTACTATGTTAATATAATTTAATAATCAATAATAATGCTATAATTTTGGTTATTTTTTATATTATAATAATAAAAATGGCATGTTGTGTACCTTTATTTCCTTATAAGGATTTAAAAACTAGTTTGTTTGGTGTTCCTAAAATTCCTCCTTTAAGGGATGAGAGGGAAAAAGTGTTAGATGTTTTAAAACTAATTCTAAAGTATACCGTTACCACTTCAAGAAAGAGGATGTAGTTGATACTTGGGATTCTGGTGTAGGTTTTAGGAAGTATACAGTAAGTAAAATAATATTATTTATTAATATTATAGAATATTCATACAAAATCATATTTTTCAGATATGTTTGAAAAAGCCCAGACTTGTTAAAGATGCGATTCCTATTATTTTGGATTTGTTGTTTGCAGCATCTAATGTAATTATCTATAGCACTAAAATTATCGTGGAATATTTCATTATTAATTACATTTTAATATTAATATAAAATAATAATGTACCAATGTCTTACGGAACTCATCTTTGATGTTACTGTACACAGGTACATGTACAAGATGATTTAAATCTAACCAACATATCACAAAAAAGTATATAATTATTATTAAATATTTTTGTTAATAAACCAAGTAATAAATAAATGGATACTAAGTAACAAACCATTATCATTATTATAAATTTACTGCATTTGTGTCTAGTATAAACAAATAAATGTTTTTTAAAGATTATGTGAAAATATCCATCATCCATCGGTTAAGACCGTTGGGTTATAATTACAAATAATCTATGGCAAATGACAATTGTCTGAGACGAACAGCGATTCCAATACGTACCAACATATTTCATTCCACTCTGGTTATTAAGCTAGCCGCTAGGTACCTATTTTTATAAATGTCATTAATCTCAATACTTCCAGACTGAACTTTTGGATCGGAGATATGAAGAAGTGCGGATTTTCCTTGTCGGAGATGCACAGCTCTGACACTAGACAATATTATACACTCGAAGGGAACGCGTTTCACTGGATGAATAAATAGGTAATTACGTAAATTTTGTCCTTTTACTCTTTTGACGCGGTAGACCTAATGTAAATATTTATTGTCAGACAAACTTATATCCCCGCCAGACGTAGAATAGTTTTAAAAATCCAGTTGTTTTTAGGTGCACAAAAATTAGGATATTACGAAAATACTTTAAATTATAATACTCTACCTACAGCTAATTCATTGTTATAGTAGAATAATTTTTAAAATTTAAAACCAATGATTTTGCAATGTTTTTATAAGTAGGAAGGTAGGTGGTATTTATACCTACCTATTAAAATAAGAAAATGTATAATGATTAATTTATTTAATATGATTTGTAAGTAGGTACATAGCAGTTTATACCTACCACTCGCTGACGATTATTTTTGTCTTATACGTTCTTCGTAATTCCGTTCCGTCACGATAGTTTTAGTTTTCGTTAAATAGATCCACCACTATTATGTCCGTATTATGCATAGTGAATTTATGTGTCTCATGGCACATCGATTAACATGTTTTATGTGAAACATAAATGTTCTATCCATACGGGTTACGGTCATTAAACATTTGGGTTTTAAGAGAACACCTCAAACGCATTTTTTTTGGGGGGGTTTTACGGGATATACCTATAGGACATTTTCTTCAAATTTTCACACTTCACTATTTGATATTGTGATATTATTGGTACCTAGGTTAAGTTTCTGTTTCATAATAGATCGATAGGTTACCTAGGTATATCACATTCTTTAATTTAAATTCCGGTAATCGAGTATTGGACAGTATACCTACGTAACTTATAATTCGTATCGTAATTTAATTACTAAAGAAATAAAAATTTCCCTAACAGTGTCTAGGGCCACCGGCAGGAGGATGCATTATATAGAATGTCTATAAACTTGACGTCTAGTATATGGTTAAAATTGGCATGCGACCAAAGGGGCTTGATCTGGAAAATTTAAATGATTCAATAAGGTTCATCTCATTATTTGAATTAAACTTATTTTTAAGCGATTGTTGTGAAAATAAATAGGTGACCAGAATAGGTACATTGCTGATCACAAATTACTTTCTGTAAAAGTACATACGGTTTATCAATATAATAATTAAATTAATAAACGAAAATAATAATTTAAATAATACCTATATCATATTGTTATAATTCAAATTCAAAATTATAAACTATTTTCGTTTATTGTCATATCAAATTTCAATGAACAAATCGTTCCTTAACACGGAACTCTTTGATATAAAAAGTTGCATTATATTATATCCGTGGATTCATCATATTGACGTAGGCACCGATGTATAGTATAATAACTATCATTTATTTATTTATCCATGGCAAATCTCAAAGTCGTTGCAGAAGACACAGTCGATTAAAAATTCTAAAATTTCAATAAGCAAAGAAAATATGAACAAAAAACTTAGTGCGTTTCGTATAATTTTATTTTTCATAAATCACAGTATTCAAAGTTTTGTATTCTGGAGCGATTCCTTATCGGCGTCGCAGTTCACACACGTAACGGATTCCGGCGAAAGAGTCGATAATTAAAGTAAGTTTGTTTTTATATTCTTTTGGGGCTTAAATTTTCTTTTAAGACTTAAAATAAATATTTAATGTCACGAAAAATGTGCTATCCAAGTGTTGTAGGCGCATATTTTAGTTCTAAACTAGAAATGTATAAAATACGCGAGATATAAACGTCACATACCTATATAGGGTACTTAATATATATAAATATGTTTGGGTATAGAAAATGCTGTTATAAACATTCAGGGAAAATTTCATATGCCTATCTACGGTAATTAGTCTTAAAGTTACACCAAAAACTAAAATCGATCTGGTTAAAACGTGATATTATTGTTAGGTTAAGTTTCTATTTTATAATAGATCAATAGCCATACATATAGTATTACCTATAAATCACATTATTTTATTTAAATCCCGGTAGTCGAGTTTTGGACAAGTACCTACATAGGTAACTTATAATAATTCATATTGTAATTTAATTAGGTACCAACCAAAAAAATATAACTTCTCAAACACTGTGTCTAGAGGAACTGGTGGGATAATGCATTCGAATAATAAAATGTCTATAAACTTGCGGACCAGTTTTGCATACTTAAATTTGACATAACTGAAATAAATGACCAGAATAGGTACATTGCTGATCACAAATTACTTTCTGTAAAAGTACATACGGTTTATCAATAGACCGTATGGATACTGAGTATAATATAAAGTTCTATGGATTTATCGAAATAAATAATATATTTTATAATATCTATGGCAATCGTCAATTGTCGACATTCGTCGGCGACGATAAAAAATTCTAATAATTTCAGTGAACAAATAAGTAATGAGTCATCAATATAGACGGACAGTTATAAGCCGTATACATTATAATATTTAAGTTATAGTATTTAACACAAACTCGCACATTTCGTTATGATCAGGTATTCAGGTTATTTTCATAAAATAATTTCGATACTTTTAAGTTTCAGTTCGGAACGAGATGAAGACGGATAAAGATAGTTTCTTCGGCGACGGCGGCACTCTAGCTACGTTTCACCGGAAGAGTAGATGTTTACGCGTAAGTTTGTTTTCATATTATTAATTTTTAGGCATAAATTAAATATTTATTGTCACGGACAATCTGTTACGTGGGTTATGTAGAAGCATTTATAAGTTTAATCCCAAAAGTGCAATGTACAAAATACGCGAGACCGTCTTCGTTTCACCACGCCAAGTTTAATACGCAACTTCTTGCATGTTATACTATACGCCGGGAATTTATAGTTAATAGAAATGCGGATGTTTATACTTCATAGATATTTTTTTATTGAAATCGTGTAAATAATTTTAAAAACTAACCCATCACTAGTATCAATTTTATTATATTACGTGTAAAATCACTGGCACAAGGTGCAGACTGCATTTTAAACATTAAAAACATAAAATAAAATATATATTTAAAACATCCAAAAAGTAGTACTGATAAGTTAAAAAAGCGGTGTTTTTAAAATTGACATGCGACCAACAACTGGGGGCTTGTTCTGGAAAATTTAAATGATCTAATAAGGTTCATCTCATCATTTGAATTAAATTAATTTTAAAACGATTTTTGTGTTAATCAATTTTTTAATTTATTTCATTCAACACACTCGTCTCAGTTTTCTAGTACCTCTAGATTTCTCACGAAATTCATATCGATCATCTCACAGCTTTCATATTCAAAATCAAAAAAAAAAAATGTATTTTTACCCCTGAAATAGAAAACCAGAATATATAACAGAGCATAAAGATACTAGTATTCTATACTAGATAAGTTTCAATTAGCGAGATGTTGACGGATGAAGATAGCTGTTTCTTCGGCGACAGCGTGTGCTTCAGTACAGCTAGGTTTTACCGGAAGAGTCGATGTTTATGCGTAAGTTTGTTTTCATATTATTTTGGGGCTTAAATTTACTCTTAAGACTTGAATTAAATATTTATTGTCACGGAAAATCTGTTAACTCGGTAACGTAGAAGCATATACGTTTACTACAGTTTCGTAGCAGATTTTGATTCGGTCACGGGGTATGTATTTTCTTATTTTTCGGTAGGTTTCTTTTTATTATTGTTAATTGATCAGGGGATGTATTGCCCTGAAAATGTTCAATATTTCTATTGTAATTATACTGGTATAACACTATTCCGGCTATCAATAAAGTCGTGTTAAAAAATTAGAAAATTGGTCAGGTATGATATTTTTTTAAGTAATTCTTTCGAGTAGGGAATTCGCTCAATAATATTTAAATATTTTCACCGATAATCAAGTACAATGACTTGTAGGTAACTAGAGACTGAGTGAATAGGAATTAGGAAGTGTGTGATACGGCGAAGATAAGGAAATGGGTCAACAGGATTTCAGAATGTTTGGTGTATGAAAGATGAAAAAGAAATGTAAGGTTAGGGCAGATATGAAAATAATCAGTTAGGTGTTAAGGTACAAAAGAGGATAGAATAAGAAATTAATTAATTACGGGTAGTGTACATATTGCAGTGAAAACAAGAGAGAATAGGTTTAGGTGGTTCGGTCACTGTATGATAAGAGAGAGTGAGAGTGACTAAAGAAGTTAATTTAGGGGGGAAACGAGGGGCGAGAAGACTAGCTGTAGAAAAGATGGATAGACAGAATACCGATCATATGGAAGTGTGGAATTAGAGTGGCTGAACCTTTATATAGCTGTGAGAGACGGGGGAAGAAAATGTGTAAAGGTAGAATAGTTATGTTAACAATGCCGAATACGTAGGGAAGGATCATGAATTGCAAAGGCTCCATGGCTCCAATGGCTCCATGGCTCCATGACTCCATGGCTGAAACTATACCGTTACCGGTTGGTATAGGTTTACAACCTCGACTTATAGGATAGAATAAAAAGATCATTTGCTGGTTGGGATGTCAGCGCACTATTTGTTTTTCATCTTTGACCCACGCGTAGCATACCAAATGTGCGATTAAGAAAACACTAAAATGATTGTGTGTGGGTCAGAGAGAGAAATAAATGGTGCGCTAAATGGTGACATCCTCTTAAGTGTTATCAAGTTGAACAAGCAGTTGATTGTTGACAAGTTGACATTTTGACACCACATTAACTGTGGTAGGTATTATGATTGGAAGTAAAAGTAATTAGCAGGGCTGTGAATTTAATGCAATGAAAAAAAGTATAATAATAAATAATAATTCAAATTGGTTTACAAAAAAAATTCTTTATTCACACACTTGGTAGGTAGGTACCTATTTATTTTTCTAACGGATGAACCGAAAATATAAAAACATTTTAAGAAAATAAGCGTAAATACGAACCAAATAAATGAAAACGTGCAATTAAACGAACTAACCCAAAAAACCGCATATTGGTAACGGTGTTGTAATAATAGGGATCTCCCAAAAAAATACGTACTAATAGTTCAAACAAATCATAAAAGCCAACTGTAATAAATATTAATTTATGAAAAAGTTTATAAAAAAGCATTATTATTATAAATGAAACAAAACTATGAACTATGGACCGTAACATAGCATAGGTATTTCTATATTTTTAGCTCCATAATTTCTGTTAAAATATTAGGAAAATGTATTAAGTACCGTAAAAGTGCTAAATTTGAGCTATTACTGATAATATTATATTCATAAAAAATTATCATAGAAGGTTAGGTACTGTTATTCCACATACCTATTATAGTTTAATTTAACTACAACCAGTGGCGCCGGGGTCCTTCAAAAATGGTGGTTCAAAATATCATCTTAGTTTAGAACCTACCACACACCCACCCGACGGACCAATAACCAATAGTTGATACATTTTAACAAAATATAACATATAAATATATAAGTATCAATGAAATTATTTTAATATAATATATACAACAATGTACTATACATACATAATGTTACTGATAAAACCTAATAAAGCAGCAGCAAGTAGTATTCTCACTGCGGCGAATGAAAGTTAGCTATATTCACAATGTAAATTCATTTAATTCAATAAATTCAACAGTTTTAAAAATATAAAATCCTTTAAACCGATGAGACAAAGTTAAGTGTATAACATATTAATTTAAAAATAAAATTCCATCAAACTTAATTAACAAACTAAAAATTATTATATCATTAGTCATTAGTCATTACCGTTTTAAATAAATTATAATAGTAAATAGGTAGCCAATAATATAATGGAATCATTATTTTATATTCAATATTTTTTATAATTTGAACACCTCGCTAACACAACTTTACTTTATACATTTAAACATTTATGCTTTCATATTGAAGCATAAATAATAAATAAATGTTACTATTTTAGCAGTATAAGTTATATTATGAACGATTTTATACACTTTAATTTGATTATACGATCTTATTATAACATTACTACATTAGTGTTTCTTTTTTTATTTATTCAAAAGTTTATGTTAGATTTTTTGATAATGTAGAACTTAAACTTGCAAATATATTAGCGACATCTTCATTGTTTATTTGAACATCTGATTCACATGTATATACTCACTTCTTAAAACTTCAAATTATATATTTGTTTGTTATATATTGTACAAAATACCTTAAAAACATCTTTTTGTAGTAATGATGGATCATTTTTAATTTTTAGCACCCGATTTATTGAAAAATATGAAATGTTTTTTTATAAGCCCTGAGATGATGAATTAAAATGGTTTTTAATTGCCGTTGAATGTTTTCCTTTACATTATATTATCTGCCAAATAAATACCACTACTTTGGTCAATCCCACAACTGTCGCCGACGTTAACTTCTAAATTTTAGCCAAAATTGAAATTAAGAAAAACAAAAAATTAGGTATTACACTGAATAATTGACTTACGATGTTTTTTTTTACATTATAAGTGATGTGTGAACATTATTACCTATCTACTAAGAACAGTGAATAAAAAATAAAAGATTTAAAATTCTTTTGATAAAATTAAGATTGAATATAATTATTATTTGTAAAAATATTATTTATGTATAAAATATTAATATACTAAAGGCAAAATTCGAAACTCATCGAATAAATCTTAAGTCAAATTAACCAAATAATTATAGTATAATAATAATGTTACCTAATTAAGTATAAAAAATAAAAATCGAGTAAAAATGTAAAATAGTTTTTAATTTTTTGTTAATTTTTAACTAGTTTAAAAAATAATTGTTTATGTAATAAAATATTGTAAATAAAATATATTATAATATATAACCTGATTACTTACATAATATGGGCTATGATAATTATTTATATAGACACAACTATTATTTAATATTTAATGTTATTACCTACTTAAATTACTAATTAATATCAGAATATTAAAAAAAACAAAAATATTAATTTAAAGACAAAATTAAACAATATTAATAAAAACAATACTTACCTAACTCAAAAGTTTCATCAATTTTTCTTTTTTTTGAATATATGTTTTTGTAATATGTTCACAGGCTTATACAAATTACAATCACGCCTATTAAATTATAACTTGATATTATATTATTATACACCCCAGTGCCAACAAGCACCCACCCACCCAATTTAGGTGGTTCATTTGAACCACCTAAAGTACGTACTTGGCGCCACTGACTACAACATTCTAGTAGAGTCTGAAAATATTGGGTTCCACGACTCTGATCATGCAAACTTTAAATACTAAACTACGGGTCTGAAATTTAGTTTATATAGATCTAAATAATCCAAAACATATATTGCTTCAAAATATAAAAATAAAGTGTCTTGTATTGTAATAGGTAGGTAACTATCAAAAAAAAAAAAAACTAAAAAAATCATACTTGAAATCTATATATAATATACGTTTATTATACTACATTATAAAAAATTAACTAAAGTTCAATATAATACATTATAACACGCGTTCAAATGTACCTTTCACACCACATATTTTGTTATTTCACACAGTCTCTCTTCAATTTCAAATTTTTCTTCAAATTATCCCAAATTATCTACAAAATATAAATGTTTAGTAAATTGGAAGACTTGACTAAGTATTTAATCATTTATCTAAAAGAGACGTGCCGGGTCGCCACATTAGTAATCGAGGGGCCGTGGTGCAAGTGTCGTCCATAAATATCATAACATATATTATATGAGAAATACAAACTTAATATTTCACTAACAGTAAAAAAAATATTACGAAATGTACTATACTCATATTATATTATGATTGTATCAGATACAAACTCTTGAATTAAGAGTTGTGTTTGAGGATTTAATTAATTTCCTAAAAGGAAATGCCTCAAGGTTGCAGCCTCAGAAAGTTGAGGGGCCGTAGTTAAAGTGCCGCCCACCAATAAAGTACCGGAAAAAAACGATTAATTCAAATATAGAAGGTACTTATATCATATACTTTTATCAAAGTATGATTGTGTTAGTCACAGTCTTGTGTAAATGATATTGTCTTATGTTTTGTCCAATCTACTTATACAAAATACTGAAAATTAATGAAATCACAAATATTAATGAAATAGAGAGACTGTGCATTGATTTACAAATTTGTGTTCAGTTTACTTTTTGCATAGAGAATACGAAGGTGGGCTGGGATTTTTATATCAGAGTATGGGGGACAGGGCCGGGGTTTCATATTATGAATTAATATATTTGTAGACACTGGACGACCAAAAGGACCATCCTCCATAGCATGTTTCAATAAGTCCAACATAAATTAATTGAATACGTTATAAAGTTGCTCTTATGCTCGACGTTATCCTGGTATTTCAAAAAAAAAACATGAAGCTAAAAAAAATCATTAAAAATATTGTTTTAAAAAAAAACTTTCATGTGCATGTGTTGTCTCCAAGTGTGTGTTGTGAGAGGATAGATGCTGATAATAGAGACTCGTTGATCGCTTTTATGTGATTCAAATTGTTTATAAGAGTGAGCTGGATATGGCTCCATCATAGATAATAAATATATGGATAGGATATAATGGTCTTATCAGCGGTCTTGGAGGGGAACAATTGAGGCCAAATAAAGTATACCTACTATCAATATGAAGGAGCCTCAATTGCCTTCCCCTCCGGGAACGCGGCCTCATATGTATTCAACATAGGCGTGGCCTATCCATATCTTTATTATATATGGGCTCCATCAATGGATTTATAAATTAAGGTGTCAACAGTCAACGGATCAACTTGATAAACAAACACTTAAGATAGGCAACCTGCAACTCAGGATCTTTTTATTCAAAGTGTCCTAATAAGTCATAAGGAGGTTAGTTAGGTAAACCTATGGTTAGTTTTAAGCTATGGTGCTGATGGACGACTATCGAGACAGGTCGTGAGCTTTGCGAAGATCTTTTCCTACTAACTATTTAGGTATTCGATAATGTAAACATAACAATGAAAGAAAATATTTAAATATTATTAATTAGGTTCGGTTAGGTAAGGATAGGACAGGAAATTAGACGTTAACTAATTATCATAGTTTTTAACACGGTCTTAAAGGCTGTCAGCTAGATTTGTACCAGTATAGTTATTAAAAACTTAAATACAGCCAACATTAAATAATGATGTTTTTACCACGACAAATTATAAAATATAAAAAAAATATTATTTTATTAGGATTTTATAAGGTTTTCAATACTCATGAGTTTTTGTAAATAGAAAATGTATGAAATCAATAATTTTAATTTAAAATATGGTTTTGTGTTTTGGTATCCTATTGTCAAAGAATTCTCAAGATTGCCTTCCCCCATTTTTTACATTGTACTAAGTCTACTTTTTTTCCACACATATTTACAAAGACTAAAACAGATATCTGACTGTGTTTTTATTTGCATTAAGACTATATAGTTTGTAAATTAATATTGACTGTAGACCCAGCCAAACACAATATTATTTTAAATTAAACATTATTTTACATCCCTAATAAATTACATTCATTTTTATACATTTTCTAATACTTATATTACGGTGATACACCTCCGATCATAATAACTGTTAACAATACCTAATTTTTGGAATGTAGTTATTATGTACTGTTGTATTTAGCTTCCAGCGTATTCTTTTGTTAAGTGTTATATCATCCAGGGTTCTCAAACACACACTTTCTATTTTTTTTTTTTAGTCATGTGACTCCAGTTTAACTATTGTGTAGACTTGATTACTGATAATCTGGTGCCCTATGAATAATCCTTCTTAAACGAACTACCTATAATTATTTTGAATTGGTATTTCTATTAAGATTATGGACATTTTAGTTTGAACTCTTTAATGTTTGTTCCTACTATTTAATTTTTTCGAAATTTTTTTTGTTTTCTAAAATGCATTTGCCTGCGGGCGCCAACACCCTCTTTCAATTTTTTTTTTAATTAATGTGACTCTTGTTGAACTTTTTTGTAGACTTGGTTATTGATAATCTGGTGCCCTATGAATAATCCTTCTTAAACGAACTACCTATAATTATTTTGAATAGGTATTTCTATTAAGATTATGGACATTTTAGTTTGAACTCTTTAATGTTTGTTCCTACTATTTAATTTTTTCGAAATTTTTTTTTGTTTTCTAAAATGCATTTGCCTGCGGGCGCCACCACCCTCTTTCAATTTTTTTTTTTTAGTATTGTGACTTTAGTTGAATTTTAATGTAGACTTGATTATTGTTAATCTGGCGCCATACAAATATTTCTTCTTTTAAAAACTTAATATTTTGAATAGTTCTGGGCATTTTTGTTTGTAATGTGTATTCCTAAAGTTTTTTTTTGTTTTCTAAAATGCAATTTCCTGCGGGCGCCAACACCTCCCTTCAATTTTTTTTTATGATTTTAACTCTAGTTGAATTTTTTGTACATTGATAACCTGGTGCCCTGTCAATAACCCTTCTTTAAATTACTAAATATTTTGAACAGTTTTTTCTGTTTAAGATTCTTGGCATTTGAATGTCGACTTATTGTAATGTGTATTCCTAAAGTAAAATTTTTTACAAATTTTGTTTTTTTTCGTTTTCTTAAATGCATTTGCCTGCGGGCGCCAACACCCTCCTTCAATTTTTTTTTTTTAGTATTGTGACTTTAGCTGAATTTTAATGTAGACTTGGTTATTGATAATCTGGTGCCCTATGAATTATCCTTCTTAAATGAACTACCTATAATTATTTTGAATAGTTTTTTCATTTAAGAATATGGACTTCTTAGTTTAAACTCTTTATTGTGTGTTCCTACAATTTAATTTTTTCGAAAATTTTTTTTTGTTTTCTAAAATGCAATTGCCTGCGGGCGCCAACACCCTCTTTCAATTTTTATTTTAAGTAATGTGACTCTTGTTGAACTTTTGTGTAGACTTGATTATTGTTAATCTGGCGCCATACAAATATTTCTTCTTTTAAAAGAAGTTTTTTCTGTTTAAAATTCTGGGCATTTTTGTTTGTAATGTGTATTCCTAAAGTGAAATTTTTTCCAAATTTTGTTTTCTAAAATGCAATTGCCTGCGGGCGCCCACACCCTCCTTCAATTTTTTTTTTAGTAATTTGACTCTAGTTGAAATTTTATTTAGTCTTGAACATTGATTAACCATTGATTTTTTTTTGGAATGTAATATGTTGAATTTTGTGTATAGACTTGAATACTGATAACCTGGTGCTTTATGAATAATTCTTCTTTAATGAACTTAATATTTTGAATAATTTTTCTGTTTATGAATCTGGGCATTTTAGTTAGAAGTTTGTAACATGTATTCTCTTAATATAAGTTAATTAAATTTTTTTTTGTTTCCTTAAATGCATTTGCCTGCGGGCGCCAACACCCTCTTTCAATTTTTTTTTTTTAAGTAATGTGACTCTTGTTGAAATTTTGTGTAGACTTGGTTATTGATAATCTGGTGCCCTATGAATAATCCTTCTTAAACGAACTACCTATAATTATTTTGAATAGGTATTTCTATTCAGATTATGGACATTTTAGTGTGGACTTATTCTTTTTTTGTTTTCTAAAATGCATTTGCCTGCGGGCGCCAACACCCCCCTTTCAATTTTTTTTTTTTAGGAGTGTGGCTTTAGTTAAATTTTTGTGTAGATTTGAACATTGATAATCTGGTACCCTATGAATAATCCTTCTTAAATGAACTACCTATAATTATTTTTAATAGTTTTTTCATTAAAGTTTATGGACATCTTAGTTTGAACTCTTTAACGTGTATACCTACTATTTAATTTTTTCTAAATTTTTTTTGTTTTCTAAAATGCATTTGTCTGCGGGCGCTTACACCCACCATCAATTTTTTTTAAAGATTTTAACTCTAGCTGCATTTTTTGAACATTTCAATTTTATTCGTAATTTCTTTAACTGGTGTTGTATTTTTTGTAGATATTATTTATACATTGATAACCTGATACCCTCTGTATTATCGTTCTTTAGTGAGATTATCATTTTGAATAGTTTTTCTTTTTAAAATTCTGGGCAATTTTGTTAGTACTTTGTAATGTGTATTCCTAAAGTAAAATTGTTTCTAAATATTTTTTTGGTTTTCTAAAATGCATTTGCCTGCGGGCGCCAACATCCCCTTTCAATTTTTTTTTTAGTAGTGTGACTCTAGTTGAATTTTTGTGGAGACTTGAACATTGATAATCTGGAACCCTATGAATAACCCTATTTTAATAAACTAAATATTTTGAATAGTTTTTCTGTTTAAAATTATTGGGCATTTTTGTTTGTACTTTATCCTGTGTATTCCTAAAGTATAATTTTCTCCATATTCTTTTTTTTTTGGTTTCTAAAATGCATTTGCCTGCGGGCGCCAACACCCCCTTTCAATTTTTTTTTTTTTTAGTAGTGTGTACCTACTATTTAATTTTTTCTAAATTTTTTTTTTGTTTTCTAAAATGCATTTGCCTGCGGGCGCCAACACCTCCATTCTAATTTTTTTTTATGATTTTTTATCTAGCCGAATTATTAAACAATGATAACCTTGACGCATACGAATAATCCTTCTTTAATGAACTAAATATTATGAAAAGTTTTTTCCGTTTAAGATTATGGACATCTTAGTTTGAACTCTTTAATGTGTGTTCCTACTATTTAATTTTTTCTAAATTTTTTTTTTGTTTTCTAAAATGCACTTGCCTGCGGGCGCCAACACCCCCTTTCAATTTTTTTTTTTTTATTAGTGTGTACCTACTATTTAATATTTTCTTCATTTTTTTTTGTTTTCTAAAATGCATTTGCCTGCGGGCGCCAACACCTCCCTTCTAATTTTTTTTTATGATTTTGTCTCTAGCCGAATTATTAAACATTGATAACATTGACTCATACGAATAATCCTTCTTAAATGAACTACCTATAATTATTTTGTATAGTTTCTTGCGTTTAAGATTATGGACATCTTAGTTTGAACTCTTTAATGTGTGTTCCTACTATTTAATTTTTTCTAAATTTTTTTTTTGTTTCTAAAATGCATTTGCCTGCAGGCGCCAACACCTCCCTTCTAATTTTTTTTAAAGATTTTGTCTCTCTCCGAAGTATTAAACATTGATAACCTTGACTCATACGAATAATTCTTCTTTAATGAACTGAATATTATGAAAAGTTTTTTCTGTTTAAGATTATGGACATCTTAGTTTGAACTCTTTAATGTGTGTTCCTACTATTTAATTTTTTCTAAATTTTTTTTTTTGTTTCTAAAATGCATTTGCCTGCGGGCGCCAACACTCCCTTTCAATTTTTTTTTTTGGAATGTGACCTTTGTTGAAATTTTGTGGAGACTTGAACATTGATAATCTAATACTCTATGAATAATCCTTTTTTAGTAAACTAAATATTTTGAATAGTTTCTTCCGTTTAAGATTATGGACATCTTAGTTTGAACTGTTTAATGTATGTTCCAACTATTTAATTTTTTCTAAATATTTTTTAAGTTTTCTAAAATGCATTTGCCTGCGGGCGCCAACACTCCCTTTCAATTTTTTTTTTTTTTAGTAATGTGACTCTATTTGAATTTCTGTGTAGACTTGAACATTGATAATCTTTTACCCTATGAATAATCCTTCTTAAATGAACTACCTATAATTATTTTTAATAGTTTTTTCATTAAAGATTATAATCATCTTAGTTTGAAGCCTTTAACGTGTGTTCTAACTATTTAATTTTTTCTAAATTTTTTTTTTGTTTTCTTATATGCATTTGCCTGCGGGCGCCAACACCCTCTTTCAATTTTTTTTTTAGGGATGTGACTCTAGTTGAATTTTTCTGTGGACTTGAACATTGATAACCTGGTGCCATACAAATATTACTTTTTTTATAAGCTATATATTTTGAATAGATTTTTAGCATTTTAGTTTAAACTTTGTAATGTGGATTACTAATAAGTATAATTTTTTCCAAATTTTGTTTTTCTGTATTTTTAAAATGCATTTGCCTGCGGACGTCATAGCCCCCTTTCAATTTTTTTTTTTAGTAATGTGACTCTAGTTGAATTTTTGTGTAGACTTGATTATTGATAACCTAGTGCTTTATGAATTTTATATAGACTTGAATACTGCTCTATGAATAATCCTTATTTAATGAACTAAATATTTTGAAAAATTTTTCTGTTTAAGTTTCTGGACATTTTAGTTTGAACTTTGTAATGTGTTTTCCTACAGTATAAATTTTTCTAAATATTTTTTTGGTTTCCTAAAATGCATTTGCCTACGGGCGCCAACACCCTCCTCCAATTTTTTTTTTAGGAATGTAATTCTATTTGAGTTTTTTTTGTTTACTTTTTGAAAATTAATAATCTGGTGCACTCTGAATAATCCATCATTTATAAACTAAATATTTTGAATAGTTTTTTCTGTTAAATAGACTTCCATTTTCACTTCCACTCTTCCAACCACCTTAAATATAGTTATCTTTTATTCAAACCTATTTTTGATTGAAACAATTACTAATGCGTACTGAATTGTGGGGCTTCGATCCTAAAGTACTTCATTTAAATAGGAATGAAAAATGTATACGGTCACAAATGCAGCCAATATAATAATATCTAATGGCTCGTATTATAATGATATTTTTGTTTGTTAAACGTCCCTTTACTATAATATTACAAAAGTGTAACCGATATTATAAATTCATAATTTTTACTAATAAATAAATAATTATTCTAACTAAACAATACATCACAATACGAAAATTTATAATTACATAATGAGTATAATAAACTTGACAGAGGAAATTTTTAAAAAATATACCAAAAATGTATTAATTTATTTATATTGTAATAATATCAATGTTTTTAAATAATTGTGTTAATTTTTAATGCTTAGAATGTGATTTAAAGGTAGATTTAAATAATGAAAATATAAAGTTGAAATAATGACTGCAATATAATAATCTATTAATAATTAATACAATTATTATCAACTGATCAATTAATTAAGTTCTTTAGTTTCTATTTAATCTTTATTCAACCTGAACAAAATATGTATGAATAAGTAAGCAGCTGCTTTGTTTAAAAAAAATAATTTTCTGAGACTCAACTCACATATTCTACAGATCTCAAAATGATAGTGTTCGTGCAATCTTCTTAGGATAAAGAACTTGATCTAAATATTAATAAAAAAATGTTATTCCATAAAAATATAAATATTTGCAGCTAACCTAATATTCATTTTCTAATAAGTATATTTATACCTGACGTTTTATCCTAGGGTTTCTTCCTATCACGGATCGATGTTGTTAGATAAGGCTCATCCGATTTATCTGTAATCTAAAAAGTAAGTTTAAAATAAAATAAATACACAAGGTCAACACTTCGTAAATTCTTAAAATATTATAGGTATTACGTACTATTTAATTATTTTTTAGATTCTGAGTGGAGTGAATTGTATTGGTTTTAAAATTATGTGTGTGTTTTTTTTTCTGTCTATCGGCAACATTTTAGATAATAAGCATGCTTCGATTTTTAGAATCAGCATATTTTCTGATAGAAAAACGAACCTATTTGTTATTTTTGAGAAGTCAAAATTGATAATTCCAAGTAGTTTTAGAAAGCGTTGAGAAAAACTACCGTCAAATTACGAAAAACCGCTAAAAATGGAATTTTAATTTCTAACACTTTGTTTATCATCATTTCAACAAATGAAAACTAAAGATTCTTGTCTACGAGCGACTCGCTTAAAATATAATCGTTGGGGTAAAGTTTCTTCTAAAAGTAATGAAACTCCTAATGAAATGTCTACTCATTTAGAGCAAAAAGTAGTACATGCTAGTAAAAGTGCTAATAATAGTGGCACAATTGCTCGTGGAATGCTTCCACTTATCATTTCATGGGCTATATTACGTTACAGAAAATGCAGGGCAGCGTATTAGTTATAGGAGAAATAATTGTTAGAAGTTAATATTTATTTATTATAGTTTGCCATTGTTATTCGGGCAGAACAAGTACAAGCATGCATTAAATCGAAATTTCACACATTGTCTACCAAAGTGGCTTAGTTGCACTTATAGCCACTCAGCAGTATGCTTGATATGCTGATCTAGATAAGATAGATACGACGGTTTTTATCCAAATAAGGTATCTGATTAATTATGTGTACCTATTTTATTTCACTGGTCATATGAACTATTTGATGCATAGTAATGTTTTCTAGACATTAATGTTCCTATATTGCCTACTCATTGCGCCGTCCAACAAATTGTGTTAAATCGAATTACTGCCAAAAATATTTGTTGACTTGGAAACATTAAAAGTACTATTATAAAATTGGATCAAGATGGTACTAAAGAGAGGTAATTTTTCGATTTTCTCAAAAGTTATTTAATGCCACCAGAAAAACTACCGACAAATTACGAAAAACCGCTAAAAATGGGATTTTAATTTCTAACGCATTGTGTATCACCATAGCAATGAATAAAAATAATAAAATTATAATATTTATTCAACTCACAGGCTATAATAAATAATAACAATATAAAAAATCCAGACTGACAAACCGTCTCCGCTCAAAATCGCTTTTCTTATAGATTATATTATCAATGAATTCAAGTTCTATACAATCCATTATAAATTGACCCACTTGTAACCTACTGTACAGCAGAATGACATCCACTTACCACCTTTTTAATTTGAAAATACCGGTTCGATTCCGGTACTTTATTTATTAAACTAATGGTTTCGGTTCCGGTTTCAGTTCTTAATATTTTGAAGGTTCCGGTTCTTTTAGGTTTGGTTCCAGTCCCTGATTTAACTTTAATTGCTTATAAAATAAAATCGTACACATCTATTTTTAATATTTTTTAACTGCTGTTTTAACAATAACTCAGAAGCTTTTTATAAAATTTTCAAGCTTTTTATCTAACAAATATAATTTTATTGATATAAAAAAATTGAAAAAAAATTGAAAATGGTCCGTAAACAGATGATACTAGTCACATATTATGAAAATGTTATCAATTATAGAAATTAATTATAAAACAAATATCTGGTGTAATTTCAAGTATTTAATATTTATAGTTATTTGTTTTTGAATCACAACAAAATAAGTAAATCACTCTTTGAGAAATCGAGTGAATATGTAATAATCTAAAAATTTGAATTTCAAAATCAAATGATAATTTAATTCGAAACATTTTTTTTTTGATATAGGTAGACAATCTTATCAAAAATCATGTATTATACTTTCACATCGTTAAAAACCATTTTTATGAATTTTCAAAATTATTTGCTATAATTTTTTTTGTTTTCTAAAATGCATTTGTCTGCGGGCGCTTACATCTACCATCAATTTTTTTTAAAGATTTTAACTCTAGCTGCATTTTTTGAACATTTCAATTTTATTCGTAATTTTTTTAACTGTAGTTGTATTTTTTGTAGATATTATTTATACATTGACAACCTGATACCCTCTGTATTATCGTTCTTTAGTGAGATTATCATTTTGAATAGTTTTTCTGTTTAAAATTCTGGGCAATTTTGTTAGTAATTTGTAATGTGTATTCCTAAATATTTTTTTGGTTTTCTAAAATGCATTTGCCTACGGGCGCCAACACCTCCCTCTAATTTTTTTTTATGATTTTGTCTCTAGCCGAATTATTAAACATTGATAACATTGACTCATACGAATAATCCTTCTTAAATGAACTACTATAATTATTTTTAATAGTTTTTTCATTAAAGATTATAATCATCTTCTGAACTCTTTAATGTGTGTTCCTACTATTTAATTTTTCTAAATTTTTTTTTTGTTTTCTTAAATGCATTTGCCTGCGGGCGCCCACACCCCCCTTTCAATTTTTTTTTTTTTTGTAATGTGACTCTAGAATTTCTGTGTGGAGTTGAAAATTGATATCCAAAGTTTAAAAATATAAAAGAAGTTAAGTGTATAACATATTAATTTAAAAAATAAAATTCCATCAAACTTATTAACAACTAAAAATTATTATATCATTAGTCAATTACCGTTTAAATATTATAATAGTAAATAGGTGACCAATTATTTTCTGGAAACTTTATTTTATATTCATATTTTGTATAATTTGAAACACCTTGCTAACACAACTTTACTTTATAACACTTAAACTTTATGCTTTCATATTGAAGCATAAATAATAAATTAATGTTACTATTTTAGCAGTAGGTATAGGTTAGATTATGAATTTTATACACTTTAATTTAATTATACGATCTAATTATAACATTACTACATTAGTGTTTCTTTTTTTATTTATTCAAAGTAGTAAGTTAGATTTTTAATACTGTAGAACTTAAACTAATATAGTGACATCTTCATTGTTTATTTGAACATCTGATTCACATGTTGTAATCATTAAATCTTCCAACGATCTTGAGAAATAGTTGTACGTAGACGGTTTTTTGAGAATTTTTTTAATTTTGAAAATGTTCTCTCGGGGCTCTTACTAGATACAGGCAATATACAAGCTATTTTAAAGCTAAGACACAAATGCTTCCTAATCCAGAACTTCAAATTGTATATGTTTGTTATATATTATACAAATACCTTAAAACATCTTTTGTATTAAAAACGACGTTAACTTCTAATTTTTAGCCAAAATTGAAATTAAGAAAAACAAAAATTAGATAATAACACTGAATAATTTACTTACAATGTTTTTTTTTTTAACATTATTAATGATGTGTAAACATTATTACCTATCTACTAAGAACAGAAAATAAAAAATAATAGATTTAAAATTCTTTTGATAAAATTAAGATTGAATATCATTATTATTTGTATGAATATTATTTTGATAAAAATAAATATATATTAAAGTTTATGTACATATTAATATACTAAAGTCAAAATTCAAAATTCATCGAATAAATCTGAAGTCAAATTAACCAAATAATTATAGTATAATATTAATAAGAACTCACAATAATAATGTTACCTAATTAAGTATAAAATAGAAATCGAGTAAAAATGTAAAATAGTTTTTAATTTTTTGTTAATTTTTAACTATTTTAAAATAATTGTTTATGTAATAAAATATATTATAATATATACCCTAATTACTTACATAATATGGGCTTGATAATTATTTATATAGATACAACTATTATTTAAATATTTAATGTTATTACCTACTTAAATTACTAATTTATATAATTATATCTATGAATTAGGTATTCAATAAATTGAGTATTTACAAAGAAAAATAAGTACCTACATAGATTCTATAATATTTATTACCATCAGACTATAAAAAATATTAATTATAGACAAAATTAAACAATATTAATAAAAACAATACTCAAAAGTTTCATCAATTTTTCTTTTTTTTTTGAAAATTGTTCACAGGTTTATACAAATTACAATTACGCCTGTTAAATTATAACTTGATATTATATTATTATACACCCCAGTGCCAACAACACCCACCCACCCAATTTAGGTGGTTCATTTGAACCACCTAAAGTACGTACTCGGCGCCACTGACTACAACATTCTAGTATAGTCTGAAAAATTTGGTCCCACGACTCTGATCACATAACTTTAAATACTAACTACGGGTCTGAAATTTAGTTTATATAGATCTAAATAATCCAAAACATATATGCTTCAAAACATAAATAAAATATCTTATATTGTAATAGGTAGGTAACTATAAAAAAAAAAAAAAATTAAAAAAAATCATACTTGAAAATCTATGTATAATATTATACTAATTGTAATAAATGTTCAAATGTTCAAATGTTTTATAGTACATTATAAAAAATTAACTAAGGTTCAATAGAATACTTTATAACACGTGTTCAAATGTACATTTCACACCACATTTTTTGTTAATTCTCACAGTCTCTCTTCAATTTCAAATTTTTTCTTTAAATTATCCCAAATTATCTTCAAAATATAAATGTTTAATAGATTGGAAGACTTGATTAAGTATTTAATCATTTATCTAAAAGAGACGTGCCGGTCGCCACATTACTATATCGAGGGGCCATGGTGGCAAGTGTCGTCCATAAATATCATACCATATATTATATTAGAAGTACAAACTTAATATTTCCCTAACAGTGAAAAAATATTACGAAATGTACTATACTAATATTATATTATGATTGTATTTAGTTACAAACTCTTGAATAAGAGTTATGTTTGAGGATTTATTAATTTCCTAAAGGAAATGCCTCAAAGTCGCCACAGTAGGTTGAGGGACCGTAGTTAAAGTGCCGTCCCACCATAAAGTACCTGAAAAAAAAAAAAAAACGATTAATTCAAATATAGAAGGTATTTATATCATGTGCTTTTATCAAGGAATGAATGTGTTAGTCACAGTCTTGTGTAAATGATTTGTCTTATTTGTCCCAATCAAATAACAAAATACTGAAATTAATGAAATCACAATATTAATAGAATAGAGAGACTGTGCGTTGATTTACAAATTTGTCTTAAAATTACTTTTTGCATAGAGGAAGGGGGCTGGCTTTTAATATCAGAGTATGGGGGACAGGGCTGGGATTTCATATTATGAATTGAAATATTGTGGACACTGGACGACCAAAAGGACCATCCTCCAATAGCATGTTTCAATTAGTCCAAATAAAATTATTGAATACGTTATAAAGTTGCTCCCGTGCTCGACATTATCCTGGTATTTTTTAAAAAAAATGAAGCTAAAAGTTGTTTTAAAAAAACCTTTGTTGTTTTCCATTGTGTTTGGTCTCCAGTGTGTGTTGTGAGAGGATAGATGCTGATAAGTCATTAATAGAGACTCGTTGGTCGATTTTATGCTGGGTATGGCTCCATCATAGATAATAAAGATATGGATAGGACATATTATCAGCGGTCTTGGAGGGGAACAATTGAGGCCAAATAAAGTATACCAATATCAATATCATATAAAGTAGCCTTAATTGCATTCCCCCTCCGGGAACGCGGCCTCAAATAGCGTGGATATCTTTATTAGGTGTCAACAAGGTCACAATCAAGGTTCACTTGATAATCAAAACACTTAGTTCGCAACCTGCAACTCAGGATCTTTTTATTCAAAGTGTCCTAATAAGTCATAAGGAGGTTAGTTAGGTAAACCTATGGTTGGTGAAGCTATGGTGTTGATGGACGACTAGTGAGACAGGTCGTGAGCTTTGCGAGATCTTTTCCTACTAATATCAAGGTATTCGATATTGTAAACATAACAATGAAAGAAAATATTAATATTTAAATATTATTATTTGGTTCGGTTAGGTCAGGATAGGACAGGAAATTAGACGTTACTAATTATCATAGTTTTTTAACACGGTCTTAAAGACTGTCAGCTAGAGTTGTACCGTATAGTTTTTTAAAAACTTAAATACAGCCAACATTAATAATGATGTATTTACCACGACAAATTATAAAATATAAAAAATATTATAAATTATTAGGATTTTATCATGTTTTCAATAATCATGGTTTTTGAAAATAGAAAATGTATAAAATCAATAGTTTTTAATTTAAAATATGGTTTTGTGTTTTTGGTATCCTATTGTCCAGAATTCTCGAGATTTCCTTCCCAACATTTTTTTACTTCTTTTCCGCACATATTAACAAAGATTAAAACAGATATCTGAC